>LZPO01087248.1:176402-206177 GCA_001675575.1 Neotoma lepida | reverse complement strand
TCAATCAAGTTCTCTCTGAAGAAGAGGGGAGTTGCTTGGAAACTGTGTGTGACACTGTGAATTACTGATGGTTCCATGATAGATACATAAATTGAAGAATNAGAAATTACAAAACCAAGGAGCAAAATGAAGATTAAGTCTCTAGGGTACTATAGGATGCTGGTGGCTTCTCAATTCTGCCCTAGTTTAAATGATTATCTCTTGGGGAAACATNCAGATGTGTGTACTCACAGAAGAACTTTTAATACTTGAAGTCAACTGAGTGGGTTAAAAGAACCTTGACTTACTCAATTTAGGAAAAGAACCAAAAGCCACTGATAGAAAGTAGAATCTTGTCATCCACAGAACAATCTGGCTGTTCATAGTCATCTCTGAGCAGACCATGGGAGCTTGACTGTAATATAATTATAATGCTTAGTTTTAAGTGAGTACTTTTTTCCTCCCATGGAACTCTTCATAAACAAGCTGATTCTATGAAGATCTTTCTGCCCACATGTAGACTCTAGAGAANGGGGAGCNCATNGAGAAGGAACTCTTCCAAAGTGTTTACATGAGCTGTTATTTATGAGTGTGCCCTAACTCTTCATAACTACCCTAAAGGTGGAAATACTTTGGTTTTCACACGGCTGTTCCTCTCAGGATACAATGTGGGTCTGAGTCTGCTTTTCCTGGTCAGTTATGAATCCCTAGGCACTCCTCCAGTCACTGATCTTTGGAGCAAAGAACTTGACCCACTGCAAATATTCCAGGCCAAATTCCATCTTTAGATGAACTTGATGCTTGAACCCAATAGAAAAAAAAAAGCATCAATTCAAGCACACAGAAAACAAGGTCAGAAGCAAGAGCTGTATGAACTGGGCTTACCAGAAAGGAAGGGAACTTTAAAAGTTTGGTGCTCTGACTCTTCCACAGCAGGGAGGCTTAAGTAATTACATTTCTTCCGGGAGAGTCTAAGCTTTTGCTCTGGGAAAGCAGGTATAACCTGGAGGTTTCAAATAGCAACTAGGAGCTTGGAGCAGCGACTGCAATCCAGGGGAGAGCTCCTTCAACTGTTCTACACCAAGCTACAGAATGTGTGGTGTTGGCTAATTGAATCTCCTTTAACGACAATGCTGAGGTTTTTACTTCATTCACTGGAGCTGGTTGCTTTCCTTTTGTGTTCAGAGCAGCCCTAATTACAGGGAGATTTTCAGAAAGTTGGGAGGAAAGACCTTTTTGAAGCACGCNAATGACACAAAGCATCTCTCAAGGGCAAACTGTGTTGGACAGAGNGACTTAGTGCCTAAGATGACAGAGGGACTTAATGCCTAAGATGACAGAGGGACTTAGTGCCTAAGATGACAGAGGGACTTAATGCCTAAGATACAGTCAAGCAGGGCAATCTCATGATCCCTCCAGATACTAAAAATAGTAGTTCAGTGACTCAGTCAGAGTTCTGCCTCTGAGAGCAACCAATGGATGCTATGACCTGAATAGCAGGGTCATATTCTGAATGGGCTTGCAGAAGAGTCTTCACATTTCAACCTAAGTGTGTATGCACAAGGAGAGCATTCACACAGCCAGTGCTCTTGTTCTGCACCCAGCTGTGGCAACCACATTCAGCATGAGAAACCACCAGTTTTTGAGGGTAACCTCTTGGTGGAGNAGTTTGCATACATCCTGTCTTCCTTGTAGGAGGGCCTGTTCNAGCCAGACCTCAGACACTCCACCGCCATCTTGCAATTCTCACACTGTCTCTTTGCACTTTGAGGACAAAGAAACTNGGGTTAAGGGTAGTTAAACTACTCACCCAGGGGTGGTGCAATGGTTCATCCTGTCAACTGGTGGGATTTAGAATTACCATGGAAACACAGGCAGGAAGTCCACTGAAGTGGAAAGACCTATGGTCACTATGGGCAGAGTCATTCCCTGGGCTGGGGTCCCAGACCGAATAAAAAGGAGACTGTGAGCTGAGTCCCACCATTCTCACTTCCAGCTCCTAACCACAGAGGCAATGCATTACTGCCTCTAGCTCCTGCCACCACGACTCCCCTCCAGGATGGACTAGACCCTCAAACTTTGAGCCAAATAAACTCCTGTTCCCTTAAATAGNGGGTGTCAGGTACTTTATCACAGCAACAGCACAGTCACAGCATGTCTCAAGGTTAGGAGTCTTTCCCAGCATACCTAGCCTAAGTATCTCCACATGACACCCACTGTCATGTTCTTGAGAGCTTAAACCAACCTTTCTTCATCCTTACATAAATACTCAAACAATAATAATTTCTATTGCAGCCACAATGAGGGCGAGTAAGCCTGTAGAAGAGAAGTGTGGGACCCTGTGCTGACCAACACACGTTGCTCTCAAGAACCTGTCAACTCAGCCACAATCTGACCATGGTCCTGGCTTCCTCGTCAGGAACAAAGATGGCTGACATTTGCCCTGGATTCCTTTGCAGGACAGGGCTTTCTGGAATCTCACTGGAGCCACAGGAGAACTTAGAGAGACTGTGGTCTTGACCTCTGAAATTTCCTGAGCAGGGAGTGTGAGATAGTTCCTCAGNNTAATTAGCCAAGTTGATTTCCTCTGCTTGCAAAGCTTCAAGAACTTGGCCAGCAAAGCCATGGAAAGAATGAGGCAAGAAACTGAATCCCTCCTGCTCTAGAGTCAGCAGGCCAAAGTGCTCTTTAGTGCTGGCTGCCCTCTGGCTGGCTGGGGTCATGTCAGGGAGTGCCATGTACTACTCTAGCCATTACCTCACNACTCTGGGAGATTCATGATCCTTGCAAGAAGCCCTGAACTAGTGGAAGGACTCTAGCTGAGACCACCTGCCCCAAGGTCAAGTGTCTGGGAGCTAAGCAAGCTCTGCCAGCCAAGTCACAAGCCAGGAAATGCACTGTCTTGAAGGGAGATCAGAGTTCAGCCCGGTGGCCTGAGTCACCTTTTGGAACTGGCACCTGCAGGCAGGCACCTCTCCAGGGACAGGCACACACATCAATTGGTGTAGAACCTCTGACCTCACTGCCTTTTAAATAATGTGCTCTCTCTATTGCTCATGGAATTTATCATTGCAACTGGTGCTCCGCGAATCACAAAGCAGCTCGCACTGTCCCGTTAGTTCTAATAAAAACCTGGCATTCCACAGCGTCTTCCTGAAAGAACCTCATCCTATCCTGAGTTTACAGGTGGGATTTCAGCGATATCAATCAAGCAATTTGTCCAACACAGAGTGAACCTGAGTGGTGGTGAGGCAGAGCCTGCATCCAGCCGGGCTGGAAACTTTCCCAGGAAGACTTCTGCATCTGAGGTACTAAAGTGCCAGGGTTTTGAAAATTCACAGCTGATAAGCAAATGCTATTTCCTGATTCTGCAAACAAACCTAACTGATTTTGATTTATTTTAAAGTAACCTACCACAACNTTCTTTTTTCATCAACAACTAGAAAGACCCATGGTAGCATTCCTTGCAGGCCATCTGCCGCTGTTGGAGTGGGGGCAAGTGAGGAGACATGTCATATTTTGTTTTGTTGTGAAACAAAGTCTCATGAAGTCCAGACTGGCCTTGAATTGATTACATAGCTGAGGATAACCTTGACTACCTGGTCCTCCTGCCTCAGCCTCTCAGTTACGTGTTGCCACGTTTAGTGTGTGGTACTAAGATAGACCACAGAGCCTCCTACATGCTAGGCCCTGGTCCTTCTCCCTCCAGGCTATTCTTAACTCAACAGGCAGAGCTTCGTCTAGGGATATTAAGTTGTACCATGTCACTCCTGTCTTCCAGTCCTCCCCAGGGTGAAATTCAGTTCTACAAAATGGCCGCCTGGCTCCGTGTGTGCTGCATCTCTGTGTGCCCCACTCCTCCCTTCCCTCTGAGCTCACTGTGCCCCACTGCTCCCTTCCCTCTGAGCTCACTGTGCCCCACTGCTCCCTTCCCTCTGAGCTCACTGTGCCCCACTGCTCCCTTCCCTCTGAGCTCACCTCTGTGTGCCAAGCAACAGCCACTGCAGGTCCCACCTCCTCCTGCCCACCACACTCCTGCCTACAAGCTCTTTGCAGCAGCTGGTTCATCTCTCTGGAATGTTCTTCCTTTAGATATCTACATAATTAANACACTTTTCTTCAGGGTTTTCTCAATTCTCAGAGTAATAAGCTCCTTCCTCACATCAAATCCATAGAAATGATAGATTGACAAGATACTTTTAAATTTATATTTTTTTAAAAAGCTGATCTCAGAAATAGAAAGGGAACTCCATGCAAGAAAAAAAGATANTGCATGCATCTTGAAGATAGAGAGCAAAGAATTAGAGCAAGCAGAAAATTGAGGCCTAGAATGCAAGCAATGGTAAGGAGTGTGTTGCCAGCAAAGCAGGGCTGGAAAAACTCGAAGGAGATGACTATGGGGATGTCTAAGGTAAAGCAGCACAGACAGAAGAAACCGTCAAAGCAATGGTCATGCTGTGGAAGTGTGCTTGGAAGGAATAGGAAGGGTAGAGAGTATAGTATATGAAATATACTGTAATATATAGATGTAGTGTGTACATATGTATATAGTATACACATCNGGAGAGAGTATAGACCAACAGGAGATTCCTAACACACTCAAGCTTTCAAACCTCTTCATTTACCCCGAGACAAGCCGACCTCAGGAACACAGTCTCCAGTCACAGATGCTCAGGGCAATGAAGAATGTGTCATAGTGAGAAGAGGGATCACCAGGAACTAAAACAGGCAGCTGATGCATGGCTAGAGCAAAATCTGCATTGCAGGCTTTTCCAAGAAACTGGGAGATTTCCATCCAGGAGTGCCTGCTTGAGGGTTCAGACTCTAAAGTTGCTAGAGGAGGAGGCCTTGGGGTCTGGGGGAACATAGACTGCCCTCCCTGTAAAGGCTGGTATAGACTGCCCTTCTAAAGCCTGCCTNGCCCAGTGAGAGGGCCACCATCGGGGAGGAGACTTCTGGGGAGGAGAGACAGGCCTGCAGCCTGGGTTCTGTGAGCAGGGTGAAGAGGTGGAGGTCCTGAAGAGAGAGAGAGCTACCAAGAAGCCCTCACTAGCAACTGGGGCTGGTTCCTGGTACCCTACTCTAGGCACTCAGTTCAGACGTGTGACAAAGGTGAAGACAGGAGGACAGGGGGAGAGAGGAGGAGAGAAGTGATGGAAATTCCTGCTTTGAGATACTACAAAATTATTTACTTGTATTTTACGATGACTTAACTGTTTGCTTAAAAATATGTTGCATAAGACACACTTAAAATTAATCAAATTAAACTATGTTTTAATAGAATTGATAACATACTCCAGGAGATCAAATAAAGGAAGAAATTATGTCTTACCAACATAAAATTGTAAATAAAGAAATGTTTGGAATGTACTCTNACTGTTAAAGGAAGACAGAAGAAATCAGAAACAGCCACGAAGGGGAGATGCACATGTATTGCTAGTTAATGGCATTTCCCTCTTCACAGCACTGCTGGCAAGAAAGCCTTGGCCTCCTGGCCTCAGCTGAGTGGTTTTCACACACACCCTTTTGGAAAATGTCATAAAATGACTTTGCTGCCCCATAATTACGTGGGACAGGATGGGATGGTTGGCTTTCTGGTTGATCTTAATGAGGAACACCTAATAAAATGACATTTTTGAAACTCCTAACCCATGGATTGACTGTCTTCTTGCCTTCTTTCCTTATTTTTGGAGTGTCAAAAGATTAGGTTGTTGCCCCTATCTGGCCATTAATTTATTTCTCTCATCTGCTAACCACCTCTGTAGTCCCAGACACCACACACAGGACTCTATAGATAAGGACCTAACACACAAGCGATATCTTCAAGGAGCTTACTAGNTGGAGATGGGAGGCAGGCAATTCTGACAGTTTCTGGGCAGAGCATTAAACATTGTTAGCATGGTTCTCATGAGTGTTGAGCAAGGGCACCCTACTCACCTGTGGCTCAGGAAACATAAGCCGTAAGAATGAAGGCTGAGAAAATCAATGTGAGCAATTGCTTCTCTACGTAGTGTGAGCTGTCCAACCTCTCCCCCACAAGGGTGAGGGAAGGTCTGACAGCTACACTTTCTGGATGCTGCTCTTACAGCCCCCAGAAGAAACTCTACAGCCATTTAGAACCAATCAGCAAGAGCAAGGAAGTGCCAAGCAGGCTGCTAAAGAAGATTGCACTCTCCCTTGGGGCTCCCTTCCTATTATAGCTGTATGTCGTGGTATGTGAAGCCCAGAACCCACCCCCCGCCCCGCCCCCCCAGGCTAGAAACATTTGTGTGCTACTAGAATTTACTGTTCAAGTTATGAACATCTGTGAAGAACTACAAATATGAAGGCTGGAGAGATGATTCAGTCAGTCAGGGGTCTGCAGCCACACATGATGATCTGAGTTCCATCTTCCAGGAACCCANTTGGTATACGCAAAGCTAGACTCCCGAAAGCTGCCCTCTGACCTCTACACCCACGCTACAGCAAGCAAATGTACACCTTTTCCACAAATAAAAAAATAGATGTAAAAAGGCAGTATATATATATGTATGTATATATATATATAGAGAGAGAGAGAGACAGAGAGACAGAGAGAGACAGAGACAGAGAGAGAGAGAGACAGAGGGGGGAGAGTGTATAAAATATAAATGCTATTGGGTCACGGTGATTCAATTCACAGGTACTAGACAGACTGTGAGGATAAGACTACAGAGGGGCAAGAGTTCATGGAAAGAAGATATTTTAGAACGCTATGACATGTGAGATGAGGCAGGTGAGGGGCAGTTGCATAGAATTCTGTATGCCCTCAGCTAGAAGGGTTTGTGTAAAATCAAAAGACTATGCACAGAGCAGAACAAATCTTTCCCTTTTGGCATTGTGTAGGGCCAGAATTGAACTTTCTATATTGAAGAACTAGGTCACAAGAAAACACAACTGGATTTTATCATAGGCAAGGTAGGAAAAACCCAGGNGTGAGCAAAGCTTACATTAGATGTGCTGTGGGCAGTGCCCAGCAGCGAGTCTGAGTGAGAGCCAAGAGCAGAGATGATGCTGGCATAACAGTTAATCCTGATTGGCAGCTGGTCTAGATCTGGGATTATCCACGAGATACATCTCTGGGTGTGTTTATGAGAGTGCTTCCAGGGAATTAACTGTGTGGGAGGTGGGGTCCTGGAGAGAATGAGAAGTGAAAAACCACACTAAGCCCCAGCATCCCCACTCCTGCCTCCCCTTCCACAGTGGACGATCTCAAATCGTGAGCTGAAATAAACTGTCCCTTCTTTAAGTTGCATTGGTCAGGTACTTAGTCACAGTGTTAAGCGGAGTAGCCAGTGCAGAAGGATATCAGACATNGATGCCATTCCCCCATTTCCTGTTCAAAGTCATCTGCCCTCACCCTTCATGGCTCTCTCCTGCCTCTCACCTGAGAAACCATTTTCTGTTGCTCCACAACAAATAACTACAGATATTGTAAGGTACAACACATACTACCTCAGGTCCCATGGGTGAGAAGTTCAGGCATGGGATTGGTAAATCTTCTACTCTGGGTCTCATAACACCCTCTTTCAAGCTCATATAGGCTGATGGCAGATTTCACTTCCTTACGGCTCTATGAGTCAGTNTCTCAGCCTCTGGCTGGCTGCAGCTGGGAACCAAACTCACGTCCTAGCATTTCCTATAATTTCTAAGTTACCTGTAGGCCCTTGAGACAGAGACTTCTATAACATTGCTACTTACTTCATCAAACCTTAAGTAGGATCTTTTGTGCCAATCTGCTAAGACTGAGTCTTAGAACACATACAACCATCCCAGGACGAGCCTTCTGTGACCTTTCCCACAGTCAGTTGTCTGCAAGACAGTCTCAGGAAGGACGGGACCTCCCCCACTCTCGAGGGGCTGGGACTGTGTAGGGTACGGACACCAGGTGACTGAGCATATGGGGCCACCTGAGGTCTGGCCAGCATCCCCACCTTCAGGATTATGTCTGGGTGGCTGCTTCTGGCATCTTCCCCTGAAGTTTATTCTTCAACCCCACCCCAGAAAAAGTCTCCAGGTCAAAAGGGATATTGTTAGCACCAAGTCTAAACTCAATACAATTATCATTTTAGAATACAAAGCCATACAGCTCTCCGAGGCTCCCATCCCTTTGGAGCCTGCACCTCATTCTGAATGCAGGCCTGCTGTTTTTCTTCCTGAGCCTTCTACCCCACGACATCTATATTTATAGCAACTCCTCTTTCGGGCAAACAGCTTCAGCATGATTTCAGGCTTCTTGTTTTCCTTCCTTGAGTGAGTGCATGACCAACCTGTACCTCCCAGGGGCTGTTCTTACCTGTGGTCTTCGAGTTATTGCATGACTGGCTGGCTCCTCCTACTTTGGCTTCTTGCACTCTGAATTTTTCCACAAAGACAATTTCTCTTGTGAGACGGTTTTTTTTGTTTTGTTTTGTTTTTTTGCCTTCCTGCGGTTTACCTGCCTCCAGGGAAATTATCAGCCGTGGGTTGGATCTTGCAGTCCGCACTGTGCCCCAACTCTGAGGGATGCTTTTCATATAGTCAACCAGGAAGGTACCTGGCTTAGAAAAATACCATCAAGGACAACATNAGCCCCATGGAGCTGCCAGTGCAGTTTAATGAATTCCTTGTCCCTGTGGCTAAGGAATGCCTCTGGGGCTCCCCACACACTGAGCAGGCATCTAATCTCCCCTGTTTCACTTGCTTCAGCCCTCTTTATACATGGTCTGTAGTGTTTGCCAAGTGGTTTTAAANCCCTCGGATCAGAGTTTCTAGTCTTCAGCAGCAAGTGAGGGCTCTACCCCATCACCTGGTGGCTTGTGCCACTCAGATCAGCCCTTTGTGCTGCAGAGGGACCAATTAGAAAACTATTTCTCTATCCCTAAAGGAATTAGTCATGGCCCAAAATAAGCAGCTTCCCGAAGTTTCTTTTTCCCAGCATGTTTAGCAGCAGGAAGAATCAAAGGCTCCTTGGGCGCCTATGGCTTGCTCCCCATTTACACAAACAGGTTTGACGAAATTCAGTTTCTAAAAAAAACATTTAGTTAAGATCAGAAAATCCCAACTGTTTCAAGCTGAAGTTTCCATGTCTGAACCAACTGTTTTTTATATCCTGTTGGCTCAGCCTATGCAGGGAGGAGGCTTGTTGACTTTCCAGGCCACTAGGGGACCTTTTTGGGAAATTATTTTATGGCTCTGTATGACATTCATCAGTAATCGTGAGTGCGGAGTAATGCTCCTGCGCAGTCAAAAAGCTGCCTTTGATGTTAGGATGTGACAGACCAGCGGGGGTGCAGGGGGTGGGTTACTCTCTGTGGGCAAGAAGCATACANCCTGCAAACACTACTTTGCTAGACACAAACACAAAAACAATATATATTCTATAATGGCCTGTGATATTTTATAAATATATAGGTAATACGTTTTACATGGTGGTGTACATAATTTTACAGCCAATGTTTTATCATATAATTTTTATGCAAGCGTGTGTTTTCACCCCTAAGTAAGACCTGAAGAGGGACAATAAAAGTCCCAATGACATGCTGCGGCCCTCTTTTCACCTCTGTACCAGGCCAGCTATTCACACATGATGATCTTTTCCCTGTTACTTCAGTTTTCAGATCCTGTGGTTCTTGTCCCTCAGAAACAGGCTATCTATATTTGTTTGTTTTTCATTCTAGACTTCTAGTATTTAGCTATTAGCTTTGTACTGTGATTTAGGAGGATGTTTCTAATGTTTTACCCAACTCCAGAAAAGTCCCAAGACATTTTCTTAATCTCTTCTGTTCTTAAGTTTTACCCTAATGGATTGAGGCATGTCTGTCTATCTTTGGTTGATTTGCTGGGCACTGTGTAGGGTCTTGGTATTTAAGGATACCGTCCAGTCACCTCTGACAATTCTTTTTGTGTATNTTGCCTTTCAAATAATCTTCTGCCCTTTGTTATCTTTTTGCTCTCTAGAATTCTATTCATAAAATCTCAGCTGTCCTAGGATTGATCTCCCTCCCTCCTTCCCTCCCTCCCTTCCTCCCTCCCTCCCTCCCTCCTTCCTTCCCTTCATTTTCTTACTACTCACACTTGGTTTTGTTGTTAAGACATTCCTTAAGCCTAACTCACTTTTTTATCCTGGATATGTAATTTTGTAATTTCAGCATCTTATTTTCAAGTTCCAAAGCATCCCCTTTGCTTGTCAATGATCCTTTTAAAGCAGGTACCATCCCCTCTCTGCTACATGCATACTGCNTATTCTTGAGTATTTCTGGATATACTGAGTTAGTTATGTCTGGTAAGTTCTCTTCTGTTCCCTAATTGCCTTTTATCTTCCAGGGATAGATGATGTGTTTGTCTTTCTTNNTGTAGACTTTCCTCATNTGTCTGGTGGTTTTTGATGGTCTCTCCAGCTGTCAGAACAAGCAATAAGAAGACTCACAGTGGTTCTGTAAGATATGTCAATGGTAGGCTTTCTCGAATGCTATGGGATGGTGGAGACCCAGGTAATGAATGAAGAGAGGCTTATTTTGGAGAGCTACCATCCATACTGGCTGCCATAGTTCTTCCTGAGACCATTCTATTCCATTAGAGAAAAACAGTTACTCGGCTTATAGGCAAGAACTTTAATTTATATTGTGTTTGGAAATGAGGGAGGAGTGTAGCTGAGGCCAAGAGTTGCACATCCAAANCATCGGCTTCAATGTGACCTTTTGAACTCACCTTTTGAAATTCATCTGCTCTCTTAATTTTGCCAGGGAGGCTGGTACTCCTGTGCCCTGTTCATGCAAGACTGTCTCCCGTCTACTTCCTCTATCTTGTCCATTGGCCTTCTTCTCTCTACTTATTTATTCTTTTTATTTTTCTCAGGACTCAGGATCAAACTCGGGAGCCTCACATATGCTAGACTCAACCCACTGANCTCAGCCTTCCACTTCTGAATCTTACAAATTTATTGAATTCTCTCAACTTCCTTCTATTCATTTTGTNAANTTGTTTTGCGTCCAAAGAGAATCCTCTTAGTGAATTCTTTGTCAAAAGAAATAAGTACATAAAAGTCCATGTGTGTGCCACCTTGCCAGTCATGGACGCCTTCAGTTACCCTTACCTGTGTGTTCTTTAGGACCACCCCACTCCCCTAAATTTTGCTCAGCTAATGGGTTTTGCAATCACTGGGTTTAGAAATTTCTTTTAGTAGTCTTCACTAATTGCTCCATTTGGAAGGTGTTAGGATCCACTGTGCACGGTGAAGAAAGAGAAAGCAATGATCCAGCAGTGCCAGAGGTAGGGAACTCAGCCTGCAAGGTGCAGTACCAGGGGCAGCTCATAAATCAACCATGAACTGCATACTGTAAATAAGCTTAGGACCTCTACTTGGAGCCAGAGTTCAGTGGACACATGCTCTGGGCATGGTTTGCTAGTTAAGTCTTGCAGAAATATGAGGCTTTGGCTGGGCAGAAGCCTTTCAAATGATTCATTTGTTCCTAAAGCTGTCTTTGCCTGAGTCTCTGCAGAGCAGGGTAAGGATGACCAACACTTAGGGGCGGACGTCTGTGTCCAACCTTGACCTCACATTTTTGCTTTCATTTCTGTAGGATAATTATCTCTTCTGCTTCTAAACATTCATTTTCTAATCTGTAAAGAAGGGAGATAGTACTATTATCCACACTGAATCATGCTAAGGGCTGAAATTTCTTTACTCTTTTCTTTTCTTTTGAAGACAAGTTCTCACTACATTGCTTGGTTTTGAACTCATTTTGCAGCCCTGGCTGGCCTCGGACTCACTCTGCCTGCATTCCTGAGTGTGCACCACCATGCCCANAACCAGGACTGAGTTTTAAAGGGACTGTGACAGTCTCAACACATAGTACAGTCTTGGAGCATGTCCCTTGCCATCCCTCCAGACACCACATCTATCCAGTTTTTCCTACAAGAAAATCAGCCTGGCTGGGGCAGTCTGTGCTGACACTGAGGAAGGAACACAGGCATCATCTCTTGGCTGGATCCCAGCCTTGAAACACTTGTGCTCCCGAATGACGACGTGACTCCTGAAAGTAATGGACCTTGGAAGACAAGAGGCACAGATTTGGAATAACCGAGAGGAGAGGACAGGGGATTAAAGCTACTCAAGCCTGTGGAGTTGTGAAATTGATGGTATTTGGGGTTTTAACTTATGAGCAATTATATTGGACATATTTTGTTCAGGCCATTTGGAATTTGCAATGATTTTACCTCAGATCCATAGAAATAGCTCTTTTTACTTTTCTTTTTAGGTTGTGGGCTTTTCTCACAATTGAGTGGGTAAAAGGAAAACACAGACTTGGGGCAGTTACCCCTTTTCTGCCTTTAAAAACCCGATGAAGAACTTTTTTCTAAAGAGACAGTGAGGCATCCAGAGAAGTGAGTTGNAAGTGGTTCAAAACAGTGTCTTTCCTTTGTTTTCTGAGCTCAAAAGGAACCAAAAGAAACACAGCTGGTAGAATTCCCAGAGCACAGGACAGAGCTGGTGGAACTGCTCTCCAGACTCTGCCAGAATGTCTGGGAAGGGATCCTCAGGGTACAGAGCTAATGCCCCAGGGACATTTTTACACTTCCTAAGAGGCTGCAGATGTGGATTTGGAGAAGCCATGGGTAACATAGCTGAACCACTTTTCATCTTTTTGGCAAAAAAAAAAAAAAAGAAGAAGAAGAAAGAAAAAAATGGCAACTGTGAAAGTTGGCCCACTTTCAGGATGGGTATGCCCGTCAGTTTAGAGCAGTGCTTCTCAGCCCTCCTAATGCTATGAGTGTTTAATACAGTTCCTCATGTTGTGCTGACCCCCAACCATAAATTAATTTTGTTGCTTCTTCATAGCTATAATTTTGCTGCTGTTATGAATCCTAATGTAAATATCTGTGTTTTTCGATTATTTTAAAGGTGCCGTGACCTACGGGTTGAGAACTGCTAGTTCAGAGGTTTCCAACCCACAGGGCAGGGAAAACTTGTCTGTTGACTTGATGGGTGGGGCATTTCTTTCCCATTTTCCAAGTTGAAAACATCTCTACAGATTCATTTGTTGGACTCAGGAGAGCAGATCAATGACTTTTTAAAAGCTCAGATTTTGTGGTTTGTTTGAGTACATTAAATGCCTACTTGAGAGCCGATTTCAATGGGAAGCTTTCCCCGGAGGGAAAGTGGAAATGCTCACACCGTCAATGAGAAGCCTCTGAGAGTGGAGGAGTGTTCTCTGTCTTCTGGGTATTTCATCCTCAAGTTCTACTTCTAGATAATCCCCTGCCTCCCTTCCCACCTGAAGGAGGAGACCCGGTTCAGTTTACTCACTGTGAGGTAGTGTAGCACAGTGGTCTAGTCAGATGTTCCTCAATTCACATTCCAGGCTTCCTGGCCAGCTAACCACACCTTGAACCTATGGAGTCTCCTTTTCTCTATTCTATGGGAATGGTAAGTGCTCCTTATTGGATGACTGTCTTGTTTAAGAGAATGATGTCTCTTGAGTCTCTTGGTCCATGCCTGGTTAATAGCAAACATTTAAAAATATGACTGTCCTCCTGATCATCTTCTTTTCCCTGTTCAAACCTCAAGCCCACTTTTTGAATAGGTCATTTGATTTTTCAGTTCTTTATATATATGGACATTAATCTTGTTAGATGTAGAGCTGGCAAAGATTCTCTCTTATTCTCTGGGATTCCTCTTCACTCACTTGATTATTTCCTTAGCAGTGCAGAAGCTTTTTAGTTTTGTGAAGTCCCACATGTCACTTGTTGGACAAATGGAGTCCTATTCAGGAAGTCCTCTCCTACACCTATATTACGTTGGGCAATGCCTGTGTTTTCTTCTAGCAGTTTCAGTGTTTCAGGTTTCAGGTTTAGGCCTTTGATCCATATAGAGCTAGTTTGTGTAAAGTGATAATTACAAGTCTCATTTCATTTCCTNCAGTACTGTTTGTTTTGCACAGGATTCTTTTGACTATCTAGGTTTTTGTGATTCCATATAAATTTTAGGACAGGTTTTTTTTTTATTTTTATTTTTGGGAAGAGTGAGATAGGAATTTTGGTTGGGATTTTATTGAATGTGTAAATGACTTTTGGTAGAATGGTCATTTTCACAATATTAATTCTACCAATCCATGAACATAGGATGTCTCCACAGTTTCTAGTGTCTGAAATTAGCTATTTTTAAAAATTGCATTGGCCTTCCAAGAGCTCTGTGAAACCTGCCATAAGATCTTTTAGAGTCACTCTGGTAACACAAACTGAGGGTAGGAAACACAGAATTATAGCTGAACCTGACTTCACCTCGATTCTGACTCAGGAAACTTAGATGCAGCTACCTGGCTTCCCTCATCCATGCCCAGAGAAAGGCCAGCACTTTCCACAGGTTCACCCTGAGCTGAGAACATCACACTTTACAGTGTAGTACTCAAGAATTAACTGGTCCCGATTCTGAACTAAGAGCATGCATAAGCTTCCCAAAGTCTGTGAAAGCAGAGTAATGGCTATAAAGAACCTGAATGACCTTAACTTGCTTCTTAGCTAAAAAGTCTTTAGGTTCCCTCCAGAGTGGGCGCAGGTTCCCTATCCCATCACTACACTCTTACTCCTCTCAAGGCTTTGTTATTTCTGGTGGACAAGTTATTGCCTGGTTCTTTATCCTCCTTATGTTTTCTTTTCTATTCCTTTTGATGGTCTCATCTTGATGTGTGTCCCCATTGGGGATCACACTTCACATAGCAGCCACAGTGAATGAGGTATTTTCTTGCATAAAGCATAAAACAGGATTGTAAAGACAGATCAGTGAGTAAATTGAACAAGGATGAGGACCCATGTTTGGGTCCCCAATATCCAGATGAAAAACAAGCCTACTAGTATAACCCCTGTGCTAAGTGGCAGGGGTGAGGGAGGACACAGGTAGATCCCTGGAGTTCATTGGCCAGGCAGCATAGCCAAATCAATGAGTTGCTGGTCCAATGAGAGACCTTGTCTCACAAACTAAGGTGAACAGCTGGTGAAATAGCTCAGCCAGTAAAGGCATTTGTCACCAAGCCTGGCAACCTGAATTTGATCCCTAAGACTAAGAGAAAGAGAGAAACAAATTAGGCAAGTTGCTCTTTGGCTTCAACAAGAGTGCCTTGACATTCCCATTCATTTATTCACACACACACACACACACACACACACACACACACACACACAGAGAGAGAGAGAGAGAGAGAGAGAGAGAGAAAGAGAGAGAGAAATTATATAATTTAAAATATTAAATATTAAAATATATATAATTTAAAAATATGGTAAAGAGTTATTGAGAAAGATATATTAACCTCTAACTTCCACATACATGTATGCAGACCCAAAGGAACATGTGCACACACACACACACACACACACACACACACACACTCCACAGTTTATTCTCATAGGTGCATACCGGAGAAGGCAGATAGCATAATGATTGTTTTGAAACTTTTCCAAATATGTTTCAGAGGATGTGAAAGTTCTCTGAAAACAACTCCAGCCTTGAGCTAATGGTAGGAAAGCCCACTCTTCAAATTTGTTGAAGCCAGAGGGGAAGTGATTATTCCTTATCTTGGCTTCCCAATATTAATAAAATAACTCTGAATTATGCTTCTTTCCACTTGGCACTGTGTGGGTGGAAAGGGCTCTGGGAGATTGCTTTCCATGATGAAAAGAGCTATGGCCAAGCTTTTTATTAGCTTCAAAAGGAAGATGCATGCCACATGCTTTTAAGCTGCATTCTCTTGCACACTGCTGTCAGGGCCTGTTTCCGTGTGGAATGCTTATATAAAACTTACAGCCATCGCACAGACTCCCTGGTCTGCGAATGGATGGAGAATATAGAGGAAGAGCCTTCTCTTCCCAGAATAGCCCTTTAGTTTTATCCTGATTCCTAGAATCCTGTTAACACAACACAATGTGCTCTAGTTTTTAGTTTGATATTGGATGCAAGTTTTAGACCAAGGAGGAGAGCGTGGGCAGTGTGGGTTTGTACCAAGCTGTGAATTAATGTCAGATTTTTCCCAAGGAGTAATTTTTTTCTGATCGGGAAAAGATCCCAAATCCTTGAAGTAAAAAACAGTTAAGAAAGCAAAAAAAATGAAAAGAAAAGATGTTGACTGACCATCTGCCCTCTGCCAGACCACATTCTGGGCTCTTGCTGTGGAAGGGGTCTTCTACAGCTCCAAAAGTGCTATGATCCAAAAGACTGTCCTAGTACTGACCCATATCTGTAAGATGCTTAGTTATTCTGGCTATCACCTCTCTGTAATGTACAATTCAGCTAATATCTGTAGTTTGTGTGCCCCCCCACAAAGACATTAATGCACATAGCCTTTGGTGTGGATCTGCCTTTAAGAACATCTAACTCNTCAGTGCAAGTTACCCTGGTATCCACTTGTTTAGAGGTGTGCTAAAAGACATCTATCTGGCCCTGTGAGTGTGTGAGCAATGGCAGGGGAGAGCAGGAAAGACTATGAAAGTAATAGCCTGGACTATCTTCTTCCCTATATTAGAGGTGTGTGTGTGTGTGTGTGTGTGTGTGTGTGTGTATGTGTGTGTGTCCACACGTGTGTACTCATTAAGAAATAAATGCCTAGTGCAGGCACACCAAGGCTGAGGGAACTTTTGGAGTAGTGAAATCGCTGACTAGAACCAAAAATGTATATTATTTTGGTCTGTTGGGGACTTTGATTACTGCCATCCAGGGTAACCTGAGGAAAAGAAGTTACAGATCCAAGCTGGATGTAGACATTTACTCAGCAAAGACAGGACACCTGCATAGTTCCTGTTTCTTCATGCCCATAGATAGAGCAGGACACAACTCTCCAAAGTTCCCTCTCCCACTCTTAACAGTGTCTGAGAGGTCCGGGAGTGTCCAGCTCCTTGCCTGGACACAGTTAGGTGGGCACCATTCACAGCTTAAAAGCATCTGTATCACTCTACTGTTAGGCTCTAATAGTGATTTGGCCATAGACATCCCTGAGAGGGACAGAACCATACAGAGCCT
Organism: Neotoma lepida; assembly: GCA_001675575.1. NCBI lineage: Eukaryota > Metazoa > Chordata > Mammalia > Rodentia > Cricetidae > Neotoma > Neotoma lepida. Next base: position 189,193 of record LZPO01087248.1, on the reverse strand, counting down.
TCTTTTCTTCTTAGCTCGTGTTGCTCTGTTTTGAAGCAGCTTGGAGAAAATATACTAGAGGGCAATCCACACAGCCAGTCTGTGTCAGCGACACTCTGGAGAGGAGGCTTGCTCTGGTTTGATTTGGGTAACTTGGGAATATTGTTCAAGGAGCAATCCAAAAACATGGAGTCAGGTGTTGAGGAGACAATTTACCACACAGCTGACTCCAAGCACAGATATTACAGAGCTGATTACAAAGTGTAACACAGAGTTTGGATGGCACATGCTACATCTCAGCCCCACCACTACCTTAGATGTGTGTGGTGGGGGCAGCTCCAGAAAGGCCGCAATACCCCCATGGCAGTCTGAGAGCAAGTAGAGGGAGAAACCCACGCCCACACAGCATCAACACTCTCAAGGTGGGCCTTGTGCACAGAAGGCCTCCTTCCTGCTGCATGGCGTGCAGTTAATGAGCCAGAGGGAGCAAGAACACAGAAGAAAGACTGGTATGATGCCACGTAATCGGTGGGAACAACAGGGCTAGGGGCAAGGTGCCCCTTCTGAGCCTGGATGTGAGTCGGGTGTACTGGGNATGTGTTCTTAAACATGGGACTAAAAAATCCCAGTGTTAGAAACAGAATGAGCCGTAGCCCAGGGTGGAGGCAAAGTAGGATCAACCTCTTCCAATCTGGAGAATCAGGAGAGAGTGCCTGGAGAAGGTGGGTTTGCATTCAAAGTTTTGAAACATTCATTCATTCAGTCATTCAAATTGATTAAAATCCACTATGTATCTGGCTCTGTACGGGGTGCACGTGGATAGACATCACTCCAGTTTCTGCAGAGCACGCAGCTTGTTCGTTTCAGACTGGAGGTTTGATCGGAACAAAGACACGGAGTCCCAGGCAGCNAGAGGCGTGGTAAGAAAGCAGCAGGGCGAAGGCGGAATCTACTGTACCTGGGGCATAAGCTACTGTGTTTGTCGTCATGACAAAATGCCTACTAAAAGCAGCTTGAGAAGAAAGGTTTGTTCTGGGTAACTATGAGGGTATAGTCCACTGTGGCAGGAAGGCATAGCAGCAGGAGCGTGAGGAAGCCAGTCACTCGGACTCCACGCTAGGAGGCAGGAGAGATAAACCTGGCACTGAGCCACTCTCTCCTTTTCATCCTGTTCAGGACCCTGCTCAGAGGATGGTGCCACTCACGTTCAGGGAAGGTCTTTGCTCTTCAGCTAAACCTTTCTGGAAAGTCCCTCACAGACACAGCCAGAGCATATTTCCGCCGCGATTTTAAGTCCAGCCAAACTGACCATGCAGATTGACAGTCCCAGGGCAACTGGAACATGGCNGTTAGGGGTGGGACTGGAGCACAGAGGAAACAATGTACAGTTCATTCTGCAGGCTGGTATGTTAGAGCTCACATTTAGCTGAATGTACATTTTAGCTTGAATAATTCAGTGGTTTCCTATTAGGCAAAGGATACACTATTTCAATTACATCTAAATTAGAATATAAAGACTGAAACCTTCAGGAGGAGCCCTGAGGTCTTGTCTAGCCTCTACAGCCTTATCCTGGGCTATCCCACTGTTCCTCCATGCTTCTGGAGTCAGGGATGGATACTCTGTCACCACCCACCACAGGGTCTTTGCATGGTTAGTGGCCTTTTCTAGAAACTCTTTCTCCCTTTGCTTAATTAACAGATCATTCTCCAGATCTCAGGTGAGCCATTGTTTTCAAGTTCTCAAAATTTCTCATGATTCCCACTCCAATCCAGGCCCACTCATGCAGTGTATATAAATATCTGTTAGTGACTCCTCCATTGCTCTGTTTCTCCTTTCCTAGGTTATCCTTGAGGACAAAGACTCTTCTGTTTATAGTTTTATCTTTGGTGCCTGGCATATGGCAGACACGCACAAAGTGTTTATTTTAAAGGCAAGAGAAAAAGCTGGGATGGGGAGATAGCTCAGGTGTGTGTGTGTGTGTGTGTGTGTGTGTGTGTGTGTGTGTGTGTGTGTACAATCTCTGTAACATCAGTCTTCCTCTAGTGCAGTGGTTCCTCAACCTATGGGTCACGATCCCTTGGGGGTGTCACATATCAGATATCCTGCATATCAGGTATTTATATTATATTACAATTTACAACAGTAGCATAATCACAGTTACAAAGTAGCAACGAAAATAATTTTATGGTTGGGGGTTACCAACCATAAATTTTGAGGACAAAACAACAGCTCATCTGAGATCTGGAGAATGATCTGTTTATTAAGCAAAGCGAGAAGGAGCATGAGGCACTATATTAAAGGNTCTCAGCGTTGGGAAGGTTAAGAACCTCTGCTCTCATGACTGACCAGGCCAGATCTGGAGGGCTCATTAGTCCTTTGCTCCAGGGGGCTTTTCCACCTGGCTCCAGATAGGAGAAGGTCCTGCTGTTTTCCATCAGCTAATTAAGAGCAAGGCCTGGCTCAGAAAGGCCAAGGCATAGATTGAGTGAGGTCAGAGATGCAAGAGTTTCAACTCCATGTGAATGAAGGAGTTAACATTCAAAATACAGAAAAGTGACAGCCTGAGGAAAATTACTTCATCACAACAGTCTCTGAAACTGTGGAGGGTCAAAATGAGTGGGCTGATGAATTGTTCTTCCTTCTGCTTAGGACTGAGAGAAGAAACGGGTTCCATCCACAGAAGGAGAAATTGGAGCAAATTATCTCTCAACAGGCTTCCAAAGAGTGCTTATAAGTTCTTTGTCTCTGGGTAAAGAACAAAGTAAAAGCACTAACTTTCCCTGCTCATGCTCTGCTATGTACACGGCTTTGCTGCAGCCTGGAGATGGTTCTGGGCTGGGGTAGTTCTGCCTCCCTGGCCTACTTTACTACCTTTAGCTGATGTTGCCCTGAGGGGTTCTCCGCTAGAGAATGGGTGCTCTGCAGGACATTTGGGGTTCTCAGCTAGAGAAGGAGTGCTCTTTAGGACATTCCTTGTTTTAATCTGGTAACGCTTTGTGAACTCCATAAATCAAATACGCCAGGCTTCAAAGATTGGGGAAAGTTTTATGAGTCCATCTAGAGCTATTTGTTTTCACCCTCTTTCATTCCTTCTCTCCAGGGAGGAAGGCTCTCAAGGGCAACCTTCACAGAACTGGCCAGAAGCCATGGTGGCAAATCTGACTCCATTATCCCAGGGCAAGGAGTGGTATGGTTTCCTCTAACCAGTTCCCTGGTTTGGCATGAAAATGGTGGATGGACAAGACTGTCTATCCAGCCAGCAAACAGATTAAATTCCAGGAATTGGAATTGAATAAACAAGGTACTATTTTTAACGTAAATAACTCCTGAAGAATATACCTAGATTCATATGTTTGTGGGGGACCATGCTGAGAGAGTTTAATACCCACCCTGTCCAAATATTTCCAGCATGCCATGGTGCTGACATATCCTGCATACACTTCCTTTTCTTTCTCTTTTTACTTTTTTTCCTTTTCTCTTTCTCTTTTTCTTTTCCTCTCTCTCTGTGTGTCTCTCTCTGTCTCTCTCTGTCTCTCTCTCTGTCTCTCTCTGTCTCTCTCTGTCTCTCTCTCTGTCTCTCTCTCTGTGTCTCTCTCTGTCTCTTTCTGTCTCTCTCTCTGTCTTTCTCTGTCTCTCTCTCTGTGTCTCTCTCTGTCTCCCTCTCTCTCTCTGTCTCTCTCCCTCTCCCCCGCTCGAGGCATGACACTTTCTGAATGAGAAATAAGCAAATGGTGAATTTTTAAAAATCATTTGACTAATTAAATTAATAGGCTTAATTATTTAAATTATATGGCCCAATAGACTTGGAGCAGCTACTGAGCATTTCAAATGGCATTGGTGTCTAGACAATCATGGTCTACTAAGTTCCTTTTTGTAAGATTCCTCCCGAGTCAAGCTCCAGACCTAAGTCACCCATCTACAAGCTGTACACTTGAGAAAAGGACTCTGTTAAAATTATTTGATATTGCACAATTTCAACATACAGATGTTCAGTGGAAGAGGACAATGAATTCTCTCTCTAACCATATAAGGCACATGTGTATATCCACCTTGAGGCACTCCAAATGGGAGATGACTTTCTCCACGGAAAGAAGCACTCAGATCTATGCCTCAACCCAGGAAGATGTGTCCTTGAAGCAGAACACGGTCTCTGAACCTCGTAGAGTAAAGACTTAGCTCCCCACTCACCCTTGCGGTTTTTTTTGTTGTTGTTTTGTTTGATTTGGTTTGGTTTGGTTTGATTTTTTGAGACAGGGTTTCACTTGTAACAGCATTAGCTGTCCTGGAACTAGCTCTGTGAGCCAGGCTAGCTTCAAACTCATAGAGATCAGCCTGCCTCTGCCTCGCAAGTGCTGGGATTAAAGGCAAGTGCCACCACTTCCCAGCAAGCATGTGTTTATCCATACAGTTTTTGAACAGTGGGGGATTTGACTAAATGAAGCAACATTATCTTCTCCAGGTATATGGCCAGTCATTCAGACTCAAATCCTTGAACTCCCTTGGTTTTGTGGTGCTTTCAGCCCTGGGTGAGTAGTGCTGAAGTCAGACAGGAGCTGAGGCATATCACAGCAATCTCTTCCTCTGTATGCATCTGGAAGGAAGGCAACAAAGCCTNTAGAGAAGGATGCAGCTGGGGGAGGGGAGTATGGCACAAAACCAAGAAGGGCAATAAAGAGACAAGAGAAGGCAGCATTAGTACTGTAAACAAAGCTATCTGCAGGAGCTTATTATGAAGATTATTGAGTCTCCCATGACAAAGTAAGACATAGTTGTTGATAAACTAGGAGCAGGGTGTTGTTACTGAAATAACTGTGTGTCTCTAAAAATGACTCGGCTGGCATCAGTCGTTCTATCAGAAGATCATAGCAATTCTCCAGTGATTGGTAACCCAGGATTACGCTTAGGCTGTTGGCTTAGATAACCAAGCAGATAAAGGTATATATTCCATAATATTGGAAATTGAATTTGATATTGAAGGATATATGGGTTTGGGATCAAGAAAATGGTGTCCTCAAGATGGGAGACATGGTTTTTGAGACATCAAGGACATTGTCCAAGTGGTGGAATATAACTTGAAATTATGGATTAGGGAGATCACAACTAGAGGCAGCTAGTCATGACACAGTGATGGCTTATCCCAGTTATCAGCTTGACTAGATTTGACATCACCATGGATACACACTTCTTAGAAGTATCTGTATGGGTATTTACAAAGAGGTTTAACTGAGCATGGAAGATCCACTCTGGATGTGGGTGGTACCATCCATGGGCTAGCGTCCCAGACTGAATAAAAATGACAAAAGGAGACATTCCATGAGTTCCACATTGCTCACTCATCGCTTTCTCATCATTGAGATGTGAGAAGCCCTAGCCCCACCCTTCCACCACCGTGAACTCCCCCCTGCTTCACCACCAGAACTAGACTGTCAAACCATTTCTTCTGTCAGGCATCTCGTCACAGCCTGAGAAGTCACCACTACAAAGGCAATGGTTAGTTAAGAACAGGAGCATAGAGGTGCCGTTTCCTTGCAGTCTTACCCTGGGCGAGTTGCTTCTCTCCACTTCAGCTTTATGCTTTATTCAGTGGGGTAACTATCGTTTTTACCTAATGGAGTCATTATAAGGATTAAACATGGCACTACATGGGAAATGCTTAAAAAGTGTGTGGCACTCTGAATAAATATTGCTACTAAAGATGCTAATTAGCTACTGAATGCCAGTGTCAGAATCAAAACCTATTCTCTCTGGGTTTCATTCAGTGTCACATGACATCGGTAAATCCAGAACCTTTAACTATTCACTGCATGAGCTCCTCACCTAGGAAGTGAGAACAGTGACACACACTATGGTGACTGCTACAGTATTTGTAAAATACTTAAAACANTGTCTGATGTTGGAAATTCTATGGAAGGTTTGTAGTACTAACAATAATAATTTTTTTTTCTGGCCTCTGCTGTCTGGTAAAACAAAAGTACTTCCTATGAAAACTAGCTCTCCCATCTCTCTAAGCTGAGCCTGGGAGGGTGGAGGAAGTCAGCAGGGAGTGTCTGACGTGCACTGAATCAGGAAGTGAGGAATCTAGGCGCTCTGCTGTGGCTGAGTGGAGCTCTGTCGCTCCTGTTCTTTGGAAGGGTACCTGGGCTTGGAAGGCAATGCGTAGAGATTTCAAATCTTTCAAACATGCAAATCTCCAGTGACAGTGGCCATATCTGGCACAAACTGAAGCACACCCTCAAAAGAAATAAATGTCTCTACAAAAAGAAGCTTGGAAGATAGGGACATGAGGGGGAAATCTGGCTAGGAGACAGAAAAGGCGCAGGCTTCCTAGTCTCCAGCCCCTCTGGCCCCTGGGATCTGCTTATGGTCATTTGCACAGTCAAGAGGCTCTGGGGTTTGAATTGTTTGCTTATTCCGAAATCGAACGCAGCAGGGAACANGGCTGATGCCTCTGTTCCTATTTCATCTGAAAGAAAGGAGCACAAGGTTCTGGATCTCCCCCCTGCCCTCACTCCCCACATTGCTGAGATGATTCAATGCCTCAGAAGAGAAGTAATTTTGAGATAATGACACTAGGCAGCAATTAAAAAATATTGCTTGTTTCAGGGCCTATAAATTGGCTGTTGGTAATTGAGGACAGAATGTGTTTTCTAATCCACTGAAATCATATCTTATTGCAAGCTGGTGTGGTAATTACTGTATTTGTACAGTACCAGAGGAGCCCCAGCCTGAGTTTGACAGGGAGTTGATTAAATCACCCAGGTGTAATTGAAGGCTTTGATTGCATTGCCTCTGAGCTGATCAGTTTTAGTAATAGCCTGTTTTTCTTCTGTCATGTGCTCTTAGAACCATCAGTGGGGGTACCACCCTCCCCATCCCCATCTCCCTCCCAGCCCTGCTGCATCCCTGTGGAGAGAGAAAACCAAGACATCTTAGTGCAGAGAAAACCAGAGCTGGCAGACAGCAGATCCCTCACTGAGAACCTGGATGACATCATCTAACAAAAGCAACCTGTTTCTCTCGCTGCCTGCTTTGTTTCTTCAGATGAAGAGGGCTTGGACCTGTGGTAGCTACAGATGCCTTATGTCCAGGAGAGACAGGAAAAGGAATTAGGCTCATTATTTGCTCATTAGGTGATTGCAAAAATGTTTTTTTTGTTTTTTGTTTTTTGTTTTTTTTTTAAAAAGCAGTTTTCAAGAGAGGAAATTTTAACTTACTCATCTTAAATACATTCTGTTGGTCAGGTTTCGAGGGAGGCTCTGTGATTCTATGCAGAGAAGAACGTTGGTGTTTTTGATGGTCAGGAGTCTGCTGCTGCCAGGAGGGAATACTTCAGTTTGGAGGCTACAGCAGCAGCCCAATACAAGTAATGTCAATATATAACTATGTGGCTGCCATGCCTGGGGCTTAACAGAAGTAATGACAAAGGTGGTGGCTAATCCGTTTTCATTACTGAATTCGTAAGTGGAAGAATAAGTGAGCTCATGGAAGAAACAGGATGGAGATACGGGGCATTCCAGAAGGCTCCTGAGGTGCGTCTATGAGTCTGTGCTGTTTGTACAACTGCAGTGATGTCCCAGGTAACAGTAAAGTAGTGAAGACAGCATTCAGAACAGCAGTCACCATGTGGTTCTCAGCAGAATTACTTAGTTCTGACATAGACGCCGAAAGGGTTGTCACTTTTTAAAGCTCAGTCTCTGTTAAATGAGCAGAAGTGGGTTGTGGCAAATTTTATTATTACAGAATTAAAGAGAGANGAGACATAAAACATAGCATCAACTTAGCATCTTGACCTGAAATGGAAGCTGATCCTCTAGTTCTGCACCTGATTTTCAACAAGTGATAGCACTCAGTGATATTTGCATGAAGTGATGGTGCGCAGTGATATTTACTATGCAAGAAAATTTGAGATAAAATGTTACATAAATTTAGTAAAATTTAAAAGAATTGCAAACATCTTTTTGATCTTTTTAAGAGGTGCCAAAGAAGAAAATGCATGACATTACTTATATGGGTCTCCTATTTATGAGCATTAATTNAATAAATGACAATCTTGAGCTGTCAATCAGAGGCTAGCTGGAACAAAAACTTAGTTCAGCCCATCTATGCTTAAACACAGAAGAGGTACAGAAATCTTTCTATGGTCTCACAACATTTAGCCCTGGTTCCCCCACATGTTAAATAAGTCGCATGTGAAGTAGACAGAGAGATGCCACTGTTGGTTGGGAAACTGACTTAACAAACAGATGGGCTGGAGAGATGGCTCTGCAGTTGATAGTGAGTGCTGCTTTTGCAGAGGCTCCAAGTTCATTTCCCAGCACCCGTGTTAGGGAGCTCAAAACCACCTATGACTCCAGCACCAAGGGATCCAACACCCTTTTCTGGCCTCTGAGGACACACTAACACACACACCTGTGAGCACATACCCATACTCATACATAATTAAAAATAATAAAATAACAACAGATAGACAGCCCCAATTCTATGACATGGCTTTCTGTGACAAACCATGAGAATCAAGTCACAGGAAAGTGAACAAATCATTTGCTCATTTTGAAAACAGACTCAGATGAGAAGCCTCTTTGCTATAAGGTAATGTCAAGTAAGCAGCACCAGGCCTTGATATTGATTCCCCACCTCCGTATCCCATGAGTTTCCGAGGTGTCACTTCATAGGCAGCCCTCACTCTCGGTCACTTCTGAATAGTTTTTCAGCTTGCCCCTCCTACTCCACGGCTCACCTCCCCTCTATTGCTACTTCTGACATGTATAATCGTCTTCTAATTTTCAAAATCTGTTCGGGACACACTCTTTGGTTGACCTGTTTGCTGCTCACATTCTATCATCTGCCACAACATCGTCATGAGAAACACAGGAATGGAAGTTGTGTAACAATTTCCACCATATATTACACCCTACAGGGAAACATCATCAAGACTCAGGAAGTAAGCAAATCAGAAGCCTCAGGAAGTCCCCAAAACTGACCCGTTATACTAGGTCCCTTCCTTCTTGAGCATTTACAAGCAGCAAAGATTGGGGAGAAACACTTCCAGACCAACTGAGCTGACTGGAAGAGTCAGAGACCAGCCAAACAGCCTGAAAGAGAAAAAGACCCATGGAGCTTCCTGGAAAATCTCAGATCAGCTGAGCTGCCTAGAATAGGCAGAGACAACACAAGCATCCAGAAGAGACAGAGGCCACACAAACGGCCTGAAAGATACAGAGAGCAGCAGAGCTGCCTGGAAGAAAATTCTCTTGCCTGTTGAATTGCCTTCAAGTTGTACAGTGAGTTCCAGGGTCCCAGCTTTGGTGACCTGTCACCCATGCTTGTCTGGGCTTTTGGTGATCAGCTGTTTTTGAGTCATTTCTGCTCCAGTGAATGACCTTTCACCTATATTGCTAAGTAACCCTAACAAAGCTAATTGGTTCACCAAGTTGGCTTTGGTTCGCCAATGGTTCCTTCTCTGTGGTTAATAGACATTTGTGCATATTTTCCCAGGGACAGTGTCACATGAGAATTTTCAGTGACAGGAGTATCAGTCCAGAATCTTATACATAGTGAAATTGCATTTCAAAAATGAAGAGGAAACAGACATTTCTCAGNTAAAGGAAACCTAAGGGAATATGTTACCACAGACCTATCCAAGTAAATGGCTAAATTTAAATTAAAGGGGTTTATTGAAAAAGAAAGACAAAGTTTTTTTTTTNAAGACTCTTCAAAAATTTTGAAGAAGAAAAAATACCTAAAAATACAAGTTCAAGAGACTTCTGTGGTGATATTGTGTCCTCCAATATATTGTGCACCCTAATAAGCTTATCTGGGGTTAGAGAACAGAACAGCCACTAGATAGACATAGAGGACAGAAAATAGTGGCACACACATCTTTAATCCTATCACTTGGGAGGCAGAGATCGAGTTCAAGGCCACACTGGAAACAGCCAGGCATGATGGCACACACCTTTAATCCCAGGAAGTGATGACAGGAAGCAGAAAGGTATATAAGGTGTGAGGACCAGGAACCAGAGGCTTTTAAGCTTTTAGGCTTTTAGAGCAGCTCAGCTGAGATCCATTCAGGTGAGGACTCAGAGGCTTCCAGTTTGAGGAAAGAATTCAGCTGAGGAGTTGGTGAGGTGAGGTTAGGTGTGGCTTCTCTGATCTTTCAGCATTCACCCCAATACCTGGCCGCGGGTTTGTTTTTATTAGTAAGACCTTTTAAGATTTGTGTTACATTCTTCCTCTCAAGCTTCCTAAACTTTATGCAACAAGAATTATCATAGTGTTCAATATAATTGTCAATGTATGTAAAGAAAATATTCATAGCACCTGTACTGTATGTGAGTGAGGGTAAAGGGATTTAGAATCAAGTAAGAGTTCTATAATTTATTCAGGTTGGTAAAATGTTCCCACTTGTAGAGTTTGATGAGTCAGACCTGTATAAATACATTTNAAAAAAAATACCATAGAGCAATCAAAGTGGAATCCTGAAATCTGTCGCGTGCCTGATGGGAAGTTAGGAAAAAGGACACAGAAAAGTAAGAAATAACAGAAAAGTGAGAAATAAGGGAAAATGAAAATTAAAAGAAAGTTGCAAACTCAAGTCTTGGCACAGCAGTAACTGTACTTTGTACACGGTCAGCCACCCCATTCATAGCACGCTATTTTAATTGTTTTTGTTGCATTTATACATTTGCATGTGTGTGCATGTGCATACATGTCTGTGTGTGGGCTCATGCAAGCCACTAGACTCGCATGGAAGTCCTGGGACAACTTGCAGNTGAATGGTGCTGAAACGAGATCTCAGAGCTGAAGCTGGTTATGACAGAGTCCACACCCACTCAGAGTGGGACTCGAAGTCAGGTCACTCATCAAGCACGATGGCAGTTACCTTAATTCACTGAGCCATCTCACCAGCCTTGTCGTTTGTGTTTTAGGTAAGGTCTTCCGATATGTCTCCAGATGGCCTCACACTCCTTCTGTGGCCCAGCCTGGCCTTGAACTCATGGCAACCCTCCTGCCTCATTCTCCCTAGTACTGAGCATGTACTACCATTTATAGANCATTCTTAAGGAGAAAAATTAAAAACATAGAGAGCACATTAGTGACCGTCTGAGTTTAGGGATAGTGAAAAGAGATGAGTGGATAGAGCTATAAAAAGGGTCCCCAGAAGCTTTGGGAGTGACACACCTGTACCTTGATCTGCAGGGAGGTGATATGATTATACATGTGAGAAAATGACAGGGCCAGACAATAGTCACACTTCCACACACACACACACACACACACACACACACACACACACACACACACGTATATATATACACATATATAAAGATATATATATACATATATAAACTATACACATAGCACACAAAACTATACTTAATATAAACTGAATAAAAAACATATACACACCACACAATCTATACTCAATACAAACTACTCACAAACACCACAATCTATTGTCCATATAAACTATACATACACATATACTTATACTTATACTTATACTTATACTCTATATAAACCACATACACACACACTACATGTAATCCACTTGATATAAACTATACACAAACTATATATGCACAAATTATACACAAAGCAAATTATATACATACAACTATACATATACATATATGAGCAAGTGCCTTACACAATCTATACTCAATACACACTATACACACCAACTATACACATGTACTACATACACAAACTACACATGTGCATATGCTACATAAATGCATCACACACACACACACACACACACACACACACACACACCAGCAGCAGCTCTCCATCTCTGACATGTACTATAAATATGTAAAATATAGCTGAGGAGAGCAATGGTAAAGGGTGCAGGGACTTCCCTTCGCTGTCCCTGGAACTTACTGTGAGACTATAAGTTTTCAATATAAAAAAAGTTTAGATTTTTTAAACTCAGTGCAGAAAACAGCAGCCAGTGAGGGACCTTATTTTAGTACAGTGCAATGCTAATTGTAATTATGTGTAATATGCTCCAAGTGTAAGATAAGCTAGGAAGAGAAGAACTCTGAATCCTTGTCATTCCCTCTGGATTTGAGTTTGTTTCCGAGAACTTGCACGGAGAACGCGCCTGATGCCCTCATTTGGCTGCTAAGCACTGAGGTTGTTTGTACTAGAAAAAAACAATTCCCTGTGAAAAGCTGGTGGGCTGCTGTGAGATTGCTCTGGGCTAACCCTCAGAATGCCGTCAGCACAGAGATGGAACTAGCAGCCCGTGTACTGTGGTAATTACTCAGTGCAGTGAAAACAAAGGGGGTGGGTAACAGGGAGAGACATTTTCCCATACCAATNTTACATTTTCATGGGATTTTGTGCTTTCCTATGCTCTACCAGCAACAGANTCAGTGTTGATGTCTAGTTATGGGCTTTGAAACCTTCAGCACTTNATTAGTTTTCCCTTTGCAAGAACGTGGAAATTCTACTACATTCTAAGAGGGAACCGAGAATGGACTCAACTCTGTGGCTAGCTNTGTAGAGAACATTCTGTGTAACCTGTGTGCTAGTGTGGCTGCCTGAGTGGCCATCACAGCAGATCAATTATACTGACTCTTCTCTGGAGAAAGGGAACTCAGAAAAAGCTCATGTAGAAAGATGTCCAAGTCTCATTTGTCAGTCCCCACCACACCTCATCAATTGCGCAAGAGATTGCAGGTTTGAGCTGGCCCTGCACCACTGTAATCCACTCTGGGTCTCCTCTCCTTTGGCAGAGACAGCTCACTCTTTTCTGCTACTGTGTCCCCGTGTTGTGTCCTCCGTCCCCCGTCCGTCTGTC
>LZPO01087248.1:154033-172835 GCA_001675575.1 Neotoma lepida | reverse complement strand
CTGTTTTCCACCATCTCAAGGATGCCTGAGGTCAGGGAGAGATGGCTTTTATCTGACAGGAATGGCTGGTATTTAGAAGTACTGTGGACATTGCTGAGTCAGACTGGGATTAAATCAAATTACACATTCNATCAATTAAGCCTCTTACTCATCAGGAAGTGGGAGCACAGGAAGAGAGGCCAGACGAGTTGAAAGATGCTTGTGTTTTCTCTGCACATCTATCTCAGATAAAAATTTGCTATTATTTCAAGATTTTGTAAAAGTATAGAAGGCACCTTTGAATTCCTGTTCNTATTCTTTCAGCCTTTACTGGAGGTCACATGCAGACTGCCTAGGCATGTGGTTAATTTCCCAAGTCTCTTGGCTAGTATGCCAACAGCCAAAGAAATGTGCCCTGCCTGAAAGCAGATGGGATGAACTATGACCTCAGACGTGACTCTGAGCAGCCAGTGAGGAGCTGGAGCTGGTGGATAGTTCTCCAGCTTTCTTTCCTCCTCAGAGGACAGATCTGAGGGGTGGTCTTAAGGATTCTGTGAAAATTCAGTCCTCGGCCTTTTGCTCCTGCATCTTCTTGCTATGACAGAACCCCCACTCCATGCCCCCCACTGCTCTGCNATGAGAGAATTCATGCCTGGAGCCAGGCATCCTACAAACCCTGTAACTGTAACTGTAACAAACCCTGTACCCACAGCTCTGCAGACCAGTGACCACACCACTACTTGCCCTTCTCAAAGGCTCTGATGCAATTTTCCTTGCACCAAAATAGTTTCCTGGAGCTGCTAGGTTGTACCAGGNGCTCAGCAGGGCTTACCCACAAAGCTGGACCTTTCAAAGCAGGAACTAGTACTTAAGTGGGCCTGACCCCAAAACCCCTGAAAATGACCAAGTGACAGTTTTCCTGAATCTTCAGAAGGCTTATCTTCTCTACAGCTCACGTCTTACAAGTCCTTGAGCAAATCAGGAACCCTTGTTGTCTTGTGTGAACAGTATTAGGCCATTCCATCAATGGTCCTATGAGGGATAGTCAGGCCATACATTTGCCTAACAGGAGAGTGGTCNCCACTCTGCTGGCAAACTGTGCAGACTCCAACCACATGTCCTGAGTGGTGTGGTCAGCTCTACACAAACTCAGTCATTCTAATCCTCAATTCTAATTGGAATGGAGAACAACACACCTGTCAGGTCAGTGTTATCAGATTAAGACTAAAAAGGTTTATCTATACTCTCTGGTTACAGCATACCTCTGCTACAGCAGCTGAAGTTTGAGTTACTGCGTGGCTGTGCCCCCAGTGAGTTGAATACACCAAGGAAATCACTTCTTCTCTTAGGATCTACCTGGTTTCTATAGGAGTAAGAGCAGTGAACTGCTCAGTTACCTAATCACTGCCACCACTTCTGTCTCCTGTAGGTTTTTATGAGTGGTACCAACCCCCGGCATTTCCCAGAGGATGGAATGCTGTTTGAACTTACTAACTTGGGGGCAGTTTCAGAGGTATCTGCTTGCATGACCTATTGTAATAAATCTTATATGATAAGCCAAGGATATAAGTGTATTGATTTCAATTATTCACTCTAGGATTGAGGAGTTATTTACTGGGTAAGTCCCTCAGCTCACTGATCCCCTTGGAAAGTATATTTTACCCAGAACTCCACATAACCTTGTTGTAGCCCATTTTTCCAAGTGGCTTTACCCAACAGGTCTGCATAGAGAGGATGATTGGACCACACAGCTTCACAGAGTTAAACAATGCAACATAAACAAAAATAACACATCTTAAAATAATATTCTACAGCATTACCTGAGTCCCATAGGTATGGGAGAGCTATGATATGCTGGGAGTGTCCAGCCCAAACTTCCTTCAGACCCCACATCCATAGCCTCAAAATGTCTATGTATCCTAATTTCTACAAGATATAACCATCTAATAATTTCTAGAAGGACATTTTGGGGAGCTCAAAGAGTCTGTCTTTGCTCTGGTTTCATAGAGCNTTGCCTTGTGGGTACTTGGCTCTGGTCTGGCCTGGTGGCACTGTTGGAATGACTGCCCTGGGACAATCCCTTGCTCTTTGGTCCATTTCTTCCGTTGAGTTGTAGGTGCGCTAACCTTCGCTAGCCTTCTATCCTTTTCTTCTGAGAATGCCATGCTTTTTTAGCCATTGATGTGGTGTATCAAACCATTTTGTCCATCACCATGATTATGGCAAAGTGGTGGTGGTTGATTGAAGCTGCCCCTTGTTTGGGGACCACATCTTTCCATGCCTGTTAAAGCTCCATGGCTGCCTCTCCTGCCATCACTTCTGGCAAGTGCTGGTGGCCTAGTGGCTTGCATATTCCTCAGGCTCTGCCCCTGCTTCTGTGATGCATCCTCTTGTGGCAGGTCTTCTGGCCTCACAAAAATGTATCCTCTGCCCCCGTGTCCTGTCTTCTGCTCTAGCAAAGCAACCCAGGCTCTTCTTCATCCCACATTGGTTAGTTCTTTTGCAAGTGTCTAGGAGCCACCCTTGAAGCACATTTTCACCTCTTCTGGGCTTCTCATCAGAATGTTAAATCTCATGTTACGAGAGTAACCCCAGATCAGTGAATCCTTGTCTATCCAGTCTTACCCACTTTTCAGTCCTTCTGGATAAGGACTTTGGAAGTCTACTCCCAGTGCTTTGCTCCTGGGGCACATGTCAGCTGCTCAATGAATTTCTTAGGCATGGAATTTTGTCCATCTTTATCAGGCTCAGCAAACTCCTGGTGGACTGTGATAGAATTTATCCCCAGTTATCATCCAGGGCCAGAGTTGGGCAGATCCTGGAAAGACATTGGTTGCCTTTTAGGCTTCGTCAGTGTTTTCCAGCAGAGTGAAAGTGATCCACGGGGATCTTCAGAGACAGTGCCTTCAGGAATATTCACCNAGGTTTCCCAAATACGTGTCTTAGGATCCCAAAGTTGTCCCTACCAAGATTCTGACCTCAAACTGACAAGCCTGCTTTTGCTTAGCATTCAGTGACCTTGAGCAGTGTCTGTTCTGGATCTCCAGTGTGTTCACCAGCTGTGTGTGCTTTCCCACTGGAGGAGATAGATGTTTCTTTAGCCTTAACTACTTGTCATCAGTGACCCACAGTTCCTCATGATCCATTTTCAAGGTAGAGTACAAGTTAGCAGAACCCAGCCAGTTCTGCAGACCATAAAGAATGCTTCTCCCCAAAGTTTTCAAATACCTGAATCATTGTACTGTTTGTGAAGTGACCTCCTTATGTCTACGAAGACATGATCCCATTACCACTGGAGAAATTGTTAGCAAATAACCTATACCTTATGCCGGGGACCATTCGTGTCTACCTGTCACTCTGAACAGCACCCTCTTTGTCTGACCAGTGACAAGCATGCCAGACCCAAATTCCTATTTTACTTTTCTGAGATTTCTCTTGACTGCCTATGTTCATTAAGTCCTTCAGGAAGGAGACATGAAGATAAGTCAAACTTGTAAGAGGTTTGTTGGGAGAAACAACTATGAAGAAAAAGCTTGCATTTATTTAAAAGTTATAATTCAAATAAATCATTTCCTTACCAGTGACTGGACTCAGAAAGGAATNGAGGCAAGCAATTCCTGAGGTACATCCGTCTCCTTTGAGCCATGGCTTGCTCTCAGATTCTTCATTNTTGAGGTCTAAATACATGTGGGAGTGCACATGGCAGTTAGAAGTTGATGTCAGGTGTCCTCCANGGTCACTTCTNTCTTATTTTTTGAGATACTATTGCNCCAAGCCTGTGGTTCACCTATTCTGCTAGACTGGTGGCCAGCAAGCTCCAGGTACCTCCCTGTCTCTGTTTCCCCAGAAATAGGATTATAAACATACTCTACCATGCCTAACAGTAATCTGACCTAGAGACCCAAACTCAGTCCCATTTCTTGAATAACAAACATTTTACTGACTGACCCATCTCCCCAGCCTTCCTCCCCACTGTCTTTCACAGGAATGAGATTTGGGATGGAACTGG
Source organism: Neotoma lepida (assembly GCA_001675575.1). NCBI lineage: Eukaryota > Metazoa > Chordata > Mammalia > Rodentia > Cricetidae > Neotoma > Neotoma lepida. The sequence goes on along the minus strand of LZPO01087248.1, from coordinate 168,847 downwards.
CCAGCTGGCCCCACATCTTCAAGCTCCCTCCTCTTTTTCTTTTGCAAGTACTTAGTCCACTAAATTTTGCATATCTAACATTTTCCAGGAATGTGTTTTTTGTAGGACGGAACTAACAAAGTCCTTCTGAAAGCACTGGCTGCCCTTACGGTCATTTATTTTTGGCTGTTTGTTGGCTGNTCTGCCTTCATTGCCCATCCATTCAACTCTCTTACAATAATCTACCCGAACTGTCATGCTTGCCCTGCAGTGCATTCCCGAGTAGGCAGAGATGACCAATCTTTTGTGCTCAAGCATTGAACTCCACTGGGAAGAGGCGTGGTTCTGTTTGAGGCNGTTCTCTGGAGCTGAAAGCTCAGCCATCTCATGGGTGTCTTTGGACTGCATACTGAGGGCAGTGAGACTTCATCTGAAAAAACAAACGCCTTAAGTTCTCAAGCACGTGTTACATAAAAGCTTAACCCTAACTCATACGAGGACCNCTGGGACTTCCACTGCTCTCTGTGGCTTCTCTTTTTCCAGTTCCCTTTGACAAGCCTCCATGATGGCTTGGTCTGACTTTTAGTCCGACTGTTAACTCCATGCCTTCTGTGCTGCTGTCCCTGGCTTCAACATCTCAGTATCCTTTTCTAGCAGAATGGCTTCCATCTCCTCCTCTGGCAGGAAAGTTATGCTGCACAGCTGCACAGGGAAGGTGTGGAGATCAGTCTTTGCTGCTCTTCATTGAAAACTTCAAGTAAACTCAGCTCTTTTCCCTCCTTCCTTCCTTCCTTCCTTCCTTCCTTCCTTCCTTCCTTCCTTCCTTCCTTCCTTCCTTTCATTTTATAGGAATATCCCAATGTGGGATGAAAACCCAAGGAGATGGAAAGAGACCTAGTCACTGCAGCCCAAACTCAAAGCCTTCTGAGTAATGCAATAGCATCCATGAAAACCACCAGAAATTTTCCACAGTAAAGATAGAGAATCCCGTTTGATAAAATGCCTTTAATATTAAAGAAAAAAGAGGGCTCTCAAAGTCCCTCTTAGTCACCCATGTGCTGTCTGCTGTTCTTAGAAGAAACACATGAACCTGGTTAAGCCAGTTAATTTGTTTCTCTATCAATGCCTGAGGAAAGGCAGCCTCATGATATGGAGTAACTGTTACCTGTGCCCGCTACCCACCCACCATCAGGATGCATGTGGTGGTTAGTGGCATCAGAAGGTAGGTCCCCTGTGGCAATGTAGTAGTGCATTACAGACAGGCACCTGGATGGGGATACAGACCTCACAGTGATGCCAGCTTTGCATGCTTCACTGCCCTTGTCCCTAATTACACTTTGCCTTCAGCTATTCATTTATAATAAAGTATCCTGAAACAGCAAAGCATGGCAAATTTCAGGAGAGATGCTGCAAGAACACAGAATGGCTCTCCACACTATACACAATCCCCCGGGGCTAGCAGGTGAAGCTCAGAGAAGAATGGAAACTCCAGGCATGTGGCTGACAGTCCTGCTGTCAGGAAGAGCCAGCGGCTGCTCNAAGCAAACCACATCAATCATTTATAGGATTCTCAAATACAGCCTCACTCTCTCAGAAACTAGCACCTGAACCCACCCAACAGCAGACACAGAACGGAAACNTTGCCGGGACGATTCTGGTTTTCTTTTAGCACCTTCAAGCATCACAACCAAACGACTACTGCACCCTGTCTTTAGAGTCTCTGTCATCATCCCAAGCCACCNACATCTTTCCAGTCCCCACCATGGTTCAAGCACCCCCATTTCTTACCTCCTGGCTGGTTTCTGGGATGAATGCTAGCCTCTTTACCATTTGTCTTCTTCAAGAATGCTATCTCTTTGAAATGTGAGTGGAATGCAGCTGTTCCTCTGCTGATGATATTTTGGGGGCTTTCCTAATGTCCTTCAAATAAAATCCAAAGTTTCTCGCTAGACTTGCAGTACCCTAAGACTTCCACTCCTGGCCTGGAGAGGTGGGTTGGCAGTTAAGAACACATTCTGGGGTTCACTTTATGGCACACATCACTGTAACTCCTGCTCCAGGGGACCTGATGGCCTCTCCTGGCCCTTGAGGGCACTATACTCATGTGTACACACTCACATCCAGACATACGTACACAAACATGTGCAGTCATTTAAAATAAAAATAAAAGCTTTCCCAGAAGTTACTTGGCCCTCTTTGCTGATCATCTTTGTCCACACTCTTAACATACGCACACAGAATATTTTGGATTTTTTTTCTTTTTTCCTCTCTGAGTTGCTCCCACCTCAGGCCTTCGCACTCCCTGCTGCCTCCATGCAGATCTTGTGTAGGACTTTATTCAACCATNTCTTCTTCATCCTAGGTTTTATTTTTGGATGTATATATATTACCTCCTTCACATCCCTCTTTCTGTACAATCATTTTCTATCCCATTTCTTTCTTTTATTATTGTATGGCATTGACCTTTAATTGACACCCTCTGGTGTTTGTATTTTTTTCTGTCTCCCCTTGTCTGTAATGTAAACTCAAAGAGACTATGTTCTTGGTCCCCAGTACCTATCATGTTAATAGACAGCCAAATTTTATTTTTCAAATGGATGAGTGGATGAAAGAATGAAGAATAAATTAATGAAACAATCAATTGTAACTATACTTTCTGTCCCCTTACAAAAATAAACCCTGCCATTCTTAATTCAGTAGAAGGTCTAACAAATACTTCTGGAGATTATATGTGGTATTTGGTATTGGAAATTTCCCAGGGGCCTGCCCTGAGAAGATTCCTTCCAGAGTCCTGGGGACATTATGTCCAGTGTGGGATTATCTGAGGGAAAAGAATCTATGTACGCCATGCTCTTTCATCCGTTTATTTCTCTANGGCAAACTTCTATCTATACAGCTTTAGTTCCATTCTGACACTCAGTTCCTCTTTGTCCCTTCTTTTTCTGTTCTCTCATAGCCTTAGTAATAACTAAGCCCTTATGCTCTTGATTTCATCTTCGTCCTCTGTTCCTACATCCTCCATCCTCCATCTTTCCTTCCTCTTCTCCTCTTCTGACCTATTTCAAATCCACCTACAGTCTGCAAAAACTTTNCCTTGCCCCTTACTCCTTGGCCTGAGCCGGTCTGCCTTACCATCTACAGAAACTCTACCTTGTTCTCTTCTCTCCAGCCACGTGACTCTACTTGGACCAGGAATAGCGTTCCAGTCTTTACTGCACCTGGTTATGCAAAAAGCTGTATTGTCCTGAGTCAATAGTTCTGTGATGCTACTAGGCCTGAAGGCAAGGGANGGTCTGAGCTTCATTTACACAAGAAACAAAGCTATGCATCTACAGTCCACCTGTCTCCTAGGCTCTGTAGGGGTGTTATCTAGTAGATCATCAGTAGGTATAAGAAGCTTAACTGTTTGCCAATATGGCCTAGTAGTGTATGAGCACACAAGAATTTCATAGCAGAAGACAGCTGATATATATTAAAAGCTGAATAACACCAAATATTCCCTGATAAATGGCTTCCCTCTAGAAAAATTCCTTGATCTTTCAGGGTATAGCTTTATTATATACAGCTGAATCTCTATAATATATTCTTGTGGCCTACAGCAATTTGGAGTGTCAGCATAAAATTTCTGGGACATATCACTCTCTAGGAAAAAATTCTCTATGACTAATGGACTNATTCATACAATTTGCAGAAAGAATAACATTTAAGCCCAACTTCTCTAATGGGATGGAGCCTTCTATGGATCAGTGGGGCATCCTTATGTAAGCCCAGGGCCAGGGCCTCGGTGGGAAGATGAGCATCACCAAGTCCTTCCTTTCCCCANTGTCTCCCTGTCTGCACTGAGGAGGAGACCAAAATTCCCAGGAGACAGGTTCAGGGTGGAGGAGGTATGCTGTGTCTGAATATTTGTGTCTGTCCAATATTTATATCCTGAGCCCTAATAATTAATGGTGTAGATCAGGAATGGGAACCTTGGGAAGTGATTGGGTATGAGGGTGGAGCTCTCATGAATGGGCTGCCTTGCTTCTTCTACTGCATGAGGACATTGCTAGAACATGGCCAGCTATGAAACACAAATGCCAAGTCTCTGAGCCCCTTGATCAGAATGGTGAGAAACACATTTCTATAGTTTATAAGCTGTCCAGCCTTGTGTGCTTTATTGCAGAAGCCTGAATAGACAGCAGGCATATAGAAGTCTTTCATAAGGGTTGATATTGGGATCAAAGCCTATGGAAGAGAAGACCAGAACAGACANGCCAGAGGGAGAGGTAGACCTTAGTTTGGTCTCTTCAGAGAAATTGGCTACCCCAAGAGGGATGCTGAAGCTGGGCGACCAGTCAGTTTTGTCCCCAAATGTCAACTCTTCTATCTTTTAGCCAGGGTCCTTAACCCTTATATTTCCTCTTGGACCAGTCATTATATGTGAAAAGCTCTGGAAAGACTTATATCTTTGGGCCAGATGGCCCCACTGAGCAGAGGAGATTCCCCAAATGGATTCTGGCTGTCTCAGTCAGAGGCACCCTCCACAGCCATCAGGGTGGTCTGCCATGTAGATGAATCTGGGTGGCATACCCTAGTGTCCACCAGGGAGTCAAAGCCCACAAGAACTGAACTTCATTTCCTCCACCAAACACAGAGTGAATGAGGAACCAACATCAGAGAGTATGGCAGTCCAGGGTCAGCCTGCGACATGACATTTAGCAGCTGTGCTTATTGTATTTTATTTTTAAGTTTAAAGAAGCCAGCTGGTTTTTTTCNGTCTCAGTTCTTTATTTCTTTTTGTACATTAAGCCATGATTCATAATGAGTGGGCTCCAGCAGCTCAGGCTCCTTCCATTGGTTCTCACAAGTGTGCTGCTCTGGGTGGAGCCAGCTGGCACTTCAGCTGAACCCAGGAGTCCTTCTCTTGGCTTCCATGGCAACACTTACAGACATTGCTTTTTGAACAGTGCCCAATCTCTTCATGTCTACAACATCTCCCTTCTTTAGATTCTCGTGGCCAAAGGAACACCTCTATTGCCTAAAAGGCCTAGAGAAATCATAGTGAGTGCCTCTCCTTTTTCCCCAAAGATGGCTTTTGTTATCTGTTTATAGAAGCATCATTGTCCCCCCCAGCTTTAATAATATAGAATTGGCCAATAAAATTGCATATATTTAAGTTACATGATGTGATGTTTTGGTAACGACAAATTATCAAATACTAATGTCTTGGTAGCAATGTGAAATGGTCATCACCAGCAAACTCATTAACTCATCTATCCCTCTCATGTATGACTACTTATCTGACAAGTGTGTGTGTGTGTCCATATGTATGTGCATGTGTATGTGTCTGTCTGTGTGTGTGTATGTATGTGCATGTATATGTGTCTGTATGTGTGTGTGTCTGTATGTATGTACTTGTGTGTGTGTATATGTGTCTGTGTGTGTATGTATGTGTCTGTGTGTGCATTTGAGTGTATGTCTGTATGTGTCTGTGTATGTGCGTGTACACATGTGTGCATGTGTACACTTACATTCTACTGTATGAGCAAATTTCAAGCATGTCTGACTGCTAACAAATTTACTATGCTTATATGTTAGTTCTCCAAAATTTGTTCATTTTATAGCTGAAAAAGCTAGAGAGTGAGGAAAATGCAGGCAGTTTTGGTGAGAAGGACCAAGCATTTCATTTGTTCTGCAGCTACTTATAAAGAGGGGGCGGGGCTTTGCTCTTGTTCCTTAGTGCTCCTTTGTTTGTTGTCTTTCCACTGGGGAACTGGAAAGTCCTGCCTCCTTCTACTCTGTTTGTCGGTAACCAAGTTATTTTTTATCTAAATTCTTGCCTTTAAAATGAAATTCCCATTTAAGCACCCTCTTCAAACCATGCAAGGATAAGAGGCTATGAGTTGAGGGGCACAGAAGGGCATGACTAACAGGGACATTTCTGTAAATCCAGTAAAGACTGAGCACTAGCTGCCGGAGCTGACCTTGTCAGTCTATATGATGAGTCACTTCAAGTTCAGGGAAAGGAAGCAATCATTAAAAGCTCTCTCACGCATGCTCTGTCTTCTGTTACTGTCAAAAGGGAGTCCAAGTCCCTGACACAGAAATAATTTCTACTCTTTTGAACTTCACACTTGACTATCTCTTAGAATAAATGAGCACCCAGATGGTCCAGATCAGACTTTGGAAATCACTAACTCATTCCTTGGACTAGCAAACATCATTTCNTTAATAAAATAAGACTCCAGTAAGAGGTTCCTCTGAGCAATACAAAAGAAATGCAATTTGAGCAGGAACTTAAATATGGATCTGCTTTTGTGCATAAACTTTGGGTAATTCCCTTCACACACATGCAGCAGAACCCCGAAGACTCCACTCATGTCTTATACTATGCTCTGTGCTGGGAGCCCCCACAGTGGCAAGAGAGAGTTGGTCTCCTTAGAGGAAATACAAGAGTCTCTGTATCCATGCACTGCACACACATCTATTCTGCNGTAGAGACTCTGGTCTCTTTCCATGTAGAGGAATGGTGGGTCTGTATCTACAGCCTCTGGCCTTCCCAGCTCTGGCCAAGGTGCTTCATGAATTCACAAATACGCCAGAGCAAGGGTCCCTCTTATCCCTATCCATACCACATTACTAGAATGCAGCTTTTTTTTTTCCTAACTTCTCTTCAAAACCCCCATGCCCCGTTACTGCTGTGGTCATTCCGGTCAAACTAGCCTATTTTAATTGTAGGGAGTATGACTTGGCGATGCCTTTTTGTAAGTCACTAAGCTCCTCTCAGCTAGGAAATGTTTCCTATAATTGCTAAGCTAACTTTGATGAGTTCAAGTCTTGTGAATATTTACAACAAACCACCAAACAAAACCTAACATGCTATGATGAATAGGGTTGTTATAGACACTCACTAAAACTACTATTTGCTCAACATAAAGACTCTGTGTAATGTCAGCAAAGAGCCATGTTTGTGTTTGCTATCCAGAGTCCCTTCTAAAAAGCAGCGGTATAAATTAGTCACTGAAGGTAAAACAAAGAATTTTTGTACAAACAGATTTTTAAAAGACAGAATTGCATACTTAAAATATACTAGATAATGTAACAAATGTACTACTTGTATTAACTCACTTAATCCTCGTTCAAAACTCAAGATGATGGCTGGGCGATGGCTCAGTCAGTCGAGTACTTGATCAGCTCTCCAGCACCCAAGTAAAAGCCAGGTGTGGCCTCATACATCTGTAATGTCAGTGCTGAGGAGGTGGAGATAGGTAGATTCCTTGGCCTGTTGACCCAGTTATCTGACTAGATGTGCAAGATCCAGGTTCTGTGAGAGACTGGGTATCAAAAACCATTGTAGAGCCACTGAGGAAAAGAAAGCAAAGAAAAAAAATCACTTCCTAGAACAAGGCTGAAATCTCCGTTTTAAGTTTTCAGGCACTACAGGATTATACCTAACCCTAAGAAATTTCCCCCCAGTTTTTCCTATCATACAAATCCTGCTGGGAGGCTATCTGGGTGGNGTTCCTATTTCATAAAACCACCATTAAACAGGATGACAGCCTGAAAGTAAGGAGGCTTCTCCCTGACCTGCTCACACATACCATTAGGGGATGTTCTGGAGTCATTTTAGGAACCAAATCAATTCTAATCCCCAAATGCAGAGAGATCCAGAAGCCTCCGGGGGAGAGGAGTAGGGTGGGTCAAACAGAGGAGGAAAGAAAGCTCTGCAGATTGAAGCACTGGTCAAATTCCACGGGACAGCTCTGGGAAGCTGTGGCTGACAAACACGCTTTAGGGAGAGTTTGATGAAGGGATGTCTAAAGCCAGGAGGCCCTGCCCAGAACAGACACAGCCTACTNATCCACAGCCTTGCACCCTTCTTCATTGTCTCCTTTCTAATTTACGCTCAGAAATGAATTTGCTTTACACAGCTTGTAGCTTTCCAATGATGTCTCAGTAAGCCTGTTTTTCCAGTCCTGAGAATTACACCAAGTTCATAGTTAATAACAAATACAGATAGACTCAATCCATTTCTGAAGGCTGAGAGGCAGGGGTTTCCAGAGGACTGAAGCCAATGAAAGGCTCACAACGAATCTGAGATTTGGACTAGCTCTTGACTTTGGCTCATAATGGAGATCTCTCATCATCAAAGCCCCAGTGACCACAATTTCAAAAAAGAGAGAGAGAAACAGCTTGTTCTAGGAAAGCTGTAAAGAGGAAACATCACACAAAGCACAGACATCTTCTCGATGCATCCGTTTGCCTTGGCTTTAAGACATTTACTGGTGTTTTCAAAGAAGTGGGGGAAAGAGAAGACAGAGGCCCAGGGCCAACAGATGTCCATCCTGTAAGGCACTCTGAAGGAGTCAGCATTGCTTCTGTGACCCCAGTAGCTCAGACAGCAGGAACTCCTCCCACAGAAAGCAAGATAACCAAGAAACAGCCTCCCTGGCCCACTCTGTGGTCTGCACTGAGACCTGAGCTATCATCACCTGTGTTTAGAAAGTTCAAGTGCTGTCAGCCATGGACACCACATCAGCACTGGTGGGGAGTTTCCAAAATGAGGTCNAAATTTCACTGCACAATTTGCTGATTGCTGTAATGATTATGGAATGTCCTAAGATTGGCATGGCTGTCTGTGAGAGCTCATCACTCTCTTCTGGGTTGGGGTCAAGGAAGGACCCTTTCACATTGTAGGATGTCATCAAGGTAGGAAATGACCTGGAAAACAGCAGATCAGACCCAGCTTCTGCTCCTGATGGTCCCATGGAAACTGGACCCTGGTAGTGGCATTTTCCATACCTTCGATTCATCAGGGAGGCAGGGCTCATGATTTCATGAGCTATGAATCAGAATCTTTTCTCTAGAAAATTGGTTTTTGAAAGTGCCTGGTGGTTATGACTAAGAGGTTTTGTGCACTGGAGTTTCAGTTAATGTTTGTGTTTTTTTCTTATGACTTGAGGGAAAAATCCAAATCTAAAATTAGCCCTTGTTTTCTCAACTTAGATCTTTGTAAATATACCAGCAGTGCTGTGTGTATGTGTGTCCATGTGTGTATGTGTGCATGTGTGTCTGTAGGTGTGTATATGTGTGCCTCTGTGTGTGTTAATGTGTGTGTCTCTCTATGTGTGTATGTGTCTGTTTCAGAGAGCATTATTACAATTTCTTGACATTTTCATTGCTGCTTCTTGACATACTTAGTGAAGTTTTAAAGGTTTATTCAGAAGTGGGGGAATAAAATAACAAGGAAAAATGGCTGTCTTGCAAATTAACATATGTTTCTAACTTCAAATCCAAAAGTAGAAGACAGAACTGAATACAAGCTGTGCAGCCTTTGGGGGCCTGGGGTGCTGGGGAAGCAGGGTCTCTTTTTAAATTTACTTAGAATTTCAGTATTACCCAATGAAAAATGATTAGTTAGAATGAAAAGGAAGTATTAATAATTGTTGAGGACCACTTCTGTGTAGGAGATTTGGATGGAATCTAGCTGGGCATGGAAAGATATAAAAGCCCAGATATCCAGATGGGCATGGTGNCTCAAACCTATGATCCCAGCACTCAAGAGGCAGGAAGATCATTGTGACTGAGGCTGGCCTGGGCTACATAGTGAGTTCTAGACCAGTCTGAGCTACAGCATGAGACCCTGTCTCAGTGATTCTCAACCTTCCTAATTCTGAGATCCTTTAATACAGTTCCCTATGTTGTGGTGTCCCCCAACCATAAAATTATTTTCATTGCTACTTNATAACAGTAATTTTGCTGCTGTTGTGAATTGTAATGTAAATATCTGATACACGGAATATCTGATATTTGACCCCTGTGAAAGGGTCATTTGACATCCCCCAGGGGTCACAACCCACAGGTTGAGAACTGCTGCCCTGTTTGGATAAATAAATAGCCAATACAAGATGGTAAGTGGGTAACTTTCCCCTGGACATTCTTCAGGTGTTCACAAAGAAGGTGACCTAGTCTAAGAAGGATTGCTGGGTGAGATGGTTTTGATCTGGGTCCTGAAGAGGGCGAGGAGGACATTCTGGGCAAAGGAAGTGTCACTACCAGAAGTATCGGGATGGCGGGGAGCAAGCTCATCAGGGCATAGAGGGTGTTTTCTGTGGATGGAGCTGTGTTTGCACCCTGGAAGTGACTGTAGTGGACTGGCAGCACAGGCTTAGGAAACTGTTGCTGTAGTTGTTGAAGTCCCACACATCTATACAGTGTAAATACATCTGCAAAGGTGGGTATCGTGGCACACACGTCAGGACACAGTAGAAAAGGTCACGTTTTTTCATACACACTNCAAGAAAGCCAAGGCGACAGGCAGTAGCAGAGGAGCTACCTGCATGTCACGATGGGCGGCTTTTATTTCAGAACCATCCACTTGGGTTAGGGTTCCCACCATGAAATTCCTGCCATGCAAATGAAGGCAGTCCTGTTCGGCTGAGATTTCACAATGAGGGCTGGGTTTATATGGCAGTGGCTGGATGGTACCAGATTATGTTTAATGTTAATTGGCCAAGAGCTGTGGTTTTCTTTTATGGTGTCATGTAAGCATGTGGGTCCCTATATTCCAGCAGGTACAATGATGTTTTAAGCAGGACAAGGAAGTTAGAATAGGTAAATTAAAGAATAGCTGCCTAGACCCAAAGGGACCACATAGATGCACAAAGACCCAAAAGCCACCCTGCTCTGGGTAAGTCCTCATCTATTGTTGGATGCCAAATGTCCCAGCAAACATAGATTAAAAGAAAGATTCAGGGTAGGAAATCAAAGCAGTTAAGGTGTCTGAGCCGTGGCAGCCTAATATTAGGAAATATTAAATTTCAGTAATAGCTCTGCTTATACACTTAGCTTTTTGCTAAGTCTCCAGTTCTTGGGTCAAGTCCAGATAACAAACACTCTAGGCACTGAGGCTCAAGGGGACAGGGTCAGGGCCAGGAGCTCAGGGCTTCTAAGTCACTTCATCTGTGAGTAACATGTGTTTAGTTGGAAAAAAGATTAATTACTTCATGTTAGTGACAGACAAGGAAGTGAAGTAGCTTCAGACAGCAGGATCCGGGTACTCAAGTGTGTGCTTTGTCTCTCTCCACTGTACAGCTCTGCTGTCCTGATGCAAGTCTGTTCTCAGGCTGCTTCTTCTCATGGTGACAAGTGCAGTAGCAGCTCCAGGCTTACACTTCCCTGTTCACGAAGTAATCATGTTGTGATTTCTGTGATAGTAATAGTGTGTTCATTTCTCCATCAATACAGCCAGACTTCCAGCATTGTACAGGCCTTAATCCAGACTGGGTGGCACATGTTCCTGATCCAAGCAGAGTGGCCAGGAAATGTCATGATCTTATTGGCTAGTTCTGGGTCACGAGTCTATTCCTAGTTTGGGGAATGGAGAGAGAGGCTCTCACTTCATCTAAACCCCGTAGTATGTGAGTGAGAAATGAGTTTCTGCTACTAAAAGGACCACGGCAGCTGTAATGGTTATGTCAAAGGGGTATCACCAGGGAATGGAGAAAGGGCAAAGCAGAGAGGAAAGTTAGAGGAAAGCAGAGAGGGAGTTAGCTATTGCCACGAGCAAGCAGGAGTAACTTCTAGATTGCTCATTTTGACTGGTCAGTGTGTGACTGTAAGTATCCTCTCTAGCTCTGTCACAAACAGCTTCCATGCTACACCATGCTCCAGAGCCGATGAAGGAGCTGAGCTCCAGCTCACGTTCAAGCCTCTGCAGGCTGCTCTTTCCTCTGGAATGTAGTCCCGTCCCACCCATCATCCCAGTATCCACCCAGTAAATTAATGTATACTTTGACATCTTCAAGCATGCCTNCTGGCAGAACAGCAGATGTTCTTTTCTGTCAGATCCCATGCATAACAATTTAGTTTTCTACACAGAGACACACATATACACACTCACAAACACACATACATATACACATTCACACAGAGACACACATACTCATACATACACAAACACTCATGCATACNTACATACACACAAGTATATACACACACATACTCACACACATACAGAGACACACATACACACATACTCACAGATACACCCATACTTACACATGCGTACACATACACACATGTATACACATATACACTCACACACAGAGACACACATACACAGACACACACTCATATAAACATGCACACACATGTACACACACAAACACACATGACACACATACACACACTCAACAGATACACACACATACACACAGAGACATACACACTCACATATACATGCACACACACACACAGGCACACACCACACTCACACACACCATGACTTCTCATGGCTTTGCTTGAAAGCATCATCTATAGTAGTGCACCTTGGTAGATTCCAATAGTACCTGGAAGAAATTGTTTGCTAGTTGCTGTCTGTGAAGAAGCAAGAGAGACCCTTTCTCTGCTACCAGTGTGTCACAGACCCTNCAGGCCATGCATGCCTGTGTGGATTAATATCAGGTCTTAGCAAAGTCACACCACAAGGTCTGTGACCTGATTTTCTGCCCAGCTTTCTCAGAGAACATGCCAAGTCTTTCTTACAGGGAGTGAATGTCTTTTAGAAAGATATTAAAATGCAAAATCTTCTAGACATTTTTGCGAACACTGATTCACATTCTTCCCTTTTGCTATGGCTCAGGGATAGTTAACCTTTTGAAGTTCCAGTTAGCTGAGGGTGAGGTGCCTTGGCCCTGCTTACCAAGGCTTTCCCATCGGGCATCATGATTCAGGAGGCATAAGGGTTTGAATGAGAATNGTNCTCCATAAACACNGGCTTTTGAACAGTGGTCCCAGTCAGTGGTGCAGTCTGGGGAGGCTGTGACAGTGCACCCTTGCTGGAGGACTTTGAGAATAAAGTTTCACGACTACTGCTTTCCGTCCCTGCTTCATGGTTAAAGGATGTGAGCTTAGCATCCTGCCCGTACCACCATGCCTACCTCCAGCTGTCATACTTGCTCNTGATTTGATACCAACATCTGTGGGGACTTTGAAATGGGCCATGTGACACCCAGTCTACTTGCTAAGCCTGCCCNAGAGCATCNTGGGCCCATGTAGAGAGCAAACTGCTCTTAACTCTCACACCCTAGGCTTTCTTTTGTTTATTTATTTTCCTCTTTAGTTCACCAGACTCTAAATCACTCCCTTCTCTGACAGGCTGTCTGCATAGAACAGGATGGAGTCCTATCCCTCTGGAATCATAAGCCCAAATAAACTTTCCATANGTTACCTTGGTCATGGTGTCTTCTCACAGTGACAGACATGTAGCTAATATGGGATGGCGTTAAAAGATGGGAGCCTATTCCAAGGTCCAGGTCTACCAACATGAGAGTCAACACAACCTTTTAGATAACCCAGTTAATTCCAAGTGAGTGGCCTCAGGGAAAGTTCTTGGGAATGGTAACTTTCTGCCCATTATTTTCACAGNGTGATAGATTTAGNGCGAGGATAGTCAAACACTATAATGGCACCTCCCAGGAGGCTGCTGGCAAACTCTGGGCTCTGACTCCAGCAGGCAAGACACTCACCTTTTGTACCCTGTGAGAACTGGGAACGTGAACTTGCCAGACTTCCAGAATGCGGCACAGCCTGTCCCACCAGCCTGCCAGAGAAGGAAGTGATTTAGAAGTCAGAGTCTGGGGTGACTGAGAGTGAAAATAAATAATAAAAGCAAGCTTCTGAAGGGGAAAGCTAAGAATAGTGGCTTTCCTCACCAGCCCAAGATGCTCCCGGGCAGGCTTAGCATCAGACTGGTGCCTTGCTTTATTGTTCCAAACTCACCACAGATGCTGGAAGCCAATCAAGGCTCTCCCTCCCTGGGGAGCCTGCTAATCTAACCACCCTTCTCTTCACAGGTAAGTGTTTGAGGAGCTTGTGATGTGAGACCCACTCTCTCGGCCGCTTTTCCATGACTGCCCACTGGGGTCTGGAAGAGCATTTACCACTCTACCCAGATCCCTCTTTCTAACATTTCTGCTCTCTAACTTCTGCTTGTGACTTCATCTTCCTGGATGGTTTGGAGTTTCTTTGTCCTCTATCCCAAGGCTTTGCAGTGACAATTAACCGTCACAAAGCCCTGTGTTTATTGGTAACTCTGGTGTGTGAGTTACAGTAAATACACACAAATGATTTGCAGATCAAATCAATGAAATTTGGATACTTTCCAGCCGATGAGAGAAGTAACTAAAAGGCCTATTGATATTGTGTGCNCATGAATTCTAAGCCATTTACATATAGTATCTCAGTTTATACTCACTGGTGAACTTTGAGGGAAGCATTATCACACCTGTTTTCATCGGTATGATGCTCTGAGCCAGCCAGATGGCTTGAATAGTAAAGGCACCTGCCTCGAAGCCTGATGACCCAAGTTACNGTGGAAGGAAAGAACCCGAAAGCTGATCCCTGACCTCTATAAGCACACTGTGGCATATGTACTCTCACACACACATACATTAAAAAGTGTAATAAAAAAGACCTTAGAAGAAATGATTTGAAGAAAGCAAGCACCTTGAGAAGGAATTGGGTGCATAAGACAGTACTCATGTTCAGAAGTGAACTCCAGGGTACTTGGTGAATTCCAAATTCTGTCTTATTTGTTGGTTTTGCAGTGCTGAGGACCAGACCTGATCATCCTTCAAGATAAACAGTGCTCTACCCATGAACTATATCCTAGCCTACCCAAGCTCCTCATCTGGTAATACAAGACATTAGGGTAAGTCAGAAGAATAAATACCAAATGACCCTTAGGAAAGAGGCCCCCTCAGGTACCTGTATACATGTGTGTGCTATGCATGCACACACACACACACACACACACACACACACACACACACACACACACACACACACACA
>LZPO01087248.1:103751-130845 GCA_001675575.1 Neotoma lepida | reverse complement strand
ACCCTAACTGTCATCATAGAGCCCTCATCCAGAGACTGATGGAGGCAGATGCAGAGATCCACAGCCAGGCATCAGGCTGAGCTCCAGGAGTTCACTCTATGGGAGAGAGGGGGCTTCTATGAGCAAGGGACAATGAGATCATGATGGGAAGGTGTACAAAGACAGCCAGCCAAATTAGTAGAGACACATGAACTGTGGACCAATAGATAAGGAGCCCCCCATGGTACTGGACTGAGTCCTCTGGATAAGCAAGANAGTTGTCTAGCTTGGACTGTTTGGGGGACCCCCAGGCAGGCAGTGGGATCAGGACCTGTCCCTGGTGCTGAGCCAGCCTTATGGTGCGCATGGTGGGACACTTTGCACAGCCTTGGTGCATGGAGGAGGGGCTTGAACCTTTCTCAACTAAATGTGCCAGGCTCTGCTGACTCCCCATGGAGTCCCCTTGGAGGAGGTAGGAGTAGGAGGTGGATTGNGGGGAAAGGTTGGGGGATAGGAGGAGGGAGGGGAGGGGAATCTGTAAAAAATTTGAAAAAGAAAAAGAAGTATCAGGTATGAAATAAAATATTTCTGAAAGGGAAAAAAATGAATGTCAAACCCACTCAGTAATCTGAGGATTCTTGCCAGGGTCAGCTAAGCAGTGATTTTTATAACTATGTGTTGTACTTGCAACAAACTATTACCACAAGTAAAGACCCAAGGTTTATAAATTGTTTATTTTGTAAGAGTAACAGACTCATAGAAATGTCATATGTTATTTTTATTAACCTTCACTTTTGTATGCTCTGTTTCTGAGTGGAGAAGAGAAAAACCTGACATCTTAAAACAGAATTGGTGTATAACCTAGGCACATCTAAGATGGAGCCACAAGGTCACGTGTATCTGCATTATCATGTCCGTTAAAGGAAAAGACAAGAAATTCTGAGCAACACCACAGAGTGGCTGAGTATCATGAGTACTATGTGTGTGCTGTTGACAACTTNAAATTAGCCTAAACACAAAACACTGTTTGCTGACATACTTCTGTTCAGAGATGCCATCCAGGGGATATTTAACACCTGTGTCCTCAGACATTTATGACATGGGGGAAGTTGTCATGTACTTTGAGTTTTAAAAAAGTGTGTTTTTGTCGTCTCAATGAAAGAATTAAAGATGGAAAAACTAACAATATCAGTGTTGGGAGAGTAGGGGTGGTAGAAGACTCTCATTCTGATCCATCAGGTTTTCTGTACACCCCATGTGTTCCTGATAAGTGCACACATTCTGTAAATGGAGATTGTTAAAAATGTTTGGAAAATAAGAACNAAGGTCCAAGTAAANAAGAGGAGAGTTACTGCTCACCTGTATCAGTGTGAATGGGCTTTAGAAGCCATAGAGTTAGAGGAAGGAACATGGAGGTGTGAGGTCTCTAATAACTGGGCTAGAAATTAACATTTTAATGAAAGATGTATTTACTTGTGTGTGGGTACTTATGACCTGTTGAAGGGTTCTTAGGGAGAGGAGTCAGGAAGGAGGAAGCATTAGATAGAAATATAAACGGAGATGGAGAGAAAGACAGAGACACAGGATAGCTTCAGGGGGGTCCTGGATCAATACCCAGTCACCTTGAGTTTATTTCTAATGGGATTTTTATACACTAGCAAGGGGAGAGGTGAAAGACTTCTCCTTTTCAAGATCAAAGCACAACATACAACTAAGTGTAGACCCTTCAAAAAACCTGGCAACCATGCCTTTGGCCAAATCATCCTGTTATGCAGTCCTGCTGGGTAAAGCAAGCTCAGACTTTCTGACCTTGAGTATGGCCTTATTAGGGAGCCTCTGTGGGCCCCCACACTTATGACAGGAGGCAGAAGAAGGTTCCAGTGNCCTCCTCTATCTTGGCTTATCCTTTGAGGGAGTGCCTCTCTCTGAACTGGGAGACTCCCATTTTCTCAGTCTGGAAGCCAACAATCTCTTATTGTCCCCCTGTCTCTGCCTACATTGGAGTTGAGGTCACAGGAGTGCTGGGTTCTGAAGTCTTGTCCACGACTGCAGCAAGTGCTCTTAACCACTGTGCTGTCTCTCCAGATGTCCATAAATTCATTTAGTTTTTTACATTTTTCCTGTTTTAGTCATGGCAGTCATTTAAGAACAGGTGTTCTCTTTCTCAGAAATAAAACTGATTTTAACCTTTCTAAAACTTACCTTTTGAATTTTTCCCCCTACCTTTTGATTCTGCCCTGTGTTTTCATCTTTCTCCAAAAAACTCAAAGCAATGGCTTGATGCCTGCTGGCATCAAGGCTCTTGGCTAAAGTGAAGGTCACTGAAAATGCCTGNGATAAGCCTCACACAGTGCTGAGAATTAGTGGTACTGAACCCACAGCTCAGAGTCATTCCTCAGTTTCTCCTTCTTTCTGCTCTCTTTATATGCCCCACCAAAAGGTTCAGTCCCCAGGGGAAGGCTCTAGTGAGAGGTCACTGGGTAATGAGTGTGCTAAATTCAGTGATAAGTTTATAGATTTATGAGGAATGGCCACACTGACCTGGCCCAAAGTGGGGAGTCATCATGGACAGCAACCACTTTCCTTCAGTGGTCTGTCTCACATGGCTGTCACAGCATCTGACACATACTCAGCCAAAATTGGTGTTTGGACTCTGTGGAGGATATTATTAACTTCCTATGTTTGCTTTGCTCTCTTCCCCTGATACCTGAATTTCCTCACAAGTCCATTTGGAATTCTAACAGATCTACTGAGACCTAGAAAGGATTTTTAACCTTTAACATCATCAGCAACAGCAACAACAACATTGGTTCTTGTCCTNTGAATTAAAAGTAGGTAATTCTAAGAAAAATTCTTACTTCTATGAGGATTGGATGAGATCATTTATTAGGCGTTTTAACTCATAATAGGTGGTCGACTGTGTATGTTAGCTGATTCTCAATCTTATGTCTCAAGGACATATGGAAAGAACCAACAGGGGCTGCTGAGGANGTGTGACTGGGGAAACTGTATCTAAGTCACTCCAACACTTACCAAGTCCAAAATGAGCATCTCTAAGTAGTAGGCTTTTAACTATAAGATTGTAACAGTTACCACTAAGTCCATTGTGAGAGGTAATATATTTAAAAGCAAGTACCTGATAAATCCCTAAAATTGACAACAAAGGCTTTATTGTTGTTGATAGCATTAATAATCAGTGAGAATCAGAAGGGATAGCTACAGTTGAAGACTCTCTACATGGGGAAAAGACAGGAAAGGAACCCCCAAACAGAAAAAGACTGATTTCCTCTACTCCTAAAACCCACCCAGAGTGAGCACGAGGTGTTAGCTTTCCCTCATCTCAGAAATGCAGCAGAATGGAAACAGTGATCAGGCCCAATCTAAACGAAGATATCTACAGGAATAACACTTCAAGAGACACAGGACTTGTTTTGGCAAAGGAAGAGATTTTTGATTGTTTTGCTTTTCTCCTCTTGGAGCCAGGCAGCATCTGGCTTTGAGAACTCTGGGCATGGTCACCATATGTCCTACATTTTTTCTAGAGCAATCTCAATTTAAAATCTTGAGTCATGTCACGCCCACAGAACTCTTGTATTTGTGAGACCCTGGGTCCTTACTTGCAATTCAGAAAACAAGGTCAGTGTGACTACAGACATCAGGACCTGACAGGGTCTAGAGCAGTGCTTCTCAACCTTCCTAATGCTGTGACATTTTAATACAGTTCCTCATGCTGTGCTGACCTTCAACCATAAAATTATTTCATTAGTGCTTCATAACTATAATTTTGCTACTTTTATGAATTATAATGTAAAATCTGTGTTTGCCAGTGGTCTTAGGTAAACCAGTGAAAGGGTCATTAGATACCCCCAAAGGGGTTGTGACCCACAGGTTGAGAACCACTGGTCCAGACAGAGCACTCAGGAAAATGGGGTAGGTCATGAGCTAAAGAAAAACGGGGGTGTTTCTCCCTTTTCTCCTCACATTCAATGCCAAGCTCTAGTTTGGTGCTTTACTCTAAATGTTAGAGTCTAAAGTGAGAAGGTGACGGGTTTCCAGGGCAACAGTGACAAGTCCAAAGTTTTCCTGGAGTCATACAATGTTCAGGAGATGCCATGTAGTCTGTTAACTTCCGACTGAGAGGGCAAATGGGGCCAGGGAGATGGCTCAGCTGGTAAGCACTTGTCATGAGAGCATGAGAACCTGGGTTAGATCCCCAGAACCCACATTCTAAACAGCCAGTTGTGGTGGCTTGTTCCAGTAATCCTCATACTGGACAGGTGGAGACAGGAGGCTCCTGGAGCTTGCTGGTTGGAGAGTGTGAGCACTAGGTTCAGTGAGCAACCCTGTCTCAGAAAACAACGTGGAGGATTACTGAGAAAGATGCTTCCCACTGGCTTCTGGCCTCCACACAGAGGCACACACAAGCACACACACCCTACCACACACATACACACACGAAGAGCAAAGGAAGCAGGGATTTCATAACTAACAGGGCTCATAAAGTCACTGAAAGTTTTAGCATAAACAACATGGCTGAATGTTAGGCGTTCATTAGCTCATCCAGTACTTGCGATGACCTCAGAATGGGACACTGCTATTCTTCCATGCTCTTGTGGAAACGGACTCAGAGAGACTAAGCACCTTGCTGAGAGTCACACTGCTGGCTAGTGGCAGAGCTGGGACTGAAGCCAGGCTTACCCCAGGGTTTCTCAGTATGTAGACTCATCACACATTTCAAGTATGTATTTTTTAGACAAGAAGATTGCGGGTCAGCACCTGCAATTTCTGGGGTGACTGTGGTGCTCTGGGAGTATCAGGCAGGCTACCACTCCAGAAGAACAATCCTCTTAAGGAGTTGTTTTTCAAATTGGAAAAAAAAAAATATCATGAAACCAGAACTCCACTCCATGAAAGTAAATGAATCTGGATGAGATTACTTGAGACCTGCAAGCCCAGGAGTGTTGGGGTTTGGCTACACATCATGTTCTAGTTTTCAAANGTTCTGGGAGAGGCAAACTCAAAACATGTTTCTGCATAGTAATTACCCACTTTAGTCTCAAATCCATGTGTATTTCTAGAGGAATTGACTACCCTGGACCTGTTTCTTATTTTGGAGAATGCCCCTCCTATGAATGTGTGCAGACAGGGCAGGCCACAGCACACTGTGGAAGCTGAAGGGCCTGGCTTAGCCTGCTGGGAGCACAGAAGCAAACAAAGCACACAGGAAGTGGCATTACCCCAGCGTCTGTGCAGTGAGTCAGGGCAGCTTCTTGGGTAGGAGCAGGAAACAAAGAGGATAACAAATGGGGTACCTGCTGTGCAAGCCTTTCTTCTTGACGCTGGGCCACCTCATGCTTAGGAAACAATTACACCACAGTGTGGGAGGACAATGTTCCACAGACACACAGAGACGGCGACTCTTAAGGTCAGCTTTGAGCGGTATCTAGCAATGTATTTCTGGGTAACAAACTGTCAAAAACTTAGTGTCTTAATACAACAGCCATTTGTTTATATTCCATTCATTTGTGGGTCAATGACCTGGACAAGAGCCAGCTAGGGAATTCTTTCCTTCCACGTAGGACCAAGAGGGGTCACTGGCTAATCTTCAGCTCTGGGAGCTAATTTATCTGTAAGATACATGGCAGCTTCACTATCTTTTCCCTTGGTTTCCTGGGGATCAACAGGTTTTGTAAGTCAAAGCAGATGTAAATATTTCCAGATCCAAGAAGAGGAGATAGATGTATGCTTCATTTCTTGATAGAGGGATAACTAATGTGTGGCTATGTTTTAAAACTTCCACAGCTATCTCTAGGACCATCAATTCTTTAATATACTATATACACCAAATTCCTTTCTGAAGGCCTTCACCTATTATGGTTATCAGGTTTAGGCCTAGGGACTAGGATCTCACCACCAAAATCGACCCAGAAATCATTAAGTCTTATTAGGTCCACTTCTTTGGATATGGCTGCTCTAATCCCTGGTGCCTATAAATTGAAAGNATTTTTTTCTATCTGTGTTCCCCCAAAAGCGCAAGAGACAATGGTGGGATGGAGAGGAAAGGCGTGCACAACAGGCATGCTTGAGAAGGTGCATGGTCACTGGTTTTAGCACTGCAGCTCAGTCAGGATCATGTACTTACTTTATCTAGGGTTTGATCACGCACCATGACTCACCAGTCCATTCTCCAGGCTCTTGGTNCCTCCTGCCCCCNAATCATTCTATGTCTGCAGCCAAACCCATCTCTCACTGTGCTTCCTACTCATGGGAGTTCAGAGATCTACTCTTGCCTCCCTGTACTGTTTCTCTATCTCTTCATTCACACNGAGGGAATTNCCTTAAAAGCTTTATAGGTTTCTGTTCAGGTTCATTCGTTCTGTTTTAACAAAATATCTGAGGGCAGATGATTAATAATCAACAGGAATCTCTGTCTGGTGTGTCTAAGATTACAGTGCTTGCAGAATCCATGCCAGGCAAAGGCTGATCTCTCTCAGAATGGTGTCTTGGTCCTACACATACACACACACACACACACACACACACACACACACACAGAGGAAAGCAAAGAGGAGCAAACTTATCCCATCAAGCCCGTTAATAAGTGTTGTGGGATATCTTTCTGTATGCTGTGAATATGTGTTGCTCTTAACCGCTAAGCCATCTCTCACCTCTGTCTTTCAGCGACATGCTTGGGTTTAGAAGAGAGAGCCACATTCCAACTCCAAAGCCAGAGGAGAGAGGGGGGGTCACAAGTTTTCCTTTCCTGCTTCCTTTTTTTTTTTTCTTTTGGACAGCCTGGGAATTGAAACCAGGTCCTTTGGAACATCACTGATAAGGGCTCCAGTCTTGCCTATGATGGCCATTTCCCATCCTCATGACTTGGTCCCTTCTAAAGGTCCTGCCACTTAATGCTGTCGTACCAAGCATTAGGAGTAAACAAAGCAATTTTAGGGCACCATATTCTGATGAGAGTATAGTTTCTTTGTTATGTTTTTAATATTTAGGGTGGGGCGTGCTTCAGTACAAGTGCAGAGATCAGAGGACAACTTACAGCAGTTGGTTTTCCCCTTCCACCATGTGGACCCCAGGACTTGGCAGCAAGCACTTTCACCTGCTGAGCCATCTTGCTGNTCCCATATTAGTTTTTTTGTGATGATTTATAGAATTAACTTCAGCAAAGATCCATAGTCACTCATACTTTAAGATTAGCTATTTTCAATCCTGGACTTTGGGACCATTCTGAGGCAATGCTTCTGGGACTCTTAGAAATACAACAGTGACTTGTGAGTCCTACCAGCTACNCCCATAAGATTCTTAGAGAGTTCTTTACTCAGCAAAGAGGCTATACAAATCAAGAGAAGTCACATCCAAGAGATGGGGTGGCATGTAAGAACCCAGACTGCCTCCCTCCCTTGTTTCTGCTGTTATGGAGACTGCTGGAAGGCTGAGCTGTCGTCACTATTGATCCAGGTGCTGACACACAGACTTGGTATCATGAAAGGCTCAAAGCATCGAGGCTTCTTACTTGGAAGCTCAAGGCTGCAAGACAAGAAATTCCAGCAAGAAAAGTAGAAGATGCATGTCCTTTGATGACCTGACCCCAAGTCATTTGGTGTCATTTTCATTGCTTTCTTTGGAGTCACAAACCCACTCAGATTTAAAGGAACACTTCTACACAGCAATGTCAAAGAATTTGAGGACATATTTANATCACACCAAGCTTCCACAGGAAAATCCTTCCACAGAAAGGGACATTTAGCTTGAAGCTTAAAAAAGATATTAGGTAAAACTGTAGGGTCTAGGTGGAAGGCTGCTCAGGACAAAGATGATGGCAGAGGTGAGGCATGAAGCATACAGGGATATGACAAACTTCCTGGGATTGAGCTGGCCTGGTGTAGTCAAGGCCAAGAACCAACCCTGTGGAAGGTTTTTCAGAACCACTCTCAGGTAAATAGGATGGGGAGTTAATTCTGGGTGCACACTTCCCAGAACGCTCTTGGACTATCCTTGAAGAGTGTTCTTCACCATGATNGAAGGGTAGTTTACCAGAGTCCAGAGAAAATGTCCTTTTGAAGATAATGTCTCTCTGTAGACTAGGCCTTGGACCTGGAACCACACTGCCTGTGACCCTCAGGAACTATGCACACTCAAGAGCTGATCAACAGGTGACTGTTTCAGGGAGAGTAGATGGAAGTTGGACATGAGGGCTGAGGTGTCCTTATGATAGAGAATGAGGCCTCCTACACTGTNGGGTGAAGAGAAAAGAGATGGCATAAAACTCCAGGGTCCGAGCATCAGACCTGTCAGGACTGGGATTCAGGGAACCTAAGCCAGGTCCTTGCAGTTACATTTGTCAAGGCTTTCAGGCAGGGAAGAGCTGAAGAAGCATTGGAGAGGTTGATTTATAATGTGACAAGTGATCTTCAGGCTCCTTTTATACTATTATCCTTGGAAGTTTGTAGTACAAGCTGATGTGTTTANTCGGTGTCCTAGGGGCAATATGCAGCTATTAGAGGATTTTAGTCTGACAAGTGGTATTTATTTACTGGTATCTCACAAGAACTTGCAAGGGTGCCTGGAATACTATAGACCCACAATATACATATTTGAGTGAGTTACTAACATTTGAGTTTTGAGAAGGTTGCTCTGCGGTAGTGAGAATACTCCAAATGAGGGTGGGACAGAGAATGCAGGGACACGAGTTAGATTTACTCTTTGAAATCTGGAGCCCCCAGAGGCTCCTGTGTTGCAGGCTTGACCCTTAGCTGGTGATGCTGTGGGGAGATGGTTCTCTAGGAGGTGGGCTCTCACTGAAGGAAGTAGGTCATTGGCCACATGCCCTTCCCAGGACAATAGGCTGAAACTTTGACATTGAGAACCAAAGTAAAGCTACCCTCTTTATAAGTTGACCCTTCAGGTAGTTTGTACAGTAGCAGAAAGCTAGTGACGTGGAAGACTCTGGAAGTGATGAGAGGTGTTGAATAATGTCCCAATTTACAGCTATTATGCTGGGGATAACTGCAAAGAAAAGAAACACAGAGGCCTGAAGTTGTACTGGAAACACTGTCTTAGTATTTTCAGTGTTACAGTATGGGTCCATCTCCCACATCGTCCATGACATCACTGACAGTAAGCTGTACTTCCTCATCTCGCTCCAGGAAATGCCTGGGTAGACATATGAACACCCCTAACAGAAGTGCATTGAATTAATTGTGCACAAAAGGATTATAANGAAATTCTTACATCCACGATGCCTTTATTCAGTTGAGGAAGCTGTCTTGAACAGATGACATAGACTGAAATCTGAGGGTCATTACATGACCCACGGAACTCTGACCCCACCGATGCAATGCTCTCACTTACTCTCTGCTTCAGCGATACTAGCTTTCTTTCTCTTGACCAAACAGCCAGTTCTGCGTTTCCATCTCATGTTCCCCTCACCCCTACTCTCTGCTCTTCCTCCAGCTCTCCGCTTTGATTGGCATTATCATAACTCAGATTTAATCTCACTTCTCCAGANGAGCTGTCTCCTGACTTTCACTTCCTTCACAGTTATCATGATACCTGAAAACAGCTAGCCGTGTGTGTGTGTGTGTGTGTGTGTGTGTGTGTGTGCGCGCGCGCGCGCGCACGCGAGCACAAACACATTGAAGCAAAGGGAAGAGTGACCGATTCTAAGACTTCAGGTAAGAAAGGTAACACAGAGATCAGAAAACACATGAACACGTGCCTCCAGTTCAGAAGTTTATTACTGCCCACTGCTTTGAAGTCCCATGTGTGGCCTTGAGCTGCATGGGCATTAGGGGAAAACCCTGATGAGCCAGGGTGAGCATTAAAGGAAAAACCTTAAACAAGTCTGGCTTTGGAGCTGTGAGGCCTTGGGCAAGTCATCCAACTCTCATGGGGATTTCCTTCTTTTCAATTCTGCTCCCTGAGGTCAGTATAATTTGTTAGCTGTCCTTGAGTTGCAGGGATTGCAGACAGAGGCACACTGAGCCCCTCCTCTCTAAGTTGTGCTCAATGTTATTTGGGCATCTAGAAATACTGAAAGGTCTAGACACACTACTGAGAACAGAAGCAAGACAGGTTTGATGGAGATGTATCTGATTAGGGGTCCAAGAAAGGAAATGTGCAAGGGAAGCTGGTCAGGGGGGTTTTAGAACAATGTCTCTGTTACAGTCTTTTAGGATGTGCTCAAACACAGGCTTTCCTGGTAAAAGTATCATAGAGAATGATACATTTTCTGCAACTGGACATTCTTTTTGTCCTAACTCCTCTATAACACTCTATGCCTGGCGAGTGGGAGGGAAACTCACTCATCACCATGATTAGACACTAACAGCGACTTCCTCAGA
Source organism: Neotoma lepida (assembly GCA_001675575.1). NCBI lineage: Eukaryota > Metazoa > Chordata > Mammalia > Rodentia > Cricetidae > Neotoma > Neotoma lepida. Next base: position 120,511 of record LZPO01087248.1, on the reverse strand, counting down.
ATAGCTTCCTTGAGCAGCTTCCTGCCCATGCCTGGGGCCTGCACTTGTTAGTCCAGGCATTACTTGCATTCTCCTCATTGTGTCCCTTACATTNTAATTAGCCACTTATTCATTACCTGAGATTCACACTAACAATAGGTTCTTTGAAGACTGGCATTGTGACATTTGTATCAGGTATATGACTTGATGTATGGCACAAACTGAAGACAGAGATTGNAGGCAGAGTTTTTCTGTGTCCTGGCCGTCACTCTCAAATAACTGCAAGAGACTTAATATTAATTATAAATGCTTGACTGATAGCTTAGGCTTGTCTCCAGCCAACTCTTACAACTTAAATTAACTCATGTCTATTAATCTATGTGCTTCCAACTCTTACAACTTAAATTAACTCATGTCTATTAATCTATGTGCTTCCAACTCTTACAACTTAAATTAACTCATGTCTATTAATCTATGTGCCTCCCCTAGACTTGTTTACCTCATCTATGAACTTCCCATGTTGTTTCTTTCATNTCTGGCTCAAGTCTTCAGACTCCACCCTTCCTCTTCCCAGCATTCTTTCTGCCCCCAAAACCCTGCCTAGTTATTAGCCAATCAACTATTTATTAACAATGAGAGCAACACACTTTCACAGTATACAAATGGATTATTCTACAGCAAGATGTGATAGATAGATAGAGAGAGAGAGAGAGAGATGATAAATGACAGATAGATGATAAATTATAGATAGACAATTGATAGATGATAAAATATAGATGAGCGGTTCTCAACCTATGGGTTGAGACCCATTGGGGATTGAATGACCTTTTCACAAGGGTCACATATCAGATATCCTGAATATCAGATATTTATATTACGATACATAACAATAGCAAAATTACAGTTATGAAGTAGCAATGAAAATAATTTTATGGTTGGGGTCACCATAACATGAGGAACTGTATTAAAAGGTCACAACATTAGGAAGGTTGAAAACCACAGATATAGATGATAAATAGATAATAGGTAAATTGGTAGATGGTAGATAGATTGTAGAGATGATCAACAATAAATAATAGCTGAAAGATGATAAAAGATAGATGATAGATTGATAGAAGGTAGATAGATAGAAGATTTCTACTGGGAAAATCATCTGAAATGAAAGAACTGTAAACAGGTCTGTCAACAGAATGCCTTTGTCCTCCACACAGGGAAGCAGACATGGAAAGCTTTTCCTCACACTGGCAGCTAGGGTGGTTTGTGGCTGGATCATGAGCTTTCCTTGAACCTTCAGAGTTTAGCTCTTGCTTCTTGAGCCCCAAAAAAGAGAAAGAAAAGATGTTTTGAAGTAACACCAAAGAAAAGTCTGTTTGTTCTCAAGACACTGAGCGTGTTGTTCAACGCAGTGAGTTCATCCCTGCATTTCCTTGGAGCCTGCAAGGGTCATAATGGCAGCTTCATTACAAGCTACTGGTTCAACTCATAGCCACTCAGCTGCCCTAGGGCAATGTTAACTTGGGTAGTTGCTTTTCTTTTCCTTTCTGAGTTAAATAGACTGAAAAGAGAGGACTGTTATAAGAAAAAAAAAAGAAGGGGGAGGAGGATGGAGGGTGGTAGGCTGGATGGAAATGAAATGAAGCTGAGATCAATCTCTTTAGAACGAGATTTATTAGGGGAGAGCCTAGAAAACATTGGGATGAGTGGTAGGGGAGATCCTAGAAACCATGGGGGTAAGAGGTAGGGGGAGCCTAGAAACCATGGGAGTGAATGGTGAGGGGAGGCAAACCATGGGGGTGAGAGGTAGGGGGAGGCAAAGCATTGGAGTGAGAGGCAAGACACAACTCTGAAGCGGGAGAGCAATTTGGTAGGACAGAGCATCAAATCGGAGACAATATGGTGGGGCCTTGAAGACATGGGGAGGGAGAGGTTTCCTTCCAAAAACCCGCAGGTTCTGAGGTGGAGAGCATTCTAAACTTTATGAGAATGTTAAAAGACAGTTTAAGGTAAAGAGTAAAGAGAGATAGCCTTCATGTACAAAATGATAGGAAGACCTAAGGGAGAGAGGTCAGAGAGAGCAAGCCTTCAGAGAAATCCCTGTCTTCTCTATCCTTTCAAGGAATGGCAGGCAGCTCCACACCATTTAGTTTGGGCTAGTCAACTCAATTCCTGATAGACATGAGCCAGGTACTTGGTAGGGACATCATTCTATCTTGCAGCTGAGGGGGGCGGGGGGCAGGGGTTGCTTTCTCCCTGGAGATCTGTGAAGGATGTCCTCTAAATGTTGTCATCAGCCGAGGCCTATCAGTGTGAGGGGGTGGCATGGTCTGATTACTTAGAGAAGCAGGCCTACCAGAGGCTCTGTGACCTCAAGCATGTGTAAGGACATCTTGCTTCTCTAGGGCACTCTGTGTCTCTCTCTTTCTGTATCTCTCTCTGTCTCTGCATCTCTGTCCTTCCTTCTGTTGGTCACCACTGCCTTTGTAGCAGAGATCACCAGCCTGAATGCAAAGTAGCTGTCACTCCACCCTGGAGCTCACTTTTCAGACAGCAAGAAAATGGGAGATAATAAAAAGAACCCCAAGTGGCTATCTACTCTAGGCACTTAGGAGCTAGGAATTCTTCTATTCCTTGGTGTAATCTGATTACTTCTGGGGACAGAGTCCTGTGAGTGCCTTGAGGTGGGTCCAGTTGAGGGGACTTATCCGAATAAGACCTAGCACAGCATATGACCAAATAAATTAGAGGGAAAATGCCTCTTAAAAAGTCCCAAGTTGCAAAGATTAATGTCCAAGAATAAATATTACCGTATTACTTACAGGATTTAATGCAGGGAAATACTAAGCATACACATTAAGAATCTCTCTCTTTCTCCATATATGTGTGTGTGTATGTATATATATAACATTTGATGTAATAGTATATTTAATAAAATGTTTAACACATTTGTTAAAATGTAACGACAGATGTCAGATTAGAGAATGTGCTAGTATTTGTAAAAAAATAAAGGAGTATTTGGTTAGGGATAATTTTTTCTACTTGATATTAAAATTATATTTTTCCAAATTTTCAACAATAAACATGTCCAATTTGTGTAGGGAAAATTAATACTATTTAAACTAAATTATTATTATTATTAATTATCATCATTCTTATGCTGGACTACATAGCAAGGTGGATTATTCTTAAAGAGTTTAAAAACACAGCATGTCAAATAACCAGCAAGACTTTTCGATGGGACGCTAAGAGACTAACAGAAACGCCTTGGATGCCCTAGCACAGCAGGGTGCCGGGTTCAGGCTCACTATGGGCCACCCAGAGACGGTGCTGTCAGATGCTCCTCTACGGTGCTGTCTTCCTGGGGTTTGCACCTTAGCTTTTCTCTCCAGTGAGATCACAAAGGCCTGTGGTTTGAGGAGCTGCAGACAGCCGAAGTACAGTGAGGCGTGTGCCCCTAGTTCTCTGATGACGACAGCATCAGATGCAGGTTCAGAAGCCTTGATCTTGAACTACAGCTTTAATTGGCCACTGACAACCTCCAACTGCTTCAACCTTAAAGCAGGAGTGATGGTGATTTGATGACAGTTGCCTTAGCAAACAATTATTTAATCAGCAAGTGTTTCCACCATACTATAGACACCATTTACCAGGGCTGAGCCCTGTCTTTAACACAATTTGTAATCCAGCAGAACTGGGCACACACACACACACACACACACACACACACACACACACACACACACACGACAAAGGAATAGCTTCCATAGGGACAGCATGCAAGAGTGCAGGAGCAAACAAGAATTGTCCCAAATCACAAGCCTGCTCAGTAGGTAAGGGCACCTGCCACCAAGTTTAGTGAACCACTAAACTTGACCCACATGTTTGGAAAGAACTAATTCCTAAAGTTGTCCTCTGACTAGCATATGCACACACAAAAATGAAGATGTGATGAAAATATTTTTTAAAAATCATCCTAAATATGGTAAAAGTGGTGACAGAAAATAAAACACAGTGTTTTTATAAATAAAATAAATAAATAAAACTCTGTGTAAAGACAGAGAGAAGGCAGCCCCAGGCAATGTAAATTGAAGGATGTAGACCAGTTTAATAAAATAGCCAGTAGTTAGAAGTCATTGAACAGTCACTCAGAATGCACTACTCAAGAGCTCTGAAGTTGCAAGGCTTTGCCTGGAGATAGAACACACTCAAATTTCAGTCACAGGGGCCAGAAAGGTAACTCAGCAGTTACAGAACTGACTGCTTTTCCTGAGGATCCAGATTCGGTTTCCAGCACCTACGTGGTGGCTCACAACTGCCTGTAACTCCTGTTCCAGGGGAAACTAATGCCCTCTTCTGGCCTTCTTGGTCACCATATACATCTGGTACACAGATGCCAATTCAGGCAAAACACCTATACATGTAAAATAAATATGAATAAGTCTTTCTTTTAAAAGTTTAACTGCTGACATAAAAGCTTTTGCAAAGTTTACTTAAATTTTAAAAAAAAAATGTTAATAGTGGTTAGTTGGGGTGGCCTATTACATTAGTACACTAGATCATGCATCAAAAACTGTCTTGGAATTTCTGGATTCTAAGAGAAAAAATACATGACGTGGTCATTACANTGTTCTCACATCATTTAACCGTGGCATTTTCTTTAATGTTGTTCTCTGCATTCTACAGAGTCAGATGAAGCAGGGGTCATGTGTCCACTATGGCTTGTATCCAGGCAGAGTGCACACAAGAGCATAAGCAAGATTTGCCATGGGAACCATGGTAAGGCATTTGTGGCATAAAAGAGTTGTGATAGTCATGCCCCAGGAGTAATGAACCGAGGACCAAGAGCTCATAGGTTCCATCTATTTGAGGATGTTGGGGCTACACATGGCCACTTTCAAATGGATATTGAAAATTTAGAATCTCTTCCCAAGAACAAGATGACTCCATCAGAAATAGATGGGGATGCTGGGAAACATTTAGTTCAGAGAGGAAGGACATAAAAAGAAACTGGCTTCAAATGTGAAGACAGAAGGTCAGTGGATGGCATCAGATCTGCTTGCTCTCTGCCAGACCCCAAGAAAAACTCAACTGGGCCTCTTCAGTTCAATATAAAGATCTCAGACTCAACACCCCAAACCCACTCTCACTATTAGGAGATGCCTTCTCTAGCACAAAAGTTACCAGCCATATGTAGCCACTCAGTACTTGAAATGTAGCTCAGCTAATCTAAGATACGCTATAGATGTAAATTACAACCAGACTTAATAATTACATAGCTATAGATACCACTTACTGCAATNATATTTTCAGTATATTGCATTACCTAACATCTGCTGTTAAAATTAATTTCACTGTTTTCTTTTTTATTGTTTAATGAGATTGCTAGACACATTAAGATCACATCTGCAGCTGGTCAGAAAGGATCCTGCCAGTCTCAGCTAGGCTGCACGCCCTCTCCTAGTCTAGACAGCAAGCTCCTCACCCAGTCATTCACTGCGGGCTGGGAGACCCCAGATCCTGGACCCCCATAGTCAGAGCTTTACACCAAGTCTGACTATAAACCATGACAGANAACAAACCATGTTGAATTCAGAAAGGAGCTGAAAGACATCAAAAGGTGTTAATTCTAAAATACTCAACTGAAATAACAACTGAGGGGCATCTTCAAGCTAAAGCTGAACCTATGTATTTCCTAAAGCTGGCGAACAACAGTATCACACTGAGCCAGCACTAATNGCATTTGAATTCTTGCTATTATAACCAAGTACAAAATATTTACCAACCCTGTGTGTTTTGGCTTCTGGCATAGAGACTGCTTTCAGAGTGAAATGAGTGAAGTCAGCATTCTTTTCCACCAGGCAAGCATAAACGGGTGTTGCCTGTCCACAAGTGGGCGGAACTGCTGTGTCCTCAGGAATACGAGCTGAACAGACTGTGGATACCTTTTCAGACTCAGTTTGATCTTCAAGGTCAAAGCCCTCAGGGCTGAAGAGCACAGCACTGGATCAGAGGGGCCTTCTTTCAATGGCTGCTTTTTCTGTTGGCCACTTTGTAATGATAGGCAAGTCACAAGATTCTCCAAAGCCTAGTAGACATGCCCTGTAGACATAGTGCCTTCATGTAGTTACCAGGAAGATTCTGATNAGTGAGTGTAAACACTGTGGGCCACACCACCAGCATCACTCCCGGTGAGACTACTAGCTCCTTAGGAGTGGGACCCTGCCTTCATTCAGTCAATACATGACAGTTCTTATTGAGGGGTGAGTGCTGGGGATGTGGAGGGAGTAAGTTGCCCTGTTCTACAGTTGATGATTTGTGATCTAGAGGAAGTCACACATAGAGTAGTCTACAAATAAATACACCATTCAGCAGTGCTGAGTGCTAAGACAGAAGGCAGACTAGGNTAAGGAAAAGAGACTGAAGCCGGGCATGGCAAGCGATACATTTACAGCTAGGATATCAGGGAAGCCTCCCTAGGCAGAGATTCAAACAAGGTGCAGAAAGAAGACTGAAAAAAAGATTGTTTCAGGAAGAGGAAGAGTAGAGTGCAGCAGTGCAGGAGTAGAGCACAGACAGGGCTTTGGAGACAGGAGTAGAGCACAGGGCTTTGGAGACAGAGTAGAGCACAGGGCTTTGGAGACAGGAGTAGAGCACAGGGCTTTGGAGACAGGAGTAGAGCACAGGGCTTTGGAGACAGGAGTAGAGCACAGGGCTTTGGAGACAGGAATGAACAGGCAGCGCATAGCTTGGGCTGTAAAACATATGATCAAACTCTTGACTTGGTCAAGATAAAACTCATTAGTGACCTTGACCAGAGTCAAAGAAGGTTAGAGAGACGGATGTGAGTGGAATATTTTAAACCAAAGTAGGAGGCTAATAGCTAGACAAATATGTAACAGTGCTTGGAAGAGCTTTGATTAAAAATAGGGCAGAGAACTGCATTGGCAGCTAAGATGGGAGGCACTGGAATGAATTCCATTAATGGAAATCACTTTGCAGAGGACAAACTGTCAGTGAAGGAGACAGAGGAGATAATTTAATGGTGACTACGGGAACAAGTCCTTGGGTCAATGAAAGAAGAGATGAACCAGCTCATGTTCCTGTTTCCTCTTCAATGGGAAGGTGGGAAAAATATGGGGGTCTGCACACAGGCAGGGCCATCAATTTGGTGATGGGTATCTAGAGAGATATCTGCTGTCCTCCATCCCATAGAGCCTAAAGAGAAGGGGAGGGGACAAGGGAGGGTGGTCAGCTGCCATCTTACTTCCTGCCTTGAAAGCAAAGCCTGCGCTGAGGTTCTCAGAAGTCTCTGGTGACTCCCTAAAAGGGTTTAGGGTACATGACTCACAGAAGGGCCAAATACCCTTCTCTTCCATGAAGCTGCCTCACACCTTGCCTGCCTTCTTATTCTCTCTTGCACCTGCTGAGTTCTGCTCATTGTTAACAGGTAGACTGAGGCCACCAAACGTTTCTTAATTGTTTGTTCTGTCAAATACCTACTCAAGAAGCTGAATCCATCAACGGACCNGAGCCATCAACCAAGCCCTGAGCAGGATACACACTTGTCTAGACATCTAGAAAGCAGCCAATGGACGGTAGTCCTGAGGACAAGTGCAGAAGAGCCTTGTTGTGAGGGTCTTGGTCTGTTGTAGCATCAGGAAAGACTAACCCTGCCAGAATCCTCATTCCCTCAAAGCTCCTCTCCAGCCATCTGAGCTGAGCTATCCCTACTTCTAAAGCCCCTTCCAGTTTCCTCCTCCCCAGTCAGAAGACGCCTTTTTTGGTCCCAGGTTTTGTGTGTGTGTGTGTGTGTGTGTGTGTGTGTGTGTGTACATGTTTATATATGCATATGTACAGAGGAACATGAACATGTGGCCTGTGTGGATGTCAGAGGTCAAACTTCCTCTACTGTTCTTCACCTATTTTCTCTCTCTTTCTTTAATTATTATTGCTGTATGTGTGCATACATATACATGTACAAATGCAACTTGCTGGTTCCATTTAGCATTGTTGGTATGTATAGTTTCAGGGCTGACCACTTGGTATTGGACAACCAATCCGGGGGTTTATCCCTGGGGAATGATTCTCCCTCTCTCAGGGACATTAATTGCCTGTAGCTCTTTATCTAGCCAGCCTTATTTTTTGAGGCAACGTCTCTTACTGAACCTGGAGTTCACTGACTCAGCTAGTCTCCTGGCCAGCAGATGCCAAGGATCCTTCTGTCTTCACCTTCCAGATCTAGAAGACACACATGTANCACCATGCTGGCTTTTTAATTGAGTACTAGGGTTCTAAACTGGGGTTCTCACGCTTCAAACAGCAAGCCCTTTCATCAGCTGAGCCACCTTCCCAGTCTATGTCCTNTCTTTCTGAAGGGTGGTAAGCAATGTATTTTCCCAGCAGCCCATTACCATGCACTTCCCTCTGAAAAAGAGACACTGGTATCAGCAATGTGATTCCAAGACAGAACTCTGGGTGAGAACAGTACTCCTCAGGGCCTGAGCCTCCTGGATGCTGGGCTCAGGAGCAGACAGGATGGGGGACTGGGGACAGGTTAGAGATGAAGGTGGAGCCAGGCTCACAGATTTATCCAGGTTCCTCCTGTGCAGCTCCTCGGGGTTCTGTTGAGCATGCAAGTCTTATTTGAAATATTTGCATCCAGCGAAGAGCTGGAGCTGCTGTCCCCCGGGAGGCTCTGGGCAAAGCAAACATGCTGCCTGGCATACTCACTGGAGGGAACAAAGGGAGGGCTCTAGGCAAGCTGCCAACTGGAGCAAGTGAGACATCAGACTGGAGAGTTGCAACATAGGAGTACCAAAAAAGGGCCTGTTTTGCGTTTTGTTCAAAAGCAGAGCAAATATTTGCTGTATTCCTGGTGGCTATAATTTCTAAAACACTGGGTGGAAAGGTCCACACACATTTGTGCCTGTCTCTTATACACATCTAGATGTGTATAAGAGACAGGGTATGCACCCACCTGAATTCTGATACACATGAGAAAGCTTGCTTAAGTGTGTTAGTAAAGGCTTTATCTCCTCCTCTTCACTTCGTTTTTCCTCTCTTTCCTTCCCTTACTCTACCAAAGAAGGTCCTCAGAAGAAAGCCACAGGCTTGAAACATTAAGACTAAAATTCATATGAAAAAAGGCCTCCTGTTTTCAGGTCCAGTCATTTTGAGATGAGAATGAAGGTGTCTGCATTTGGTATGCTGACTCTGCTATCATGATAGCTCAGGGCTGCAGGCCAAGGGTGAGATCATGCAGTAATTTCTTTACCTTTATGANAGAAGAGCTAAAAACAAGATTCAATCCAAACCACTTGGCTAAGTATGCTGAGAGCACAGCACGGAGCAAACCATCACTACTTCTCATCAACCTCCCCTCATGGGACAGGCTGAGGACAGGAAACTCCTAGCCCATTCCCAAAGCAGATTTGACATGCTGGAGATAAGAACTTTTCAATGGATATGAACCAAAAATCTCACCTCTATCGTATTCTGAAACAATATAGAAAAGGCAAGAGTCTCACCCTGACAGATTCCAAAGCCCACTACTTCTGTAATAGCAAATCTCTGTGGTCCCCTCACTTCTCAGACCCTGACATATCTAAAAAGCCAAACCTNGAACATTAATCTAAATCATGATGAGGCCCTGGAGGCAGCTCGAAGGCAGCCAGTGTGGCTACTACCTGCTTCCCACTTCAATCTCCACAAGAAAAGTTGACAAACTTCTGTGATTGAGTCACCAGAAAAGAAGGACAAAATGTGAAAAGTGGGGTTTCTTCATATTTTTTCTACAGGGAGCTTTTGGCTGTCCTGAAATTTGTGACTGCCTTTTTCANACCATCTTGTCACAGCTTGTTTCTAAGATGTCTCCTGCCAGCTGTCTCTTGAGGATTCAAAGGCCATAGAACCAAGGAAGTTAAGTTCAAGACATTCTGTCAACAACTGTGGAACAAATGAACATANGAGTGTATGAACTGACCATCTGGGGTACTTGAGGACAATGATAACCTCAAGTTATGTGAAGTTTGTTCTGAAACACAATAGAAGTGAAGTAATGTAAAAGGAGACTTGAAGGTACCCATTCTTAGATCAATCCAAGATCACAAAGAGAAACCTGTTACTCAAGGTGTGGGCCATGTTCTTGTTTCCTTTCTGTTGCTGGGATTAAACACTGACCAAAAGCAACATAGTGAAGGAGTGGGTTTATTTCAACTCACAGGTTATAGCCTGTTGTTAAGGGAACTCATATTAGGAACTCAAGCAGGCTCTGGAAGCAGAAATAACAGAGGAAACTTGCTTGTTGGCTCAGTCATTAATTCCTTATACAGCAGGACCTCCTGCCAGGGAATGGTGCCACCTACAGTGGTCTGAGCCCTCCTGCATCAATTAATAATCAAGACAACCTTATATACATGCCTGCAAACCAAACTGATAAAAACAACTACTCAATAAAGACTTTTTTCCCAGAAGATTTGAGGCTGTGCCAAGTTGATAGCCTATGCTAAGTAGGACAGAGGTGACATGGATGGTGCCATTCCCATCCCCTTATATTGTTATGCTGGCTAATTTGATGTCAACTTGACACAAGCTATAGTTATCTGAGGTTGTGGCGGGGGGGGCTCAATTGATAAAATGCTTTCAGAAGACTGAGCTTTAAGCAGACAAGACTATAGGGCATTTTCTTAATTAGTGGGGAAGGGAAGGCCCAGTCTATTGCCAGTGTACCCATCCCTGGACTGGTGGCCCTGGGTCCTATAAGAAAGTAGGCTGAGCAAACATGAGGAGCAAGCCAGTAAGCAGCACTCCTCTATGGCTTTTACATCAACTCCTGCCTCCAGGTTCCTGCCATTTTGCGTTCCTATCCTGACTTCCTTCAGTGATGAACAGTGATAAGGAAGCATNNGCCTAATAAACCCTTTCCTCCTGGAGCTGCTTTGGTCATGGTGTCTCATCACAGCAATAGTAACCATGACTAAGGCAGGTATCTTCTTAAGGTTCTCAACATAGCTCCAAGTGTTGGCCTGCTTGGTCTGCTTGCTTCTCTGTTCCTAGTGGAGACACTTGAGGGCCTGTTCCAGTCACACATTCTTTCTAAATTTATCATAATTCTCATTCTTCTCAAGGTCAGAGAAAGCTCAGACAGAGCTACTCTTGTCTCTGGTCCAACGATGTACCTTTCAAGAAGCATTACAAAGCCTTGACTATAACTTCTACCCCAAGTCCTCCAAGATCCTGACTCCCATCCTTGAGAAATCCAGATTCTCTGAAGGACAGTTGGGTTATTTCTCCCAAATGCTTTCAATGGGCTTTAAGCTCCATTCCTNAATTGCACCTGTGTGAGGATGGAATCAGGGGGCCATCTTACCAGGGTTTCCACATCTTGGAAGCATTTGGAACCTTACTCATAACTATCTTCTCAAGCTCTGGTCTAGCCTCAGTATAATCACTGTGCCTTGACCTTAAGATGGGGCTTCAATCTGGATTGGAGGTACGTAATATGAACCCCAGAGAGAAAGCAACTGTCAGCTTTCCACCATGAGGTAAGATGTCAGTCCTTTAGAAGCAAGCTTCAGGTTTGAACATGGAGTNTATTCTATTGCAAAGAGGTAAAATGAGTTGCAGCTGATGATTGGAAGAACAGGTTAGGATGTAACACCAAGAGTGGGGATGATTAATGTATCTGGCCTACTGAACATTTCATGGGACCAGGAAAACAGTCTTGCTTGATTCATCGTTCATGCTCTGTGATATTTCCCTTTCTCCACACTAAGGATGACCTGTACACATTCCAAATATCCGAAATTTCCGTTCTCTTTCTTCCCTCCCTTCCGTACTCTCCTTACTTAGTCTAGTTTCAAATTGTCCAACTATAACCAATTTACTCCCTATCTCTTTCTCAANTCTTCTGTAGAGATTGGGCAGGGNGTTTACAATGAAAAATAAGCCTGCCCCTTCCTGTCTTTTACTCTGGCTCCCAGAAAAGTGGAAGAAAATGGTCTGAGCAATGACATGGATATATTAAAACAGTACATGAGACGAAACAAGCTCAGGAACAGCAGCTATTGTTACTACAATTTCAAGGAAGGGGCTCAGCCCGGGGCCAAACACCCGAGAGCTTCAAGTGCTGAACTGAGGACTCAGGTACTATACCATCTCATGACCACCCCACCAAGCTTAGTGGGAACACAGGGCAGCCCTCTCCCAGTTCACCTGCTTAGGCTTAAACACCCCCTTGGCCTCGGCCAGACTTTCTTCTCCACACCCTCACCTCTTGGGATTTCTCAGCTTCCTGTGATCTACTTGTGAACTCAGAAACCTGAGCAAGCCTAGACAGCTCCTTCTTTCAACACCAGCTACCCCCAGCTGAGTTTCCTCCCCTCAAAAACAGCTTGCTATTTGCCCAGAGGGTAGAGCTCCAAGCAAAGCTGTGGGATACCCACAGTGGGATTCCAAAGGCTTCCACTCAGCAGGTTTCTTCCCCACTGCCTGAGAGCAAGTCCAGCCAGCCGCCATGCTTCTGCACCATCCCCCATAGGATCTGACGCGTCTCTTACACAACTGATTCAGCAGCAGCCAGCCTCGTACTTCGAGTTGTTTTCCAGTTTGGATATAAATTAATACCTCTTCCCTCGCTGTCAAATTCAGATTCCCTTGTGAGCAAGAGGTAGACTGGCCTTTTCATGATCAGAACTCTATCTGCCCATACCACCTTATGTCCCCTGAGCCCAGTCAAATCCAATTAGAGATGCCAGAGCCACTGTGCTCACCACACTCCAGACCTTCACAGAGGCTTCCCCTCCCTCTGCTGGGAACCTCCTTCCCTACTAAAACTGCCATCCACGAACTGATGAACTTGAATTTTTCTTTTGGAACTTGGTATCATATCACCACTCCTGAGACCTCTTTAAGGTCTTATCAGTACCCATCCCCCAGAATGGGATTAGTTACACCTCATTGGCTTATATCTACTAACATATCGTGTTTAACTTGTATTTTGTCTTCCTTGGTAAACTATGAATTCTTTAGCAGCTGATACTTCATTTTATAGCTGCGTATGTCTACTAACTATAGCAATAGACTCATCAAACATTAATATTAAGCAAATAATTGAGCCCTGGATGAATTTCTAAGATGGCTTTGTAGGTTAGCTCTGTTGCCTTGAAGACCAGAGAACAAAGATNTGGAGCTGGGGAAATGACACGTTCAGTAACAGCTGACCTTATGAGCATAAGGATGTGAGTTCAATCCTCAGGTCCCATATGAAGAGGACAGATGTGGCAGTAGACATTTGTAATCTCAGTGCTGGGAAGACAAAGACAAAGACAGGTAGATGCTGGGGGTTCAACAGCTAGCCAGCCAAGCTGAAGTGGTGAGCTATAGTCCAGCAAGGGGCCCTGTCTCAAAAGAGTCAAGGTGGGCAGTGCATGAGGAATAACAGCTGGTAACCTCTAGCCTACATATGGAGAAGGGGGAGCAAATAATTAAAGGAAACTTGTCCCCACAGAAGTTAAGAGTATGCCCTGAGTGTGCAGGATAAAGAACGATAGTGAAGCTCTCCAGTCATGGAGTGAGGCTCTCTGCAAGCTCTGCAGCCACAGAGAAACATCCTCAGTCCTCTCGAGGTAAGAAGGAAACTCAGCTCATACGACTGAGTTAGCCGGGCTGGTTCAAACTTCTGGAGTCTGACCCCGAGCACTTTATTTTTGACATATTTAAGCACAGTACAACTTTGGAAAAAAGTTTCCTCCTGACAACTCTCACAACAAAGTTCAGGACAAGGGTCTAGGGAGGAAGGGTTTATAANAAGCATAATGGCAAACTTTTTTTGCAAAGCACATGGCATCTCCTTCATAAGAGTGGGTTATTTGGGTGAGGTCTGGCCCTACAGATAGTAAAAGATCACCAGGCTACGAAGCAGCATCCATTCCTCCAGCCTTCTGGATGGAACAAGCATAAATCCCTCCTGTTGAGGAGAGAAGCCTGCATGTTTAACATTTCTGGTTTCTATAATGCTTATTTGAGAGCATGTGGACCTCATGCCCTCTACAAAGGTGAATGTTCTATAAAGGGAAATACATCTAGGAAGAAATCTTTCTGTAAACAAGTACTCTCCCAAAAGGATGCCATCTTGGNCCTTACCATCTGGCTGTTAGAAGAAGGTTTCAAAAGAGCCAATGTCCAAATGACAATCCTGTTCCCTTTGTTCTACACATGTCAAAGTTGTAAACCCACATCAGACATATTTATTATAAAAGAAAAAAATTTACATGGTTTTTAACCAGGAGCCTCTTCATGGATTCCCAGAAATTCTTGTTGAAGGCTAGACAATCTAGCTAATAGAAACCTATGTTGAAGGTGTAGGAGACATGAGGAGACACTTTGTAAACAGTGGCTAGTTCTAATTTGTATGTTTCTACTTGTCAGCTGCACAGTCTTCAAAGACCAGGTTCTCTTTCCAGCAAATTAACAAAGTCTAGATGGTCCAAACAAAGAGAACCCACCATGAGTCACATTTACACTTAGAGAAACCAAAGCTAAGATCTTGGAAGCATTCAAAGGGACACAGCACTCACAGGNGAACACAGTTAAGACCATAGTTCATCTCTCCTCAGAAGTCATAAGGTCAAGGACAAAGTGGCCCAATGTTTATCAAATACTGAAANAATGGNATTTAAAAGCAGTTTTCTACTCCTAATGAAAACATCCTGGGTGAAAAAGAACAGTAAAAGGAGGCTTTCTCAACTGGGAAAACTGACCCAGTTTATCATGGGCTGATGTGGAAAGGAATTAATGAAGAATATCATCAGAACACATAACAGAGTCAGGAAAGAAGGAATCCCAGGACATGTGGAGGGAAGACAGAAGCNTGTGTCATGATAAAGGATGCAGAAGAGTTCCAGAAATCTATAAAAATTCTGGTAATCAATAAATTTAGCAAGGATATAGGATAAAGACCAAAACACAGACATGGTTTATTTATATACTAACAAAAAGCTCACAAAAACAAAAATGCAATGACAGCATTGCATTCACTCTTGAGTAAAAGAAGTGAATGTAAATCTAAGAAAACATGTGCTGTGTAGCTACAGACACTGCTAAAAATATACCAGAGGGTCTGAACACATGAAGCGCTGTTCTTCTCCTTATAGAGTAGAAGATTCACTACTGTAAATATGACAGCATTATGGGGATATAGAGGTTCAATGCAATTCCTGTCAAAACCCCAACAACTGTTTCTGCAGACACAAATAATAATATCCTAAAGTTTATATGAAAATGCAAATGAGTTCAATTTGTTAAAATAAATTTGAAGTTTTTAATTAAATTTGTTATTAGGCAATTCACCCATGTGCACAATGTATACCGACCAATCCCAACTGCCTCCCACCCCTGTCTCCTCTCGGCCTCGACTCCACCTTCTTGCTCTTACACACTTCCTACCCCTCTTCTGCAATGTCCCCTGAGCCTTAGAGAGGGTAGGATAAGTGATTTGTTTACGGCTGAACCCACAGCTGACTAAAGGGGGAAATTATTAAGGCAACTCCACGTAGTTAATACAAGATTTATTTAGGGGTAACTTACAGCCAGTAAAGGGGTTGGTCCCAGGGTCCCGGAGAGGTGAGGTGCAGTCCAGCGATGTTCTCTGGAGAACTCTGCTCGGTCTACCATCCAGCATCCAGGATCACCAAAAACAAAGCAGGCTGGCAAGGACAGATCTCTGGTCTTAAAGGCTCCCGTCTTGGCCTACCCCGGGGGAGGGGGAGGTCCTAGGTAGCTGTGGCAGTTACTGAAAGCCTCACCAGGGCTAGTGCTTCCAGGTCAAAGCTGGAACAGCTACCCACTACAGCTGACACATATTCTCTTATCTTGGGCAGACATGAGTCTAATTCACCACCATTCGCTGTAAAGAGGCATCTCTGATTTATCCCAGAACTAGGTGGTTAGCTGGGCTTATGGTACCAGGGTGGATTCCCCCTTCCCCTCACCTCCAAAGAGCAATCCTCAAATCCAACCAGAGAACAATTGGTTATCCCCACAGCAGTTAAGGCACAGTTGTACAGGTGAGCATATCTTGCTCAGGGGAATGGCCTTCTGATTCACGTGGTTTGCAGTGAACAGTCGGCAAGATATCCTTTCTCTCCCAACAGCCCACTTAGTACCCTCTAGCATGTTGGATGCTAGTCAGCAGGGAGGAAGTTCCCAGCTAAAAGCCAGCCTGTATTCTCTGTATCTTGCAATCAAGCTGTGTGGTGTCCTCTGTAGTATGACCTTATGCTCTGGTTCTGGTGGGCAGTCACAAGGGTCCACAAGCACTTACACAGTGGTGGGTTAGATTGATAGTGAAGTGGACTTGGCCAGCTTGAGTTTTGACGTGTTTTATTGAACACTAAATGAACTTATCACTGCTTAGCTGTGTCATGAGCACACAGAGGCCCAGCTCAGGCCTGGGGCTATGGATTATATTGCAAAATGATCACATTATATATGGATTTTTGAGATTGAGGCTTGATGTGTGTGGGTTAGCACCTTGGGTCCTCTCACTGGAGAATTTAGTGAGACCCTCCCAATTCAGTAGACATTTGATAAATCTTTTTAGTTTCTACCCAAGATGAGAGAATTTTCTGATTATAGCCTCTCTGCAAATGTTCAGCAGGAGCTGCAGTGAGAGACACAATAAGAGTTCAGTAAATACTTTTAGCATTCTTGGCAAACCACAATCACATTGATAAGATGAAGCCAGGTCACAGGAATTCTCATGGAAGCTATGCTCCTGTGAGAGG
>LZPO01087248.1:79092-99740 GCA_001675575.1 Neotoma lepida | reverse complement strand
CGTGCTCGATAATGCGACATTCTAAATGTATCTTGCTTTGCTTCCCTTCCCATGAAATTGAAAAAACTAAAATCTACCAGAATTCCTTATAGGTCACAAACACAGCTAGGTGTGGTGGTGCATGTCGTAATCCGAACACTCAGGAGCCTGAGCCAGAAGGATTGTGAGTTCAACGCCAGCCTGGACTACGTAATAAGACCCTGTTTAAAAAGAAGAGCAACCGGAACGCCCTGGGCTCCGCCGCCTCCCACAGTCACCACCGCCTCCGGGGGGCCCTCCGTGTCTTCGCAGCTCTCCCGCNGCTCCCGGAGAAGCCCGGGGCCTGGCCATGGAGGAAGATGCAGGAGCAGGTGCGGTGGGTCTGGCCTCGGAACCGGAGGCAGGCTCGAGTGGCGCACGTGGTCCTGTCAACCTCGATTCCCTGCCTCTNGGAGACCTGCGATTCATCCCTCTCCTAGTGAAACAGCTCCAGAACCGCGGCCTGTTCAGCTTACCCCCAAACTGCCTGGCAGATGCGAACACCAAGCCAGAACCTGAGGCAGAAAGTGGATAATTTTTTGTCAACACATCTGGACAAACAGGAATGGAATCTGCAATGAACAAGAACCAGTGCGAAGCGAGTTGAGGCAGAGCATTCCAGTCGGGCACGTTGGAAGTGGGAGTGGACAGGATCATTTCTCAGGTGGTGGACTCCAAACTAAACCACATCTTCAGGCCACAGATAGAACGAGCAACCCACCAGTTCCTGGCAGTCCAGCTACCCCTCCAGAACCCAAAAGCCAGGATCCTCCAGNGCCATCTCAAAACACATCAAAGAACAAGCCTGATACCTTTGGAGAGCCCCATCTAATAAAGAAAGAGATTCCTGGTTCATAAGACTATTAGTCGCTTACTGATGTCAAGATTTTGGCCTTGACTGGAGTGGTGTCCCTACTGGATGGAAAGCAAGTTTGGTGGTGGGACAATTGTTTGTGCTTGCTCATGCATTGTGCCGCCTTTGACCAGCCTATCCAAGGGTGTGACCCCAATAGATGCTACAGAGGTTTAATGACCCCATGACNTGGGCTGTCCTGAACAAACCTTTATACTTGAACACGGACACTNCATGTGGATGTTAGGCTTGTGCTCTGTGGTATGCAGAAGCCAGGCTGGAGGCTAGCGGGTCAGGACAGCAAAGGCCAATGGGAGCAGCTGTTTGACGGTGGGTTTTGGTATTGTTGCTAGAGTTACAGGCGGGAATGTGCAGCAGTTAACATCAGGAGCCCTAAGGTAGTCGGGACCTTCCTTTGCTTGGGGATTTTAGCGGTTTCNTTTCCCTTGCCAGAGGTAGCTTGGAGCCCTGGGGTGAGGTACCTTGGGGTACAAGGAAAGCCTGGCCACCTCTGTTTTGGTCCCCTTAGCCACAGGAGTGAGTCACTCTGGATGTGGTGATCAGTTCTCATATTTGCATTTTTAGAAAAATAACTGCTAATAAATAGCACGTTTTATACTGAAGTCATTTGACAATCTTCCCCTCTCATCCNATCCCCCCAATAAAAGAAAAAGGAGAAGAAAGAAGGAGGAGGAGGAGGAAATGATGATGATGATGATTTGATGATGATGATGATGATTGATGATGGTGATGATGATATTGGGTCCAGAGATAGCTCAGCAGGTATTTCTTTTAAAAGAAATAAGTGACAAAAGACTAAAAAATGAGATAAGGACACTGCCCTACAGTTATACGAGCTGTTGACAGACACCGTGTGTGTGTGTGTGTGTGTGTGTGTGTGTGTGTGTGTGTGTGTGTGTGTGTGTGTGGACTGAAACCATGTCATATTTCCTGTGTTGTTATATTTGGTATATAGTATCAAGTAGAAGCAAAGCATAATCATTAACCAATTCTCTGGTTTTAGTGCACTTTCTTTTCACTTGTCAACGCTCACTTGGACTTCTGGAGCTTGCCAAGTGGCTCAGAGGATAAGATCCTGCTCTTGTAGAGGACCCAAGTTCTGTTCCCAGCTATCAGTGTGACTCACAATCACCTACCACTCCAGCTCTGGGGAGACTGATGTCCTCTTCTGACCTCTGAGGGTACCTTGTACAATGTGGGCATCGGGGCTTTCTGTCCGATGTATGCTAATCTATGGTCATGATTAGAGTTTAGGACATGCGAAGACACTGGGTTACACTCTGCCTGTGACTTCTGAAGCCACCCCCTGATGAAAGCCACTTGCTTTCACTCTCTGTCCTGGACGTCAGTGATTAATAATGTCTATGCAATGGGCATGTCATAGGGAAATAGAAATACCTCTGTAAAATAACTTTAAAACCTCAGGGAATGGCCTTGGAGCCCAGAATGTCTCAGTAATTACCTTAATGTCAAATCAAGTAAAGGACTGCCAAGTATGTTGGGGGTTAGGGTCTGGAGGAAATTCTATAATCCCACAGATGGCTGTGTGTGCTCTCACCCTTTGTCCTCTAACCCAGACAGAGTCGCTCTTCTGTAGTCTGACCTTGTGTATCCTCCACACACATCCTTCTGAAACCTATGGTCCACTGAGATTTCCTTTCAGAACTCTGTATTTCTTTCTGATCAACAAGCTTGATTGTTGCAGGCAAGGTGGGAGTCTCAAACAAAGAAACAGAGAAAAGCCTGAGTCTACAAAGCAGCCCTAAAAAAATGCAGTCTTTCTCTCTATCTCGCCCCTTTTAGGAGGTTGGCAGTAGAACATAGTGCTCCTTCATGGAGATGATGTGGGTGGTGGTGGCAGTGACCACAAACCTCCACGTCAGCATCTGATTCAATGGGCTCTGCCAAGGCAGGGCAGGAAAGACTGAAGACTTCGGACTTCGGGGGAAGGGNAGTCAGGTGTTGACAATGCTTTCTACCCCTCGACAAGCAAGCAGCCAGCCCGCCTCTTTCTCTGAGGATCTGCATAATAAGTGCTTTAGTCCTCGAACTGAATAGACCTCCACATGTGGCTTCTTTTAACAGAGTCACCTCAGTTCCTGTTNCTTCTGTTGGTGAAGGCTAAAGTCAGGGAAGAAGTGTGGACTACGGGTTACATTATGAAGGCAGTAGGCTTTATTTATTGTCGTATTGTGTGCCAAGCCCAGCTCACCCAGCGAAAATAATAGCGACCATTATGTGTCTACACTGTGCGCCTGTGCTAATCTTTTANGTGGTTTTTCTTTTTTTCAAGTCTCAACACGACCTTAAGATGTTGTGTGATGGAACAGAACTTCTAGGGTTAAAAGCTTGCTTGCAAATGAAGACAGTAAAATGACAAAGCCAAGGCTGAGAACCAGTTTGCTTGATTCTAACTTCTGCTCTAAATGTCATTCTAAGCTTCTTTAGGAGACAAAGTAGTTTCTGACCTCTAAACAACGTAGTTTTCAATCCAATTAGCAACTCAGCAGAATAGAGTTCCAGACAGACAGACTGAGCCATAGACTTGGCCTCACGGGACTCCAAGACCATTGGGTTTCAGCACCACCATCTACGTCCACAGTATGAAGAGCTCCTCCGTTTTCCAGAGAACTACCAGGATGGTTTGAGTATCAAGAGTCCCCCACTAGCCCACGTGTTTTAACATTTGGTTCCTGGCTAGCAGTGCTGTTTTTGGAGACTGAGGGACATGGGAGTGATTGTTGGGTAACCTGGAGGAAGTGTTGCTATAGCAGTTGACCCTGAAGGTCACTCAGAACTCCAGCTCTCTCTGCATCCTTGATTCTCAGAGCATCAGAGCCAGAGACAGCATGCCTCCCCTATTGTGATGGGTATACCTCTGAGAGCTAGCCTGTCTGCCTAGGGGCCTTAGCAACAGCAGCTGAAACATGAGCTGGAGACGACCTGGACCGATGAGAGGCAGCCATGTCACACCAGCAGATGCATATTCATCAGACCTTCCCGCTGGGTGGGGTGGAGGGTATATAAGTGAGCTTCTGCTGAGTAAACTGAGCTTATTGTTTCGACATTCTCCTGGAGTCTGTGTGTCTTGACTTCCCGCCTACTTGGCCCCCTCCCCCATAAAGGGAACAACAACACAGGACCCCTGCTACATATACCTCTTTAAACTAGGAGCCAAAGGAAATTGTCTTCAAGCTGCCTCTGTCAGGTGTCCCACCACAGCACGGAGAGGAGAAACCAACTCCAGAACTTCCTATCTTCTGTAATTTTATGCTCAGCTCCTTGCCCTCTTCTCTGCTCTCAAAAGCCCAGCCCAAGAGAAATTCCATGCACAAAATTCGTCCAACCCAGAGAATGAATCACCTCCTAACATTTGAAGACTAAGTTGAGAACTGGAGTCTGAAATCGATTATCATTAATGGAAGTTGCTGAGTATGTACCTGTCTGTTCATAGCCTGCCCAATAGTGAGTCAGAAAGGGGTTGGATTTTGCACAAATTGTGACTATATTATAATGTTAGAAAGGCTTAGNAAATGCACATGTGTGCAAATTATAAATATCCAGGCAGGCAGAAGCCAGCCAAGCACATTTCCAAATACATTTAATAGAGTTATATTGATTAAATCCTTTGGAACTTTCAATCCCATATAAATGTTTGCAGTATTGTGTTCTTTCTTTACAGAGCTCTATATCTTGGGCACAATATCAGGCTTTAAAGGTGGAAATAAAAAACAGTACTGATTCTGGGGCTGGAGAGATGGCTCAGTGGGTAAGAGCATTTGCTGTTCCTTCAGAGGAGGGGGGTTCAATTCTGACCACCTACACGGCAACTCACAACCATCTAACTCCAGTTTCATGGTATCCAATGTGCTCCGTGGCCTCCTTGGGCACCAGTCATGCATGTGGCGCACGTCCACAAATGTGGACAGACCACTCATACATATAAAATAAAACTAAGTTTAAAGTTAAAAACCCATATTGTTCCTTGGGAATTTTGCTTGCTATTTCATTTAACAGTAGCATTCAATGAAAATTTCTTTTTTCTTCTTGTGTTCTAGCCTAATTTCTAATACATTCTCAACTTAACTCTGGACTTGTGCTTTTCTCTATCGATCAGGCAATTACGTACCCCAAACAGCCCTTCTGATAAAGCAGTTGAACCATTGCCTCTGTGTGTCCATTTGTATATTTAGAGTATTTTTAGTGCATCACTGAGTTGGCACAAAAGCATTCACTCTGCTGAAGCTTAATCAAAGTGATGTGATAAGATAGGAAGCATGGAAATGCAAGGGCTGGTTTTGACCAGAATCTACAAAATCATGGTGAAACTGAATGTTTGTTTTGAAGGCTGCAAAATGGATGAAAGTAGATAAAGTTGAAGATATACCCAGAGTATATACCCAGGGTAACTGTGTCCCTCATGTCATCTCATTCAGTAGTTTCCTCTTAGAAGTACAGCAAGTAGACATCTGCTTGTTTTGTTATGTGTATGAGTGTTTTTCCTGCATGTATGTAAGTGTAAAACATGCATGCCTGGTCCCCTTGGAGAACAGAAAGGGTATCAGATCCAGTGGAACAGGGTTTACAAGTGGTTGTAGTCGTCACATTGCAAGAGTGATATGTTCTCTTATTCTCTGGGCCACCTCACAAGCTTCAGAGACATCTCTTTTAGTCTTGGCAGTGGGAACAGGAGAAAGAAAACTCATCTGTTTGATTTTAGAACTATAACCAGCCCTGTGCATGCTTTTGGCCTAAGTCCAAACCTTCTATAAGGAGAAAAAACATCTCAACATTGAAATTTTAATAAAATGGCATTGTGTTTTGGTTCTTACTCCCAGGTTATAAGAGGAAAGCTAAATATTACCTGAGGTAAATAAATCTATTTCAGCATGACCAAAATGAATTCTATGGATAATGGAACAAAGGATATTAGGTAAAGGTTACAAAAAATGACAATATGCAGATAAATAAGACAACATGGCTAAGAACTGTCAGAAATAACACTGCAGACCTATCCAGACAANCCCCCCAAATATTAGAATTATCACATACTAGATACAACATAAAAGATGTTTGATCTGCTTGAACAAATAAGGTCTGAAAATAAGAGCAAGCTGAAAGACTACAGATCTGAAGAAAAATAACTTGAAAATCAACATGACAAAATGTAAATGAAATTAAACAAAAAGAATCAAATAGATGGCTCGGGAGTGCAGAGCACTGATTGCTCTTCCAGAGCACTGGGTTCAATTTCAGCACTCACATGGCAGCTCACAACCATCTGTGGCTCCAGTCCCAGGGGACCTGACAGGACACCAAGCACTCACAGGTGCCCAGATACACATGCAGGCAAAATACCCATACACATAAAATTGAAAGAAATTAGAAGATTGGAGAGAGAATGACAGGCCTCACAGTGAACAAGGGCTAGTTATAAAACATTTATTCCTGGTGTTTCCAAAGCATGCAAATCAAAACATGAAAGCCATCAGTAAGCTCAGAGGTGAGGACTAGAGGATCCATCCAACACAGACTGCAATCCCAGAAGGAAATTACAACAAGAATGAGAAAAAAAATGTAAAGAGATAATTGATTTTCCAGAAGACATCAGCTCTGATCCAAACATGGCAAGACAATCCACACCACAGAAAGCTCTAGAATGTGGAGGACTTCAGGAAATGGTAAAAAGCAGCTTATGATAAAACCCAAACTTGCCTTTTGTTTCTCATCTCTATACAACGTAGTAAAGCCAGATGTGGTGGTGTGTTCCTGGAATCCCAGGAATGGAGGCAGAAGGATTAGGAATTCAAGACTATCCTCAGCTCAACAAGGAGTTTGAGGTCAGCCTGTGCAATATAAGGCTTGTCTTTAAAAAGAAAAAGTGTAGAAGAAGGGGGAGCTTAGAGGTTACCAATATACAGTGTGCTTGCAGAGGACCCATGTTTGTTTTCCAGCACCCACATTGGGCAGCTCACAACTGCTTATAACCTCCAACTCCAGAGGATTTGATACCTCTTCTGGTCTTTGAGGGCACCTGCACACATATGCATGCACNTACACATCTATATGATTAAAAATAAAATAAATTAACTTTTAGTGGCTCTCAGTAATATTTTCCAATGAATGAGTGAATTTATCTAGCAGATCCAAGATGGAAGCCTCTATGGCGAAATCTGTATACAAACATCACATATACTGACATCTTGGCTTCAAAAGAACCCTGCTTCTATCTTTGTCTGAGATTTTGTCTTCTTTTCCCCCTCCCAGTGGTGGGCACTTGTTACGGTTTGAATGAAATATCCCACAGGCTCACATATTTGACACTTGGACCCGGTTGGTGGCACTGTTTGGGGGGTTAAGAAACCTTTAGGAATGAAAAGAATGTTTCCTAATTGTCTTAGTTTTGGTTTTTATTGCTATGAAGAGACACCATGACCACNGTGACTCATAAAGAAAACATTTAATTGAGGTGGCCCACTTACAGTTTCAGAGGTTCAGTCCATTATCATCATGGCAGGGAGCATGACAGCACGCAGGGAGACATGGTACTAGAGTAGCTGAGAGTCCTACATCTTGCAGGCAACAGGAAGGCAACTGAGACACTGGATGGTATCCTGAGCATAGGAAACCTCAAAGCCCTCCCCCACAGTGGCACACTTCCTCTAATAAGGCCATACCCACTCCAATAAAGCCACACCTCCTAATAGTGCCACTGTCTATGAGACTATGGGGGCCAATCACATTCACTACCACACTAACTCTTTTGTTTTGTTATGTCACTGACCAAAAATTTTATAGATCNTATACTTCCAAACACAACATCAAATGGCTCCCAAACTCTGCAGCAGTGGTGTTTTTTTAGCTAAATCTCAATCATTCAATTTTACCAATAACGACTCAGGAGCCAGAAGCTGGGGTGAGAGCCTGCTAGCTCAGAGAGGCAGAGAAAGCACCCAACTGACCTTCCACCTCAGCTGATATCCCTGAAGAAAACTCCTTTCTCCTACTGTCTCAAACAAAAAACGTCAGACTGAATGTCCCAACTGAATGTCCCTTCCTTCTTTTTCCTGTACATCTCTCTATCTGCCTTCCTGACTCCCTCTTATTCTGTTTTTTTTTTTCTTGTTCACTTCCTGCCACCTGGTTGCTTGCTCTGCCTCTTGACCTATGGTTGACTTTATTTAATCCTGCTTACAATATTCAAGCAGAAAGCTCTTGGATTAAAGGTGTGTGCTAGGGCTGAGCTACACCACAACTAGACACAGGATTTTCCAGTAAATAATGCAATCTTGGGGTTCACAGTGTGATCAAATATCCTGCAACACAGGGGTACCTTCTGAAGCAGTGATACAGCTAAGGTTTTACTTCACAGTGGCCTTAAGTCTACATGTCTACAGCTTGAGAAGGTCCTAATGTATGCAGTTCTTTCTCTGCTCTAAAATGGGAGTAATAACTACACATAAACTTTGATTTGAGGATAAAATGATAATATATATTGGATATTTTGTAAGCTTAGGCTTGGAATCAGTTATCAATAACCAGCTGTCAGACACTCATTCTGTCCCTCATTCCTGTTCCCTTCTACTGTCCTCAGCCACCTCTTGTCATTCCTGTTTTTTTCTGCTGTCCTCAGCCACATCCCGGCCCTCTCTCGTGGGTCTTTTTGGCTTCTGCTTTAAAACAATGGCTTCAAAGTTTTTCTGCAGCATCATNAGCAATGTCTAAGAGTTTGGTAGAAATATACATTCCTGTGTCTCCTATAGAATCAGAAACTCTGGAGATGGAGTGGTGTGTGTGTGTGTGTTACATGTGCACACCAATGCTCATGAACTCCTAGGTCATATGAAGCTNTCAGGTGTCCTGCTCTATCACTTTCTACCTTATTCTCTTAAGACAAGGTCTCTCACTGAACTTGGAGCAAACAAGGCTGGTGACTAGGAACCACAGTGACTCTCTTTCTTCTCCTCTACAACACATACACAGCACTGGGATTATAGGCATAGAGACAATACTAGCTTTTTATTTGGGTACTAGGATCAAACTCAGGTTCTCATGCTTGCACAGCAAGCACTCTTATCCACTGAGACATCTCCCCAGGCCTGGTTTGTGCCTTACTAAGAGTGAGTCTCATGCATATGAGGCCTCAGCTACAAGCCTTGTATAAGTGGCTCAAAGAAAAAGTTTTTATAACTGTGGAGAAATTCTTAGTTATCACAATGTTTGATGGAGAGTTCTAGTAATTGATGGAGGCTGGGCTGCTCAATATCCAGAAATATTCCTCCTCTGCCACCTTCTCCTGAACCTTCTGAAACTCTACATCTTTTCTGACACATAGCTCCTCTCCTGCATACTGAATCTCCATTATCCATGTTAGCCCAGACCATTATCTCTCTTAAACCACATTTTATACATTGAATATTATCTCTTTTTCAATGTCCTCAAAGAAGAATATTTCCTATTTCTCCTCTATGAAGGTGTTAGCATCCCACAAAAGACCACCATCCATGTATGCAATCAACAAGAGCGTTTATTATTCCAGCATGCTGGGGTCTGCCATCCCACACAAAGGCAAGATGGTGAAGACCCTAAGAGGGATGTGTGGGCGAGTTCCTTTTAAGCATAACCAAGGGGAGGTCCTAAGGCAGTTAGGTCACTTCAAGATATGGTTGGCTCAAGCAAGTGGCAATCATATTAATATGTTTTAATTGACCAGAGCTAGTCAGGAGCTGGTAGGGATATAGTTTTCCATTTTTGGACAGGCCTNGACAAGTCCCAAGCTTTGTCCTTATTTGGTTATCATCTTGAGCTATTTATGGCTCAAGCCACCAGGCCTCCTTGTCCTTGCTGTTGGGGNTGTTGGAGATTGATTGTTCTTTGTTCATGGCTCTTCCCCAGAAACTGTTTGTTTGCTTCCAATAAGCAGGGACTGAAGCCTAGTTCTTAACTGAGTTATTAGGGCAGGCTGTCATGATATTTGCCTGGCTCTCTCAGCAGGCAGCATTGGTTTTGCAGTTAAAGACATGGACTTGAGGGTTTAAGAGATGGCTAAGCAGTTAAGAGCACCAGCTGCTCTTCCAGGGATCCTGGGTTAGATATCCCAGAGCCCACTTGATGGCTCACAACCNCCTATGGCTCCAGTCCACATGATGGCTCACAACTGCCTATGGCTTCAGTNCCAGGGGATCTGATACCCTTGTTGTGAGATTTCCACCAGAAGAGACTACTTGGACATGAGTTTAAGCCAATAGAATGTCTCAGCAACTACACTGAGTATTGGGGATCCAAGGGTATCATTGAGCCTTTCTCAGGGTGAGCTTTTAAGCACAAAAATCATATTCTGGGTTGACATACTTCAGTTAACAAGAACAGCTACCAGAAGTTAACAAGCATGGTTAACAGAAGCCAGAGAGCAAGGTTAGTACATTTAGAGACTGTCCCAGAACTATGGACTGTGATAGATTAAGTCTTTCTTTTCATTTTGGCAGGTGGTGCTGTCTACATGCTGAATTTTATGGCTTGATTGGCATTTCCATCATGGCTTTAGTTGTGCTAAGGTCTGGGGGCCTGTTACAACCCTCTTTTACCTTCTATGGACACTGGACACACAGATGATGCACAGACATACATATAGTCAAAACACCTGTACATATAAATATAAAATAAAAATTTCAAATCTTTTAAAGAAAAGAACACAGACAAGAAAGTAATAATGTCTAAGTATGAATTCCACATACACCCTCCCTTAGCATGTAATGGGTCTTAAAACTCATCCTTTCTTTGCCTCATTTTCTACAACTGTATAATTGAAATGAGAAGAAAACATATATAAACAGTTGTGAGGGCTGAGCCCTTAGAATAGTACTTGGCACAAAGCAAGCATGGTATAGATGCTGGCTACTATTATTCTGCCTGTCCTTCAGTGTGTAGTGTGAGGAATCTGCTGCCTACTTCATAGGCCTCACTGATTGACTGATTGGTTGATTTATTCATCAAGGAACCCCATCGTTAGTATTAATTCAGCTTTCAAATGATCATTAGAAGACCCAAAGAAGTCATGATTGCTGACATTAAAACTGTTAAATATCTCTATATGGGAGGAAACACTGACTTCTTCATTGTCTCAGGCCCAGAGTGTGGGGCAGGACTTCCAGGCTGCTTGACAGTCTTTGGCCAGACATGTTCCTGATGTCTCTCTCCCTCCTGTTCCAATGACAGTGCAGTGCAAGGACATAGAACCTCAGGATTCCAAGCATCACTTTCCACTTCCTTATACCAGAAAGGTATAANTGAGGACATGATCATGNTTTCAGAGCCTCTGAGATTCTGTTGGAGTCATGTTTTTAATAGTTTTCTTTAGAAAGAAGCTTGTTTCCTGCCAACTTCTAATGGCTGCCCTCCACTACCTGTGCTTTCTCTTCCCAGAAGACCATAGACCATTAGCCTAAGCATGCATCACTGGCAAAAGTCCTTCCTCTGTTGGCTCTAAGCTCAGTGTGGCTGATGAAGTGCTCCTCGGAGCTTGCCTTTCCAAACAGAGGCATCCAAAGCTGGAGGTGTTGACACCCCAGCCTGACGTGGAACATGAGGTGCCTGGGATCATTATTTAAAGCAGGAAGAAAGGTGCTTGGGTGTGAAAAGACAGGATCCCACAGGGGTGCTGTGTTGTTGTTGTTGTTGTTGTAAGGAGGCTTCATTGATTCTGTAGTGTCAAACCAGCCAAGGTAGCCAAAAGCCCGTGTAGACTATGCTGTGCCCCTTTGAACCGTATAAGACATGATGTCAGAATACCTAGATAACCCATAGCCAAGTTCAAGATTCCAAGTAACACTCTCATGCTGATAGAAAGGACCTGGGCTCAAAGTAAAGAAAATGAATACATTTATCTTTATGGCATCCCAGGAAATGCCCCTAAACTAAGGTCTGGGAAGGAAGCCTCCAGGGTGTTTCAAAATTACTATGGAGAATTAACACTGTTTTCTTAATGCATTACTAAATAGGTTTCCCCAGGGACATCTCAACCCTGCATAGCCATCCCTTATACAGCACCCCCTCCAACCCTGGACATCCTCGCCTCTCNACTGTCTAAAGGTCCTAAACTTTCCTGCTTTGCCCTGCATCCTACCACAGAGGAATTTAATTTCTCTGCTGTATTAACAAATGCCCAGGGTTGAATTGTGTTAGCAGGTTTATGCACCACCAAATTTTCTAACTCAACTTTGAAAGAGTCAGTTGAGACACATTTTCCAAACCTACAGTAATTAACAATNGTTAAAAATTACTTGTACTCATGGCAAGCCCATTAAGGACAGAAACAAGACAGGAAAGGAAGTCTTTAGGGACTCCCCCATCACATGCTAAGTAAGAAGCACCATTGGGACAGGACCAGTTGTTTACAAGCTCATCACAGTTTGGGCTCACAATCAGAAGGAACTGTCATGGCAGCATGTACCAGACTTTCATTTGGGCCACCAACCAGCTCCCAAATCATGACATGGAGACTTATCAGTTTTGAAAACAATGAAAGCAAACTCCGTATGGAGATTCTTTGATGCCCACCATCCTTTTATGAAGTAGATTGGTGCTGCTAGGAACAGACATGTCTCACTGTCATGAAAAGCCCTATGTTAACAAAACATTTTAAGTGCCATATTCTATAGGTCTTTGAAGTGTTTGAAGACCTTCTATCTATCTAAAATATATCTCTGTATGATCTTGAAAACATACTTAACATAACTACAAGTTTGATTGCTATAGGTNACTAACTACTAATCTGTTTTTTAATTATCCCAAATGGTTTAAAATAATAGCTTTCAAGGACTAGAACTTTATATTACATTTTTAAATGAACTGCATAGGTACAATACCTTAAACAAGCATATAAACATATATATAGTATGTTGTAGCAAAACTAACCTTAAATTTGTATCAATATACAAAATCTAAACAAGAGTAGACATACATACAGTATAACAAAAATAACTTTAAATTTGTATCAATATACCAAAACCCATACCAATGTAAAACATTTGATGTTAATAGTTGTCTTTTTATCCTATATCCTATATTCCCCCTAAACAATGACAAACATCCATAACCCACTGAATGACCAAAAACCACCCACACCATCTCTTGGGAATGTGGGTGTTGTGTTCTCTGGACTGATTCCAGTTGTCTATGTATGGTGGCATCTTTAGGGAACCTGAGAAAATTGAGACAATGGTCAAGTCCTAAGAAAACCAGCTGTTACATTTGTTGTCCAGTCTCTCTGCAATGGGAAAGCACAAGGCTTATCTGCCATTCTGGCTAGAATACTCTGTGAGGCTGGACCATCTTAGCCAGCAGCCTTGAAGCTGTTCTGGATGCAGAACTCTGAGGGAACTGAAACAGAGGCACTCTGAGAGGCCTGAGGATCACCTGAGCCACCCATTTTCACTGGTGTCTGGTTGTCTTACTCTGAAAACACATAAACCTTCAAAGGGTAACATACATATCTGCATTAACACAAGCATGGACACACATTTGTACACAAGCCAACTAAAGACGATTTTTTGTTTTATGTTTGAATAGGTAAAATATACATGTGTCTTGTAGTTTATCTAGGTTTATTTCTTTATGTCTGTAGCTAGGATTTTCAGGGGGTCTTCTCTGATCAAACCTGATCTCTANCAACCTTGAACAAATCCACAGCTTTTTGTTTCCTGTGGAAACAAAAGTATAACCTCTTCCCAAAGCAATANATTTTCTAATTTCCATTTTAAAGTTAAGTCATTCCTAAAGTATCTAGGCTGGCTTAATTCATCAGTCCCTGTTGCAATCCCATGTCTCTAGGCAGCTGTCATTCGCTCATCAGCAATCAAAAAATTCAAAGTCAATACAACATACAGGATCCAGACTCCCTGTGTATTTCCCATCTCTACATGGCTTATTCTTTTTTAATTCTTTATAAACTATTTACTTTTTTCTATGACTGTCTATAGCCATTTTCTTTTCTTTCTTAGCCTACGCATATTTTTAAACATACTGTAACCTGTTTAGAGGAGTTTTTGTTTGTTTGTTTGTTTTTTCATCTGAACCTGCTTTACTGCATATCTCTAGCCTTATCTGTCTGCATGAGCAAAACCTTAAACTGCTATGCTACTGCTGGGTCCTCCGCTTCAACTTTGGTGGCTGGCTCCACCCCATCCTGGGGGAACCAAGAAGGCTCTCTTTTGTGAGAGCCAAGTCTTAAGCTCTGTCTCTTATACACATCTGGTGTTTAGTAGCTTGCTGTTTCTACTTAGCCTACTGGCTGCTCAAGGGCTTGCAGTATGCAAAGCCTCTTAAAGGAGCCGTATCCATTCTTTGGTTTTTTTGTTNTATTTTGTTTTGGTGTTTTGTTTTTCAGCTTCCTCAGGTCCTATGTGGAAATTCAGGCCCTATGTTGGAATGTCAAATGTACCAGGCCTTTTCTTTAGGGAACCAACCAGCTCCCAAATCATGACATGGAGACTTTTTATTAGTTTTGAAAGCTCGGTCTAGCTTATGCTTATTTCTACCTACCTTTTTTTCCTTGAACTTAAATTAACCTATTTCTCTTCACCTACATTTTTCCTTGGGGCTTGTTACCTTTTTCTCTGTATGCCCTACGCTGTGTCTACTGGCTGGCCTGGGTGTGTTCTCTTTCTCCTCGTTCTCTTCTTTCTTCTTCTTGTTCTTCTTGAGCCTAGATTTCTCCTCCTATTTATTCTCTGTGCCTGCCAGCCCCACCTATACCTCTCCTGCCTAGCTATTGGCCATTCAGCTTTTTNATTAGTTCAATCAGGTGCAATCGCACAGGCAAAGTGAAACAGAAACANATCTTTTCATAATTAAACAAATGTAGCATAAACAAATGTAACACATCCTTACATCATTAAACAAATGCAGCAGAAACTAATGTAACACACCTTTACACAGTTAAGGTAATATTCCACAGCACAAACAAATGTAACCCATCATTACATAGTTAAATATTCNACAACAGCAGTATCCACGCACATCTCTCATTTGTAGGATCCTCATCTTTCAGATATCAATCCATACGTAAAACAGCGTGGAATCTATGTATCAATCCATATATTAAACAGTGTGGAAATGATGGCACTTATACTTGTATTTTTAGATTGTTTTGCTTTTCTGTGATGGGCACAATGTTCCCCACCACCGAAGATGGTGTCTGTGTCTTAATTTCTGGAACATACAAACATGTAATGTTACAATAATAATAAAAAAGAAAGAAAGGCTGTATGCTAAATTAAGATTACTAATGGCCTGAATTTAAAAACAGAAAATTTATCCTAAAGTCATCATAAGAGTCCTTACAGGAGGAAAAAGGAACAGAAGCAAGAGAGTGAGATGCAGCATTAGATTTCAGTTTAACACGGCTGGACTGGAAATTGAAGAGGTTCATGAGCTGAGGAAACACGGGCGGTTCTGGGACAACAGCCCTGACAAAATATTGGCTCTAGCACTGTGCCATTCATGCCAGACTTTGCCATTTGGAAGGAGAATGCCTTTGTGTTGTGTTATGTCACTAACTCGGTAGTAACTGTGTTACAGCAGGCAAAGGAACTCATATGCTCTGTTAATGCACTGAAGAAAAGCCGTAGGCCATCCATGTACGTGGTAATGCAGGGTGAAAAGAACAAATCACACACACACACACACACACACACACACACACACACTTATATTGGTAACTTTTCATCTTTTACCTTGCAATTCATCATATTTTCTCCTCTCAAACCTGCCAGCATAGAACCAGCTGCAGTATATAACTGAACCAGGAGATACTGGAANGCACACACAGGTATTGTCTGCATTGCCTGGGATAAAATTCCAATTGTGCAACAGAGAATGAAAATTCATTAGGTCTCTGACAAAGAAAGAATCTGTGATGGTTTGAATAGGTATGGCCCCCATGCACTCATGAGTTTGAATGCTTGGCTCATAGGGAGTGGCACTATTAGGAGGTGTGGCCTTGTTGGAGTGGGTGTAGTCTTACTGGAGGAAGTGTGTCACTGTGGAGGCAGGCTCTGAGGTCTCATATATGCTGAAGTCATGTCCAGTGTGGCAGTGTCTCCTTCTGCTGCCTGTGGATCCAGATGTAGAACTCTCAGCTCCTTTTCCAGNACCATGTCTGCCTGTATATCACTATGTTTCCCACCAGGATCATAATGGTGTTTCCCACCATGATGATAATGTACTAAACCTCTGAAACTGTAAGCCAGCCCCAATTAAATGTTTTCCTTCATAAGAGTTTCCGTGGTCATGATGTCTCTTCACAGCAATAGAAAGTCTAACTAAGACAGTATCTTTAGAAGAAAGTTGTCCTTTTGTTAACACAATTAATCATTTTCAAATCTGCAAAATGAGGGCATAGAATAAAACAGGTACAAATAGATGACTATAAAGAAAAAACAAAAGAGTAATTTGAGGTTGCTTGGANAGGGTCTGTCAATCACATCATCTCCAGGATTGTTGCAAGGAGAGCTACACCATGCTCTAAGTGTCAATCAAGGGTAATATGAGGAGACAAAAGTACCTCCAACCCTCATCAGTCCCATAACCCAAATTAATCTAAAAGATCTAACTAAAGTGTTGGCTTGACTGCTGTTCTGAAGCTACTGTCGGAGCTGGGAGTTTTCTGTGAAGAAGCTGTGTCCATCCTCAAGGTGGCTCCAGAAGAGAGTTCCACCCCATGCCTGCCAAATAGAACCTCTAAGCCCCTCCTATATGGAAAAACTAAGAAATATCATTTATCTTCAGTCTTTTAATTATACATTTATTTCATTTTAATAATCACAGAGTAATATAAATCAAGTAGTACACTGAAGTAAAGATGCCAGAGTCCTGTGAAGAAAATTAACAGAACCATAGCTATGGCTAGAATCATGGCTTTCCCAATTCTGATGAACAGAAAAACAAGAGTTACATATTATTTCATTCTTGAATATTCGTGACACCTGTATTTTCATTCTTTTGATTTTCTTTTTCTGAAACATGGTTTTGAAAGTAACCCAAGCTGGGCTTGAACTTCCTATCCTTCTGTCTCCGTGTCCTGAGTCCTGAGATTTCAGTAGATGCCACCACAGCCCACTTAATCATCTGTACCTTGTCACAGAATGAGTGTAGCACAGAATGTCTTCCCTCTTTACTGATCCTCAAAATGGTGACCAGCATCTTCATTAATGTGTTCATTTTATAGAAGAAGAAACTGAAGCCTAGAGAGAACATAAGTGGCTCCCTCNGGTTACCTACTGTTCTGTGGTGGATTTGAACTCAGATCTCAGGTCTTCCGTGTGCTATGGGCCTCTTTGCATTCACAGAGTGGGAGTTCTTTGCTAGGATGTTTTTTGTTACGGTTGTACCAGTTTCATGAAACCCCCAGAGACCACCAAGGATCTGGTTTCTGATGCAAGCACCTAAGAGCCTTTTTATTGTCAGGTTTGAACCTGGGCTGCCACTCAGCAGATATAGGGAAATGTGGCAGTGGTGGCCGGGGGCCCAGGGATAGAGAGTTTTTATAGGGAAAAACCACAAGCTGGGAATTACATGCTTTGACATTTTGGGATTAGGTAGAAGGGATATGGGGCAAGGTGATTTTTTGAAACTATTGGTCTAGACTTTCGGAAACCACATTTGAAACTATTGGGTTGGACTTTTGGCAGGGAACTGCAACCTGCTGAAAGGATTATTTGGATATATTCAAGGGCCATAAACTGCAGACAGAATGTCTGCAGGAGCATACTGCCCTATATCTGTTTGAGTAGTCATGGAACATTCCTGAGGTCCTTCCTGGAACTGAGTGTAGCAGGTGGTCTAAGATAGTGGCTCTTCCCTAAGATGGAGTCTGTATTGTCTTCACATTACCAACTTCTGTTGTGCTTCAAGTGAATTAACAACCAATTGCCTATTGTCTGCTTGTGGAAGGCAGCTGGGTGCAGAGCTAGGTAATTCAACCTTCCCCTGGTCAGGCTTACCTGTCCTATAAGGCCACNGTCCCACAGGCTTCATTTCCAGCTTTTATCAACATGAATACAATTNTGCAAAAGCATGTACATTAGGAAGAGGCAAAAATATGAAAATGTGTATATTAATGATACATCTTATAGAAAACTATTTTTAAAATCTATGTTAGTATCATAATCTTTACAGATGTCAAAACTAATGTTTTTGTGTCTCGGATTGGAGAAGAGGCAAATGCTCTTATAAAAGTGCCCATTGGATTATCTTCAGTTTCTTTTCTCCTTCCNCCCTCTAACTAAGGCCCAAGAATTCATGGAAGGGACAAAAGGAAGGTGATGAGGAACAAGAAGCCTGGTGGGAAGAATCCTTGAAAAGCCACTGAAGAAAGGAGTCACAGAAGAGAGGGAACCCAGTCTCTTCTGCCTTCACCACTCCTAAAAGGGAAGGGCTGTAAAATGGAAGAAGTTCTGAGTCCATATAAAGATCCAGGATTGGGAGGAGCACGTGATGGGGGGGCTCCAGATAAAGGAAAATGAAAGAGTTAAAATGTGAAACAAAATGAGAGGTTCATCTGAGAAGACAGACTAGAAAAGGTTTTTTAAGTGAGGCCTGAGGGATGTGTTGGTTTGATATAATCATTGCCTAATGGTTTTGTACAGATGGCTGCTCTGTACACCCCATTCTAATGCCCCAGGAAACCCCCTGCACAATATGAAAATTACACATGTGCTGTTTGGTTTCCAGGCTCACTCTTCCTCATTTCCAACTCCTTCCCAAGGTTCAAACCCAGAGATACTTAGAGGGTTTTATTTGGTGACAAAGGCTTAATGGGTCAAAAATGTTACTTCATAGTCCAGGTTCCCAAGGCAGTCACATGACCGGCCAGAGACTAACCCACAGCAAAGTCAGCATCTGAAACCCAAAAGAAGGCAAATCAGGCCAGTGTTTTCGTTTGTCTGAGCACTCGTGGGCAACTTTGCTTTGAACCCCTCAACCCTTGTCCACTGTGATTTCACTTAACTAGTTTTTTATTATTTATTAGAACTTGGACTCTGTGCAAAGCTGTGTTAACTTGAAGACTGATGAGCTGTAAGACTAATCGAAGTCCTAGAGATAAATTTAATAAATGTGCAATTAAAAAGATAACCTCAGAGACACCATTTCATTGGCTACTTGGAATATGACAGATATGTACACAACTTAAACTCATTTCAGCATCCCTGAATCACACAGGACTTACTGACAGGCACCCAGTTTATTATTTATTTTTATTTTCAATCAGTGATAAAATATATAGTTTACAAGGAAGCCTGTGTAGAAACTATGCAGACGTTAACTAACAGGAAAGTCACTACAAGTGANGAGAATTTGGACTTTTGGACTTTGGGAAACGCTTCTTTCAAAATCAAATGTAGCAAGTAGATGAAAACCAAAGTATCTTACAGTTACTTAAAAAGTCAGCACTTTTTCTTCCATTGACTACACAGACTTCCTTCTTCCAGTATCTCCATTATCATCTTCCTGCTTCCTTCACTGGTAGTCTAAATTACTCATTGACATGTGTGCAGTATGTATTTGTATGTAAGTTTAAATGTTTAAAATGTATAATTTGGGCTAGCTAGATTACTCAGCAGGTAAANGTGCTCGCATGCAAGGCTGATGACCCGAGTTCAATCCCCAGAACCCACATAAAGGTAGAAGAGACCCACAATGCTGTCCTCTGACCTCCACATGCATGCCACTATATGAACTCTAAAATACATACACACACTAATAAATAAGAAGCTTAATTAAAGTCAAAATGTATACTTTGACAATACTAAGTATCAACATTATANTAAGTACTCTGTGAACAGAATATTATTTTAATCCTCACCACCAATTCAGTTTGGGTAAACTGAGGCCTAGAATACCTAAGTAATATTTTACAATCATCTACAAGCAGAAAAATTTAGAGCATTGAGAACTGACTTGGGAAGAATTGTGTATTCTTCCTGCCATGTGTTTCTCTGCTAAGGTATAAAGGCAGTGCCTCCCTGGGAGTCTTAGAAAATTGTAGAAGCTGGCAAGTGGGTGCTAACAATGGGTAGAATATGGAAAGCTGTTAAAGAACTAATTTGCACTCGTCTTGTGAAACAGGAAGCGTGTGGTGTTCCCCATTTAGTGAAGGAGACTGCTACTCCTCCTAGTCTTCCATGCCTGGGCAAAGGTCATGGAGGTCCACCCCCAGGTCCAGCCCAGTGGTTTTTGGAGGCTCCTCCCGTTTCCAGCAGATGGTCACCTCATTTGTTCCAGTTCTTACCTCCAAACTATGGTTCAGCTGCCACTCTTTCCCCTTTGTCCTGGATTNGTTTGGCTTTGAGATTTTTATCTTCATGCTTTTGTCTTTGACATATGATTAAGACAATGTTTAATCTGGACTCTGGTTCTCATTTATTTTTCTGGCACTTGTCCCAGAGATCAACTCAAAAGAACAACACACAATCATAAGATGCCAAAGACTTGATTCATATCAGGGCCATCTGACACTAGAGTTCCCAGTGCTCTTCCTAGCCACCAGCCACCTTCCCCAACAGCACAACATATGGATCCAACCTTTGTGGGTCCTGATCCCNCCCTGACCTGCNCCTCGCATGAATTTGACTCCACAGAGTTAGATACAGTTGATAGTAACAACTAACAGACAACTCTAAACAGAAACCACACGATGAACACCACTAAACAACGGTGCCCCCCGACACTTTCACATCAGAACTCTTGGGTCTCAAAA
>LZPO01087248.1:58991-78942 GCA_001675575.1 Neotoma lepida | reverse complement strand
AGAAAGAAATGGAGAAGACAACAGAATGGGAACAGAACCTGCACCATCTTTGTCACTTGTTGTCACACGAGAGTCAGGCCTCAACATGAGTCTGTCCTTGTATGACCTCAGTTACCCTAAGATCTAAGATCCTTGTTGCTTCCTCCAGGGTCCTGGATACCTAACTTCTCTGAATTTCAATCCCTTCACCACAGTGAAGTCTTTCCCTCAAGTCTCCTCTGATTCCAATTCTTCATTGTTTTATGTCTAGGTTTGTCCATATTTCTGCCATCAACCTAGAGAAGGGAACTGTTTTTCTCTGTGTAATATCTGTACTCAATTAGTGTTAATAATTCACTCAGAAGAAGGTGACAGAGAATGTCGAGAGATGAATAGAGGCCAGGCAGTGTCTCTGCAGCCCTACTGTATTTTAAGTGTTATGTTAAGAGTGTTATATAGTTCACCCCATTCACTTGTCATAACAACTCCAGGAAGAAGCTATTATTGTCTCCGTGTTAACAATAGCACTGACACCTTGAGACTCAGAAAGCAAACAACTTTCCCAGGTCANTCAGCTAATAAGTGATGACACCGCAGTTTAAACCCACATTTGTCTGGTGTTAAAGCTCCTGTACTTTCCATCATACACTTTAGTATCTTCACTTCTCACTGGGGTCCTTTGAAGTAAACACTATAGAATATTTCCTTGATATATAGTCTGGTTGATAAATCTAAAGAGAATTCAATTAGTGCTTTCATGGGTTCCTCACTATGAGAGACATAGTTTTATATATACTTACATATATATGTGCATGTATGTATGTGTATGTACATGTATATATTTGTGTGTATATAACTGATGTTCCTCCCCTTATAGAGGTCACAATTTAGGGTAAAAACCAAACTCTAAGAAAGTGAGATGCATTTAAAAAAAGAGCTCTGAGAACCCCAGAGGAGGGATCAAAACTAGTTCTAAGAATCAAGAGGGGTTGCTGAGGAAGTGATATTGGAACTAACAGATGAAGGAGAGGAAGTTAACTAAGTAAACAGGGAGGTGCCATTTCAGGTGTTGGGAATGGCACATGTACAGACTGGAAGTAAACNGACAGTATGTTAAGGGAACTCCCACAACAAATTGGTATGTTCATTAGTTGAAGTAAGAAATGTATTAAACTTGAATTTGAAGAAGTTGAATGGCTGTGTGCTCACTCTCACATGCACAGTGCTTTGTTGTTTCCTTTGTTTGGTTTTGTTTTATTGGCACTCAGGTTTCAATCCAGAGCCCCATGAATACTAAGCATGCAATTTGCTACTAAGCTCTGGTTTAAGTTTTAGACTGGCTTTATGTTGGGTGTATGGTACATGCCTTTAGTTCCAATTCTGGGAGGCTGTGGTGGGAACATCACTTGAACTCAGGATTTTGAGCCACACAGAGAGACTCTGACAAACTCTATGGATCAAAGTGAATTCTTCACATACATTCAAAATGTCTGGAATTGAACCAAAGACCACCAGACATACAAAGACATGTTAAAACATGGTCCATGATGGGGAGAAAAATCAGTCAGAATCAATCAAAACGATTCAGAGAAGGACATTTAAACAAATCTAATAACTATACTCNAGATGGTTGGACATTCGAATTGAGACAAAGCTGTTAAAAAGCTCTAGTACAGAGAAGAATGCTGCACTGAATGGACACTACGGCAGACTGGATTACAAGAAAAAATGTGCAGAAGGAAAGAATGGTGAACTTCAATACAGACCATTAAAAGTCATAGGAAATGAGCTTCAAATGAAAGATGAAATGAGCACCCAAGAGCTGTTGGTGAGCATCAGATGGCCTAACTCAGGTAATCCAAGGAATAATGACAAGAAACATTAAAATATAATGAGAACTTGAAATCCAAGAAACTCAGGAAGTGCCTTGCACAAGAAACCTGAAGAAAATAAAATCCAGGTAAACAGGCAAAGATCAAAGATGGGCACAAAACCTAAAATCAGCTAAACAGAGACACGCTGTGTACAGAAGAAACTGAAATGCAAGAATGACAACAGATTCACTGCTGGAGGCAATGGGAGTAAGAAGAGGGTGGAAGGTCTTCACAGTTCCAAAAGAAATGAAACGACCAGCTTTAACTCAAAATAAAGGTGTTTCCAGACATGCAAGCTGGGCCCATCACTCCACCCCAGATTTGCTTTAACAAATTTGTTAAAGAAAATCTTTCATGCAGGAAGTGATACAAGATAGAAATCTGGGCCTGTACAGAGGGATGAAGAGCAGCAGAAATGGGCATCACGTGGATAACATGTGCTATTTGACCATGCAAATCTCTTTAGAGATAACTAAACAAAATGGCAACCTATTTTGACATTAATAACGTATCATCACTACATGGTTATGCCCCTCATAATCCACACTGGTACCGGACAGGCCAATGAGCTGTTATTCAGATGTGGAGCCTCTGAGAGCTTGTTAGATCATGAGGATGGATCCCTAGTGAGGGCTTTAGTACACTTGGAAAAAGATACAAAAGAGAACTTGATTCTCTCCCTGGTCTCTGTCCTTTGAAGATACTAGAGAGATAAGTGACTGAATGACTATAACCCACTATTGCAAATCAGTAAGTGCTAGTAAGTGCTCAGTAAGTCTTAATTAAAGATATAACTGTTTTCAGGAATAATAGCCGCAGAGTTTGGATGGAATTAACTAGAAGTTGCCTTCAAGATCAGGGCTTTCTCAAACAAGGCTGGATGGCCCAAGGTCAAAGTACAGATTAAGAGTCAAGGTGATGATATGACCAGGAAGTTGCCATCCACCAAACACAAAGTCTGCCATCATCTTGATCTTGAACATGCACAGCACCCATAACTACTGAGAATAAATATTTGTCTATGCAACATAAAGGCTGAGAAAGCAGAAATGGAAAAATACTGTTAGAAAGTTCTTAAACATTCATAAAGTAAATGCAGTGGCACTGGCTAGTGGTATGTGGTCAACTAAAAACATATATCCTATAAACTCTAAAGCAATATCACTAAACCCTAAAGCAATCATTGAACTCTTAGGCAATCACTGAACCCTAAAGCAATCACTGAACCCTAAAGCAGTCACTGAACCCTAAAGCAATCATTTATTGGCTAATTAGCCAACAAAACAGAAAACTGGAATCACTAGAAACAAGGTTAATTGATTCAAAATAAAGCAAAAAATGAATAAAAGGAAACCAGGAACGAAGAACAGTTGTAACAAAAAAGCACGATGATTCAAACCAAACATGTCAATAACTACATTAAATGTAAATGTTCTCCACACCCCAAGTAAAAGTAGAAATTCAGACAGGAGTTTTAAAATCCAACACCCAACTAATACACTTTATATGAAAAATAATTTTCTACACAATGGTGTAAATCAGTTAAAAGTAAAAGATGAACAAAGGTCATCCTAAGAATACTTTTTAAACATAACATGAGTGACTTGATTTCACTGGCCTGGAGCTCACTAATTAGGTTTGACTAGTTGGCCATCCAGCTCTAGATACCATCTCCCAGCACTGGGATTAAAAGCACATACCACCACATTCAGCATTTTTCACAAGGATTCTGGGGATCAAACTCAAGTCTTCATGTTTGCAAGGCAAGCACTCTGCAAAGTGATGTCTCCCAGGCCCTGGCAACATTATTTACACAGGACTTTTAGAAATCAGCCCTTATGTCAGGATCTAACTAGACAGGTCAACTTACTATGCAACTGAAGCTATGATGGTAATGGCATCTGAAGAATAAATTCTATTTCACAAGGAATATCATGGGGTCCACCATCTAGAAGCAAGGTTGTACTTTCTATGTGGAATCAACACCTGCAAAACCATCTCAGGAACACTGTGGCTTGCTGCTGGTACATAGAAGGTCACCTCTTAGCAAGCAAGGAACCTCATCAACTGGCAGATCCCCAGACAACAGAATTCTTTCCATTATAGGGACTGCAACTCAAACTCAGCGTAAGCTTTAGCTCCTTCACCCAAAAATAAGTGGGTTAATAAAAGCCATAAAGACAATCTCTCATATAGTAAATGCCATTGAAACCACAGCCCAGGCTCTCAGATTCTTTTTATGACCCCCATTTAGAAATTAAGTAAGCCACTTTCTCTTTAGTTTTGCTGACAATACAATAAAAGGGTTCCTGGTTCAACACCTATTGTTACACTTATGTAAATAAATCAGACTAATAGAACAGCATCTATACAACATAAAGACACAGCTATGCTTAGTAGCTGCCATTCAATTGGTGTCATAATATAAATTAGGGCACCATTAATGTTGACATCATGGTTTGTATATATGCTATGGATTGAGTCTATGTCTAATTTAAACTTGAAAAATTGAACAAGGCAGTTAATTACACAAATTCGGTTAGCACAAAACATGCAACATTGGCTTTCTTGTGGGTGTGAAGACAGGAGCATATATTCATTATGAGAAATAACACTGTTAATTTATGACAGCATTCAGTAAAAATTTATCTAGACAGGCCACANCAGCCAGAAAACCAGGTAGGCTGCCTGCAGACCTTCTCCTGTCTCTGTTCCCCCAGACCCAATCCCACAGTCCTGTCCCTAGTGCTGTAACAGAACACCAGCTGAAGCCTTCCTTCCTCACTGCCCATCACTCCTGTGGATCCCAACTGAAGCACAAGAAAAAGACCTTAAAACAACCTTGATGAATATAATAGAGGTCTTAAGGAGGAAATTAATAAATCCTTTAAATGCAGGGGAAAAAAGAGTATAAGGAAATAAATAAAACTGCTCAAGACCTGAAATTAGGAATACAATCAATAAAGAAAACCCAAGCTGAGGGAAATATGGAAAGGAAAAGTTTAGGAATTTGAACAGAAACTACAGAGGCAAGCATCACCAACAGAATACAAGAAATGGAAGAGAGAATCTCAGGTGTTGAAGATACAACAAAAGAAGTGAATATATCGATCAAAGAAAATGTTAAATCTAAAAAAACTCATGACACAAAACATCCAGGAAATCTGGGACGCTATGAAAAGACCAAACCTAAGAATCATAGGACTAGAGGAAGGAGAAGAATCCCAGCTCAAAGGCACAGAAAATGTTTTCATCAAAATCATAGAAGAAAATTTCCCTAGTCTAAAGGAGAGATGTCTATAACAGTACAAGAAGCTTATAGAACACCAAATAGATTGGACCAGAAAAGAAAGTTCCCTTACCACATAAAAATCAAAACACTAAACATACAAAACAAAGAAAGAATATTAAAGTTGCAAGGAGAAAATACCAAAAGACCAAGTAACATATAAAGGCAGACCTGTTAGAATAAAACCTAACTTCTCAATGGAGACTCTAAAAGCCAGAAAGGCCTGGACAGATGTGTTGCAGATTCGAAGAGACCACAGATGTCAGCCCAGACTACTATACCCAGCAAAATTTTCAATCATCATAGATGGAGAAAATAAGATATTCCATGATAAAGTCAAATTTAAAAAATATCTTTCTACAAATCCAGCTCTACAGAAAGTGCTAAAAGGAAAAATCCAAAACAAGAAAGTTTTATACACATGAAAACACAGATAATAAATAATCTCACACCAGCAAACAAAAGAAGGGAAACACACACACACACACACACACACACACACACACACACACAAATATACACACACACCACACCAAAACAGGAATCAACAATCATTGGTCATTAATATCTCTCAATATCAATGGCCTCAATCCCCCAATAAAAAGACACAGACTAACAGAATGGATGTGAAAACAGGATCCTTCTTTCTACTACATCCAAGAAACACATCTTAACATCAAGGATAGACATTACCTCTAGGTGAAGGGTTGGAAAAAGCTATTCCATAAAAATNGACCTATGAAGCAAGCTTACACAGCCATTTTAATTAATATCTAACAAAATAGACTTCAAACCAAACATGCATACATACTCATAAAAGGAAAACTCCACCAAGAGGACACTGCAATTCTTAGCATCTATGCCCCAAACACAAGGGCACCCCAGTTTGTAAAAGAAATACTACTACAGCTTAAATCATATATTAACCCTCACACACTGAAAGTAGGAGACTTCAATACCTCACTCTCACCAATGGACAGGTCATTCAGACATAAACTAAACAGAGAAATGTTGGAGCTAACAGACATTATAATCCAAATGGACCTAACAAATATTTACAGAACATTTCACTCCAATACAAAGAACATACATTCTACTCCACACCTCATGG
Source organism: Neotoma lepida (assembly GCA_001675575.1). Classification (NCBI taxonomy): domain Eukaryota; kingdom Metazoa; phylum Chordata; class Mammalia; order Rodentia; family Cricetidae; genus Neotoma; species Neotoma lepida. The sequence continues at coordinate 72,689 of LZPO01087248.1, read as the reverse complement.
AACTGTCTCCAAAACTGACCACATACTTGAATGCAAAGCAAGCCTCAACAGATACAAGAATATTGAAATAACTCCTTGCATCCCATCAGACCACCATGTATAAAAGCTGGATATCAACAACAACAGAAACAACAGAAAGCTCGCAAACTCATGGAAACCAAACAACTCTCTACTGAATGAAAAATGGTTCAAGGCAGAAATAAAGAAATTAAAGACTTCCTAGCATTCAGAGAAAATGAACACAGAGTATATATACCCTAACTTATGGGACACAGCAAAAGTGGTGCTAAGGGTAAAGTTCATAGCAGTAAGAGCTTACATAGAAAAATTGAAGAGAGCTCATACTAACAATTTAACAGCACACCTGAAAGCTCTAAAATGAAAAGATGCAAGCATATCCAAGAGGAATAGACAGCAAGATATAATCAAATTGAGTGCTGAAATCAATATAATACAAAGAGAATAATACAGGAATCAATGACAGAAAGAGTTGGTTCTTTGAGAAAATCAACAAGATTGACAAACCCTTATCCAAACTAACTAAAAGGCAGAGAGAGAATATTCAAATTAACAAAATCATCAAGGGGAACATAACAGCAGACACCAAGGAAATCCAAAGAATCATTAGGTCATACTTTGAAAACCTATACTCCACAAAATTGAAAAATCTAAAAGAAATGGATAATTTTCTTGGTAGGTATTACTTACGGAAATTAAATCAAGATCAGATAAATAATTTAAATAGACTTGTAACCCCTACTGAAATGAGAAGCAGTCATTAAAAATTCTCCCCCAACTCCAAAAAAAGCCCAGGGCCAGATGATTTTAGCACAAAAATCTACCAGACTTTCAAAGAAGAGTTAATGCCAATACTCCTCAAATTATCCCACAAGATAGACACAGAAGGGACATTTCCCAACTCATTTTATGACGCCTAGTTACTCTGATAACCAAACCACATAAAGACTCAATAAAGAAAGGGAATTACAGACCAATATTTCTCATGAACATAGATGCAAAAATACTCAATAAAATACTAGCAAACTGAATCCAAGAACACATCAACAAGGTCATCTGTAGCACTAATTCTAACTGGTCTTAATAATAAAAACCTGGAGGGTGAAACTGAAAGACCAGAGAAGTAAAGCAGCCAGCCACTCTAGAAACTTCTTACCTCTAGGAATCCTCAGACTGAAAAGGGGGGGAGGGGCTGAGCCCACCTTATAGTCCTCTCTCTGCCCAGCCATATCACTTCCTGTCTCCACCTCCCTCGTGCTGGGATTAAAGGTATGTGCCACCACTGCCTAGTCTCTATGGTTAACTAGTAGCTAGCTCCACACTCTGATCTCCAGGCAAGCTTTATCTGTTAGAGCACAAACAAAATTCTGGGATGGTTCAATATACAAAAAACAGTAAATGTAATCCACCATATAAATAAGCTGGAAGAAAAAACCCACAATTATCTCATTAGATGCAGAAAAGGCCTGTGACAAAATTCAACACCCTTTATGATAATATTCCTGGAGAGATTAGGGATACAAGGGACATACCTCAACATAGTTAAGACAGTTTACAGCAAGCCTATATCTAGCATCAAAGTAAATGGAGAGAAACTCAAAGCAATTCCACTAAAATCAAGAACAAGACAAAGCTCTCTACTCTCTCCATCTCTATTCAAGTTCTAGTTAGAGCAATAAGACAACTGAAGGAGACCAAGGGGATATAAATTAGAAAGGAAGAAGTCAAAGCATCATTATTTGCAGATGCTTTAATACTATACATAAGTGATCCTAAAAATTCTACCAGAGAACCCCTACAGCTGATAAATACCTCCAGTGAAGTAGCTGATACAAGATTAACTCAAAAAAAATCAGTAGTCCTTCTATATACAAATGACAAGCAGACTGAGAAAGAAATCAGGGAAACAACACTGTTCACAATAGCCTCAAATAACATAAAATATCTTGAGGTAACTTTAACCATACAAGTGAAAGACTTGTATGACAAAAACTTCAAATCTTTGAAGAAAGAAATGCAAGAATATATCAGAAGATGGAAAGATCTCCCATGCTCATGGATCAGTAGGATTAACATAGTAAAAATGGTCATTTTACCAAAAGCAATCTACAGATTCAATGCAATCCCCATCAAAATTCCAACACAATTCTTTATAGACCTTGAAAGGACAATTCTCAACTTCATATGTATAAACAAAAACCCAGAATAGCTAAAACAATCCTGAACAATAAAAGAACTGCACCATCCCTGATTTCAAACTGTACTACAGAGTTGTAGTAATAAAAAGCACATGGTATTGCCAAAAAACTCATATGTTGATCAAAGGAGTTGAATTGAATGAAGACCTAGATGTAAATCCACACACATATTGACACTTGATTTTTTGATAAAGAAGCCAGAAATATACAGGGGAAAACTGGATGTTGTCATNTAGAAGAATGCAAATAGATCCATATCTACCACCCTGCACAAAACTCAAGTCTGAGTGGATCAAAGGTCTCAACATAAAATCAGGTACACTGAACCTGATAGAAGAGAAAGTGGGGAATAGCTTTGAACTCATTGGCATAGGACACAACTTCCTGAACAGAACACCAATAGCACAGGCACTAAGATCAACAATTAATAAATCAGACCTCATGGAACTGAAAAGCTTCTGTAAGGCAAAGGGCATCGTCAATTGGACAGAGAGGCATTGTTTATGTTGTATTTGTTTAACTCTGTGAAGCTGTGTTACTGTGCTTGTGTAAAACACCTGATGGTTTAATAAAGAACTGGCCAATAGTGAGGCAGTAGAGAGAAATAGGTGGGGCTGGCAGGCGGAAAGGATATATAGAAAGAAAAATCTGGGAGGAGGAGAAAAAGAGACGGAGGAGTGAAGAGATCTAGCAGCCAAAGAAGGAGGAGGACTCCAGGGGCCAACTACCCAGCTACACAACCAGCAACAGAGTAAGATTTACAGAGGTAAGAGAACAGGAAAAGCCCAGAGGCAAAAGGTAGATGGGATAAGTTAAGTTAAGGAAAGCTGGCAAGGAACGAAGGCCAAGTATTCATAAGTAATAATAAGCCTCTGTGTGTGAATTTATTTGGTAGCTGGATGGTGCCCCCCCCAAAAAAAGAGAAAAAAACAACTAACAACAAAGACTAATATCCAAAAAAAACAAAGAATCCAATTAAAAAATGGAGTACAGATCTAAACCGAGAATTCTCAATAGAGGAATCTCAAATGGCCAAGAAACACTTAAGGAAATGTTCGACATCCTTAGCCAGCAAGTAAATGCAAATCAAATGACTCTGGGATTCCACCTCACACCTGCCAGAATGGCTAAGATCAATAACACAAGTGAAAGCTTATGTTGATGATGATGTGGAGTAAGGGGAATACTCCTCCATTGCTGATGGGAGTGCAAACTTGTACAGCCACTATGGAAATTAATATGGTGGTTCTTCAGAAATTTGGGAATTGATCTATCTTAAGACCCTGCTATACCACTCTTGGGCACATACCCAAAGGATGCTCCGTCATACCACAAGGATATTTATTCAACAATGTTCATTGTGGCTTTATTCATGATAGTCAGAAATTGGAAAGAACCCAGATGTCCCTCAACAGAAGAAGGGATAAAGAAAATGTGGTACATTTACACAATGGAGTATTACTCAGCAGTTAAAAATGAATGACATCAAAAAATTTACAGACGCTAGATGGAACTAGAAAAAAATGGATGAAACTAGAAAAAAATTGTCCTGAGTGAGGTAACCCAGACTCATAAAGATAAATATGGTATGTATTCACTTATAAGGGGATATTAGCTNTTAGGTAAATGATAACCAAGCTACAATCTGTAGACACAGAGAAGTTAGATAAAGAGGAAGGATCTAGGAGGGAAGCAGGAATCTCCATGGGAGGGGGAAATAGAATAGATTTTATGGGTGGACTGGGGGTTGGTGGGGATAGGAGTCGGGGAAATCAAGTGGCAGGAGGACATAGGGTGGAGAGGGGAATGTAGAGGGAGACTGCTGGATTGGGGGGGGGGGCTCTTGAGGGATTTTGTGGAAACCTAGTGCAGTAGAAACTTCCTGGAATCTACGAAGGTGATCCTAATGAGGACTCCTAGTAATGGGGAACACAAAGTCTCAACTGGCCATCTCATAACCAGGCAAGACTTCCAGGGGCAGAGCTAGGTTTTCCCATAGAAATCCCCAAACAATCCAGGCTATATGCTAAAACAAAAGGATGATCTCTGCAAAGTGACAATGGGGCTCCATTGCAGAGGACAACACCAACACATCTCATTGAACATGGAGAAGTTGAGCTGGTGCCCACATGGAGCCTTCATCCCTGTGTTCTTGTCTCTTTGGTGCAGGAAGGTACTTTGCAGGCTACCGAAAGAGAAACATGGATACCAACCCAGTCACAAAATCTCTGACCTACAATCTGTCCTGCCTACAAAGTATGCTAGGGAAATGGTGGCACAGAACTTGTCTAATTTGACCTAAGGCCCACTCCACAAGAAGGAACTCATACCCAACACTGCTTGGGTAACCAAGAACCAGAGACTAGATAGTCCAGAGACCTAGGGTGCAATCAAACACAAGTGGTCTAAAAAAATCAATAAAATGATTCCTAATGATATTCTGCTATACTCATATCAGTGCCTTATCCAGTCAGCATTAGAGAGGCTTTCTCAGGCAGCAAATGGGAGAAGAGGCAGAGACCCACAGCCAGATACTAGGTGGAAAGAGAACCTAAATTGGAGGTGTCCATCAAATCCTTCCTCTCTGAGCTCTGAGGAGGCAGAAAGGTAATAAGAGCCAGAGGGGATAGAGGACACCAGGAGAACAAGGCCTTCTGAATCAACTAAGCAAGGAGCATATGAGCTCACAGAGACTGAAGAAGAAAGCACAGAGCCTATATGAGTCTGCACCGGTCCTCTGTGTATATATTACAGCTATTAGCTTAGTATTTTTATAGGACTCCTGACTGTGAGAATGAGTGGGTATCTGGCTCTTGTGCCTGCTCTTGGGACTCTTTTCCTCCTGTTGGGTTGTTGTGTCCAACTTCAAAATGATAGTGTTGCTTTATCTTATATTTAATTTTGTCATGTTTGGTTGTTGACTCTTGGAAGCCCATTCTCTTCTACAGAGAGACAGAAAGGGAGTGAATCTGGAGGGGAGAGGAAGTGGGGAGGAACTGGGAGGAGTAGAGGGAGGGGAAACAATAATAAGAACATATTGTATGGGAAAAGAATCTATTTTCAATAAGAGAAAAAAATTAAATTATCCAGAACTTGAAAATGGGACAAAAAATAACTATCTGATCTTTTATTGTGATAGTAGGCCATTTTCTAAATGCACACCAGAGAGCCACAAGTCCCTCTGGAAATATAATTTTGACAAACAACTGGAAATCTTCCAGATATTTGCATGCAACTTGGTAATCTCATTCCCACAATGGAAACCCTATTTCTCAAATCCTCATTGAACTAGCTACATTGTTCCAGAAGTCCCTTAATCATGTAAATGAAATGTTGGCACAGATTTCTTTTATTAAAATTGTAATGACATTTCATAATGAGGTTTGTCTGCTTAGCAGTTTGCACATGTGTAGTGAGTAGCATTGCTAATGGTAGGCACAGTGTTCCTCTCCATCTAGGATGCAATGGTGTTGCCTAACCATTGGAATCACCACTTTACTTTGTGCTACTGTGACTCTGCCTACTTGAGCTACTACAACACAGTCCATTTGTGTAGCCTCTCCTGCTCAGTGGCTGTGTCTTTCACCTAGCTAATGTCCTCAAATATGAGGTTTCTTTCTCTTCAAGGGCTGAAAATATTCCATTATGTGATCCCTATATTTTAAGTATTTCTACTCAGCTGTTGGATGGCATCTGGGATGTTTCTACATCTAGGCTACTGCTGTGAACCTGGGAGAGCAGATCCTCTCCTCAAGATCTGGATTCTGTCCTTTGGATGAATCCCCAGAAGTAGAATTGCTGGATTGTATGGAGTCCCATCTGTATTTTTTCCCAGTAATCTCTGCACTGTTTGCCTTAATAACATGTCAAGTTCCATTCTTACCACAGTGTACAAGGCTCCAAATTCTCCACATCCCAGAAAATGTTCTTCTCTGTCCTCTCTATCTTCTTCCTTCTCTCCATCCCTCCCCGCCTTTCTCCCTCCTCCCTTCCTTCATTCCTTTGTTCCTTCCTCCACTCCTCCCTTCCTCCCTCCCTTCCTCCATCTTTCCTTCCCTTTCTCCCTCCCTTCCCCTATCCCTCACTCTCTCCCTCCATTCCTTCCTCCCTCCCTCCATCCTTCCATCCCTTCCTCCCTCTCTTCATTTTTCCATGTTTTTTTCTGTCCTTTTTTCTCCTTTTCATACTTGTTTGGTATGATTTAAGTCTGAAATGTCTCCCATAGGAGATATTGTTTAATTAATTACTTTACTATTTGAAACAAGGTCCTATGTATTTCAGGCTGGCCTCAGTCCACCTGTTGAATATGAAGACTACAGGTATGCACCACTATGCCCAGTTTACAGGTCCTGAGAATACAAACCCAGGTTTGGTGCATGGTATGCAAGCACTTCTCCAGTTGTCATACATTCCCATCCCAGACTGATGTTTTGAAATTTTGGTCCACAGCTTGTGATGTTATTTTGAAGGTTGAGGGGCCTTTAGGAGGCTTTTGGTTGACAATAATCATTAGGTTTGGGCCTCTGGAAGTTATAGCTGCTCCTGATTCTGGCTTATTCTTTCTCTTTTCCTTTTTTCTGCCTTGGTGGGAACAAGTTGTCACTACATACTCTTACCACTGTGAACACAGCCATGCCCCGCCCAGGATGGTACGATGAAATGTCTCAGAAACTGTGAGCCAAAATTCACTTTTCCTTCTGTAAATTGTCTCTTCACAGTGACCTGGAAGTAGCTAATCCCCTACCCAGCAAAGGGTGACTCTTTCTGTGGCCCTGATTCCCATTTCCCTAGTGATGAACAATGCTGGCTAAAAGGAGTCACATAAGCATGTTGGAGCTGAAAAATACAGACACTGAACTGAAAAATTCCTAGATCAGATCAGATCAGAACAGATAAGAACAGAACAGATCAATGGACTCAAAAATGAGTCATCTGAAAAGACTCAGTCAGAGAAACAAAAATAAAAAGGAGTGAAAAATTCAAGACAGTGTAGAGACTTGTAAGATATCATTTAATTGTTACAGTATTTCCCAAAACAAGGACAGGTAAACAGAGGTGGGATGCTTAGAAAGAAAGCTTCAAATAACTAGGAGCTAACCCTCCCATCCTAGACACAGGAAGTCCAACAAACCCCAAACATGAACCCCAAAAGTCCACACTGAAACACATTATAATCCAGCTGTCAAAGGTCAAAACTAAAGAAAAGTGCTTTGAAAGAATGAGGAGGTAAGTAGCTTTTCCCATCCAGGCAAACTTCTATGAAACCATGACAAGATTTCTCAGAAAAAAAAGTTTGCAGTCCAGAGGGACTACGCTGATATGTTCACATTGCTGGAAGAAAAACACTACCAAGCAGTAACACTGTACTGAATAAAGCTGNCCTTCAGGAATAAGTGAGAAATACAGATCTTACCAGACAAATAAAACTAACTAGACCTGCCTTGTAGAAAGCACTAAAGTCATGTCTTCAAGTTAAAATAATAGTCTACCAAAGATCAAAATTCAATCACATGGAAATCTAAAAGTAGATATACAGCTAACTACAGAATAGTTCAATTCTGTAACAATGGAGGGTAAACCACTTTTAATTAGAGCATCAAGATTAAAATATAAAAGTATTCAAAGCAATCACAATTACAAAGATATTTCCACAGATACATAATATAAGATATAGAAATCTTGGTATTAGTATAGAAAGTATAAGGAGAAAAAACTTCAAGTGCACAATTGTAGGCAATTATTGAAGTTATCATCAACACAAAATAAAATGTTAAAATTAAACTACAGTTTAGAAAAGCCCTACAAGTACCCAAAAAAAATTCTATTGCAAAGAAATTTGTATTTACTAATTTGAAAATTGTGATTTGCCATTTTGGAATTCAGCTGCCATTTGTTACCTGTGCTTATTGTATCTTGGCACTGAAACCATGCAAGTTTCATTACTTATTTCTTGTCAATTGTCTTTGGCCACCTACACACCAAGATGCTTGAGGACAATGACTCATACACCCCTTTAAAGCTAAGGTCCATGCAAGCCATCTTAAATCTTGCAGGCTTTTGCTTTAGTTAGACCTGATGGGTCAGAGGGAACAAAGATCTGCCCAGAGTATCTGCACATGGAAATTCGCTGGAGAACTCCCTGGGACTGGCCAGCAGTACTGATGCCACACTGTCCGGTCTTTTCCTGTTTTCTTTGCACTGCATGGGCACACTTCTTTCCAGAATCACTTCAGCTTGCCCATGAGGCTTGAGCCTAAACTGGTCAGTTTCTCTGGGCATTCACACAGCTCCCACTGACTCAGCAGAGCCTGCTGTGCACTGTGTGTGCAGTGTATACACTGTATCAACTGTGCATCTCACATATAGCCACAGAGCACATTTTCTTAAGTGTAAGAATCTATGTTCTTGGCACTGCGATGCAAAGATTATCTGTCTTGTTACTAGATTCACAGTGGTGAGGATTATATGCAAGGCAATCCGCTAATATTTGCTGAGCAGAGTCCAGATGCAGAGGATTTATTCTCTTTATCTGTTCTCTGAACAGCGGAGCCTGTGATGGGCTGTTTCAGGCATCCATCTCCAGTTGATTGCTCTGATTTGGGGGGGGGNGAGGGAAGGTAGAATTAAACATGTTTATTTAGATCTCTTCTTTAACAGAAGAACTTTTTCTTGAAGAAGTTTATGGTATAGTAACCACCATAATTGAAATATAGTGTACGAATGTGTATGAAAGGTAAATGTTAATCATTTCTGCTTGTTGGGAGAAAAAGTTTGGGAAATTAAAACTATGAAAGTCTTGTCTCATCACAATTTGCCCTTTAAGGGCGACAGAATGAGGACTCACTTCCTTCCATTCCTGAGTAACGTGGCACAGAGAACCTGATTGGCTAAGGCTTCCGTAGCCAGTGAGTTTCCGGTCTTTTTCCTATGGAGGCCCTCCCAGATTCTTGGTGATGTTCCTTTCCCTTTTCAGTACGAAGAATGCTTACTGAAGTAAGCTCAGAATAGTTCAGACTTCTGAAGGGAATGAGAAACTGAAAGGCTGGAGATGACAGGGAGAGGCCCCTAACGATCTGGCTTCAAGCTTCTGTGGTATCCCCAGCGTGGTCCAATCCTCACACTCGCTCTCTCTCAATAAGAAATAATCACAGTGATGAAGACACAACAGCAATCCTTTTGTACTTGTTTTTCTTCTGACCATGAGAAGCCTGGCTGGGGAGTTGCCATGGAGACGATGGTGTCATGGGCAACATGGTGCACTGCGCTGACGCCCCAGAGAATCAATGTTGGGGCTTGTTGGAAGTGTTTCCTAGGCAAGTTTATTGTACTTAGCGAGAAAATGGGAATCTGACCTGAGTGAGGAAAAACACTGTGTCTGCAGAGGGTCTTTGGGTGGTCACTGAGAGCTTTGCAGAGGGAAATACCCATACTATTCAGACACACAAGAGGCTCAAGGAGAGAATGAAGACTGAGACTCTGACCAGCCACTTCTGAGACCATAGCATGTCTTGTGGTAGCACAGNAGAGTCTTCGTTACTGGATTTTCCAGCCATGTTGAAAATATTATGATATTAAATAGAAATCACTATGATATTAAATAGAAATAAGGACCTCCAAGACTAAATAAAGCAGAATGAATGGGGCTTAGCAGAGGTTTGAAAGCACGGCGGGGCGCATGTGCTATGGTGGTCGTCGTCGGATGTCGGCTGCCTAAAGCTAAGGCTTCTTCACCCAAGTTACTCTGATGGCTCACCATGGGCTCTTTCTTCCTCTCCTCATTCTAGGAGTCATGTAGATCACAGCTTTCCACCGGAGGGAAACCTATTCTCTCACTCTCTCTCATATATATATATAGATAGATAGATAGATAGATAGATAGATAGATAGATAGATAGATATAGATATAGATATAGATATTTAATATGAACAAAAGAGACCCAAGGTCAGACATGTGGGTATAACAAAACTGAGAAGCTGAAGGTTACACTATGGAAACAGTATAATAGTGCAGGTTCACTGTGAGCCAACACATCACATGGCCTTGTGCTCCCAGCTCTCTTGAGGTTATAAGAATCACCAGGGACTGTGACATTTCAGTGTAAGACTTTTGACCATAAATTCCACCTGGTAAGTATTTTCAAGCAGGTAGAATTATATCAAAACAGCCACACTGAAACAGAACTACCTGAGTGAATGAATACCTATTTACCTCCTGTCTTTGTTTTAGGTGAAATGCATATAATACAGTTTATCTCATTAAAGGAAGGTTTAATGGCATTTAATGCTGCATGAATAGACCCCTATCTGGCTCTAAATTATCCTTATCATATTAAAGCTAAAACCTGATGCCAAGCAATGGAGCACACCTTTAATCTCATACCTGGGAGACAAAAGCAGGCAGAGCTGTTCCATGTCCATGGCATGCCTGCAACATACAAGGGGGTATTCTAGCTTGCATGCCCTACTGGAGTCAAATGATGTTTGCAATGATGATTATGATGCCTGTGGTAATTGTTCTTTGTTGGTGGTAACCTGTAGCTGAAAAGTGTGGGCCAGCCCATAGCAATATGACATGCTGCTGAAAGAGACCCTTGTGCACTCAGCCTGCTTTGTCTGTCTGTCTGTCTGTCTGTTGAGGTAGCCTCAAACTCACTATTTAACTGAATATGATCTTGAATTCATGGTCCTCCTGCTTGTACCTCCCAAGTGTTGGAGTTACAGGTGTTGACCACCAAGCTGGCTTTCAAAGACCAAACTCAGGAGTCAGAGATAGAAATGCTGATAACTAATATTTGAACTGGGACCAATTGGTCAAACCCTATAAACTTCCTTTTCTTCTCCCATAAATGGGGAATGATGAAAAGTACTGTATAACACTTCTGTAAAAGTATGATGGCATACTGTAATGACAGTCCCTGTAACACACTGGGAGCTGGTACTCAATAGATGGTAACTCTCTTTCATTTCTTTTTGTGTCAGCCTAAGCAGACACCTGAGCTCTCAAGAAGTAAGTGGATTCACGAGACTGTCTCTAAAGACCACTCCCCCTCAGCCACTTCTCACCCTTCAGATGCTGAAGCCCATTGCAGAAGCCCTTTCTGAACCAGACCTACCCTTCCATGCCCAGGCTGGCTTTGTACAGAGTCCCACTGGACTTCTAAACTGCCCCACTTCATTAGAGTAGAAAAAATGTTTGCTTCTTGCTAGCCTCATGAAAGCTTTCCAATAACAAGGTTGGCTGATTTCTCCTAATANCTTTGAGCATTTAGTATTTGACTCTAGGTTTTATACTATTATATGTCTGTAGGATTCTTATCTCTCCTTAATCAGACTGCACACTTCTCAAAAGGAAAAGACAATGTGTACTTAAGAAATACTGTTTAAAATTCCACTAAGAGCCAATTTGGAAGAAGATAAGTTAATACAAACTAAAATAATTCATTAATTAGCAGCAAAAGTTAGCAATGATGCTATAAAGGTAAGTTTGGCCCAAACAGATGGGGGTGGAATGACTTTCAGTTTGCAGATTATGGAAACAGCATTAACAAGTTAAATGGTAAGAAACTGGAGTCAGTCTCTAGAAAAATCCTGACAGCCTGCATGAGTCTTCTCCACAGAACACTGCCAGCCTGTATGGAGCTGAGAATGCGCTCTAGAATCTGAGCTGGAAGCTCAGGGGACAGTGTAAGACCCCAACTTTCCTTAGGCCTGAAATCCCCATACTCTTTAGGCCTGAAACCCCCTCCCTTGGGAACGAGAAGCTAAAGCCAGAGCAGAATTGCTAAACTATTGTTTAATCGCGGTCAAGATTTCTGTTAAGATACGCTGCCCAACCGCTGCTCCACCACAACTGGAGGTTTCTGGTAAAGAGATAATTGCTCAACTGTAGTTAGGATAATTACAGGAGTTCCGGGGAAAAGTCACTGTGACCTTTGTGTGTGTGTAAACCCCCCAAAAGTTCTCGGGAAGAACCTCAATTGCTTGACCACAGGATGTCACAAGACATTCAGGTGCTAATGATTACTTGACTCTGGAATGTCCCAACTCTAGTCTCCATGGTAACGAGCACCCACCCTATGATTAAGCCATATCTTTCTGGAAAGTCCCTAGATGAGAACCAATCAAAAATGAATCTGTACGAAAACTGTAATTTTGTGGGTTTTGCCTTTAAAAACTGTGTGTGATTGCAGTTCGGGGCTTCTCTTGCTCTGTGGAGTAAGGAGGCCCGATTGTACNATTGTTTGCNTTTAAAATAAATCCTCTTGCTTTTGCATCAACTGGACTGGAGTCTGGGTTTCTGGGGGCCCCTCTTCCAGAGAAGGTAGTACCCTGAGTTTGGGGTCTATCATTTGGGGGCTCATCTGGGATTTTGGGGTGCCCCCAAACCCCCACTCTGAGACCAGTTGGAGGTAAGAACGAGCTTGAACTGTGTTTTATGTACTTGTCTACTGTCTGGTCGATTCGGCATCTGTGAGAGGCAGACGTGCCGGGGGCAGATGTGCCTCTTTTGTACCTGCACAGGACCTGTATCTGAGTAAGTGGACCAGGTCTGCGGGGGCAGACGTGCCCTGGATCCTGCTGGTCCCCGACTCTGGAGGTCCCCTCTGGGGTCGTCTGGAGGAAGGAGGAGGACGTAGTGTCGCTCCTTCCCGGGGAGCGAAACTGTTCGCAGCTGCTCCCGCCTGAATCTGTAGTTTCTGTTTGCCGCCGATCCGATCAACCACCTCGCGGATTGTGTCTGTCGTTTTGTCTGTAATTGACCCATAAGAGTGCTCCTTGTCTTGTCCATGCCTGTGGTCTGTGTCTTTGTTGCTTGTCTTTGTTATTTTTGTTTTGTACCCATTGTCATCGGCAGCTGATTTGTATTTGCAAGATCTCACTGGGGCAGACGTGTCCATGCAATGAACCTGGAGGGAACGAGAGCNGTCTTGATCCCCAGTTTGGGCAAGGGGCTCGCCAGTCCTGAGCCATTTGTAGACAAAGGACCCCCAGTCCCGAGCCATTTGTACTTTGTCCCGGGAACTTGTAAGAGTCTTTGTGTCATATTGTGGTAATTGTTGCCTAGTTCTTTTTCTTCTTCTTTGGTTTCTATCTCCAACTTTAATACTCCGTCATCCTCCACCTGCATGTCGGAATGTTGGAAATGGACTATGCTTGGGCTTGCTTGTTATCAATAAGCCCCCGGTGTCTGTTTGATCAAGGATAGAGAGCCTCAAGTCTGGATGGTTTTTGGTGTGATTGAGCCTGGAGGGTCACTCCCCCCAGATGACATCAGGCTGTCATTGTTCTTAGAGCTGTGTTGGTTGTCTCCTTGTGGCAAGGTTTTGTGTGTGTGTGTGTCGTTGTATATAGTATGTTAACTGTTCTTACTGTAAAATTGACTGTGATGGACGCTATGGGACAGTCCCCCTCTACTCCCCTAGACCTTTGCCTAGCCCACTGGAAGGATGTGCGAGCCACTGCCCAGAAAACAGGTGGCTCC
>LZPO01087248.1:30944-52331 GCA_001675575.1 Neotoma lepida | reverse complement strand
TTTTGCCTTTAAAAACTGTGTGTGATTGCAGTTCGGGGCTTCTCTTGCTCTGTGGAGTAAGGAGGCCCAATTGTACAATTGTTTTCTTTTAATAAATCCTCTTGCACATTGCATCAACTGGACTGGAGTCTGGGTTTCTGGGGGGCCCTCTTCCCGAGAAGGTAGTACCCTGAGTTTGGGGTCTATCACAGTAGTGCTGCCAGAGCATGTTCTAGTGGCCACATTCATGCTCTCCACTCAGCACAAAGGAACAGCGCTGACTGTGTGTCTGTCCCTTTTCTCTTCTCCTTATTTTATAGATTTATTTAGTTAGTTACTGTGGTGGTTTGAATAAAGATGGCCCCCATAGGCTCATATATTTGAATACTTTGGTCATCAGGGAGTGGCATTAGGCAGTGTGACCTTGTTGGAAGTTGTGTGTCAATACGGATGGGCTTTGGGGTTTTAAATGCCCAAGCCAGTCGCAGTTTCTCTCTTCCAACTGCCTTCGGATCCAGATGTAGAACTCTCAGCTCTTTCTCCAGCACTTCCTCTGCTAGCGTGCTGCCATGCTTCCTGTCATGCTGATAATGGACTAAACCTCTGAAACTGTAAGCAATGAAATGCATTCCTTTATAAGAGTTGCCATGGTCATGGTGTCTCTTCACAGCAATGGAACACTGACTAAGATGCAGCAGACTGCAAGAATATATTATAGAGATTCAGCTGTATATAATAAGCTATACCTTGATCGACTAAGGAGTCCTTCAAGACAAAGCCATTTATCAAGGAATATTTGGTGGTATTTAGCTTTTAATAAATATCAGCTGTCTTCTGCTATGAAATTCTTGTACACCCATATACTACTAGGCCAAATGGCAAACAGTTTAGCTTCTCAGACCTACTGCTGATCCACTAGGTAACTAACACCCCTGCAGAGCCTAGGAGACAGGCAGGCTGTAGATGCATAGCTTTGTTTCTTATGCAAATGAAGCTGACTATCCCTTGCCTTCAGGCCTAGTACCATTGCAGAGCCATTGACTCAAGACAATAGGGCTTTTTGCATAACCAGGTACAGTAAAGACTGGAGTCTTCCCCAGGACCCTGGGAGGGATTTTCTCAGGACAAGCCCTTGGGAAAATTCCATTATTAAGACAGTTATTTGACAATTTCATACATGTGCACAATGTATTGTGATCATATTTTTCCCCATTTTTCTTTCTTATTCCCCTCTACTCCTACTTCTTACCTTCTTACTAAATCTACTTTAATATGTAAGAGTGTATATGGCTGTGTGTGTGTGTGTGTGTGTGTGTGTGTGTGTCTTTGTCTGTGTGTGCCTCTCTCTCTCTGTAGACAGCCTCACTTTTGTGTGTTCATGATTCGGTGGCCATGTCATATCCGAAGACAGCACTTCACAATATTCCTCCCCATTCACTGGCTCATACAACCTTTCTGAGCCCTTTAATACAATATTCCCTGGGCCTTGAAGGTGATGATGCAGATGTCCCCTGTTCTAGTTACTCATTCTCAGCACTTTTACCAATTCAGGGTCTCTGTGTTAACTGTTTCCCATTGCAAAGAGAAGCTTCTCTTCCCTGGACAGCAGCCTGGAAGCAGGCTAGGATGCATGCAAATGGTTTTTCTTCAAACCAATCCTGCCNACCCACCCAGGGCTGAGGCAGTTTCTGATTAAGACCCACATTGGGATTAAAATAACCCAGATGGCTCTATAGCTAGAGATCAGTTTACACACTGCCTCCTGGCGAGTCTTCCTAAGGCTGTCCTCAAACCAGTAAACTATACAAGATCAAATCTGTCCCATGTCTCCCAGAATTTCCNGGCATCAGGGTTAACTTAACCATCTGGAGAGAGTTCCCCTCTCATATCCACAGGCAGAGTCTCAGTTTGTGGCATTCAAGGTACCATGGGAAAAATGACAAAGCCCAAAAACAAAACTGCCAAATGCTGGAACACGTCATCCGACTGGCGACTGCCTAAAGGTTTCCAGGTCCCTGTTTTAAGTGACAAAAAAGGCCACTGAGCTTTGTGCCTGCCCTGCCCCACGTGGGCCAAACTGGGCNTTGTCCAAAGTGCTACCAAGAGACACTGACTGCCCTCATGCGCCTCGTGGCATGGGAGCATCAGACCAGATTCTCCTAGGCTTTGGCCATGGGCTCACAGGGAGCCTGAGGTAGCCATTATTACAGCATGAGGCAATCCATGTCCTTCTCTTTGGATACTGGAGCCACTTACTCAGTCCTGGAGGAGTCTGGGGTCTACCTCTCCTTCTCATTTCCCTATTGTTGGGATAGACAGCCTTACCCACCTCACCAGACCCCACCACTTAACTGTATTTTCAGGGGTATCCTCTCACCCACACATTTTCAGTTGTGCCAACCTGCCCTATGCCCCTAATGGTAAGAGATTTTCTAGCCAAGATAGGAGCTTTATTTCATTTGCTACCCCCATGTGCCTTACTCCAGACCTGTCAGCAGGGCCTCTTCTCCTCCTCATACACAGTGTGCCACAGACAGGACCCTGCTCTCTCAAGTTCCAGAGGACCAATTCCACAAGAACGAGGTACCAACCCAAAAGCTTTTCCTTCCTGGTTCCCTCTCCTAATTAACTTCTCAGTTAATTGTTACAGGGTCCACCACCATAGAGCTGAAGGACGAGAGCCATCAAGTATACATTCAGGCAGTAAGAAACAGTACCAGTGTAAAGGTATTTACACCACAGACCAAAGAGGGTCTGGGCTGCTTCTTAATATGTTTAAAATTTTAAGCTGAAGAAACCAGTTTGAATTCATCAGGACCTGGATCTGCTTCAGAATTAAGTATAACCCAAACTTTACTAATCCTGCGATCCCCTCCCTCACCCTGGGTCCCCCCCCGAAAGGTTAAAAACTTTTTTCTAAGCTTTTCTCTGTCTCACCAGCACTCTCTCAGACCTGTCTCTTATACACATCTAGATGTGTATAAGAGACAGGCCATCTCTCTCTCTCTCCCCCTTCCACTTTCTAATAAAGCTCCGATACTGGGTTTTGTCATGCCTCGTGACCTTTTCTTGCACAGTAACCACAGCGCTGCAAAAATACTAACAGTCCTCAAACCCCATCAGAAGTAATTGGTTGCCCTAAAAGCAACCATGCCACTATTGCACCAGTGGACTCATCTTACCCAGCAGACCAGTCTTGTAGTACATAGGAGACACAGCTCGGTGAGATGGTTAACACCTTTTCTCCCCTAGCAGCCTGGTAGCACTTTCTGGCACTGAGTGCTACCCAGCAGNGAGGAAGCTTCCAGCTCAGTTCCAGCTTGATTTGTCTCTGTAGTGTCTTTAACAGTGAAGTCTTACCATCTGTTTCTGGTGGGTTTCCAAGATCAGGTCCTCTCTCAGCACCAATGTGGTAGAGGCTGGCTCCTTGGATGCTTTTCATGTGTGTCTGTGTGCCTTTACCTTTGGCTGCTTGAGATCAAGAACCATGTTCTTTGGATCTTTGCACTGAGCATATCTTCATAGTGGGACCATATTTTAAATACTCAACACATGCTATAGTTAAGGCTGTTGTTAAAATGGAGGTGACATGAAGATGCCCACCAGAGCTCAGAAGGGAAGATTCCCTCTAAACTAGTATACTAGTTCTAACCAGATATAATTTGTTAGTTTCAGAAAACACATCATATAATATGCTCTGAAAGAAAGAGTTTTCGGGGCAGTGAAACAAATGACTACATTCCTGATAAGGAGTAAAGACCTTGGTGCCCAGGAGAGCTGCTATTCCAACATCTTAAAGTGTCATACAGACACAAGGATGACAGTGCCTAAGGATCTAGGAATAAAATATAAATGTATGTATAATTTATAAAAATAATAAAATATAAATAATAAAAAACAAAATTAAATTAAAGGAAGGTAGGGAGTGAGAATTGTCAGTATTACTCCATTCTCCTGAGAAGAGGATCTGAGCATGGTCACTAGAACATTCTCTGAGACAGCTGAGTTGACGCATTTGTAAACACAGGCTCCAAGTAGGACGAGACTCCCAAGCTCTCCNTAGTATACCTAGCATTCATCATGCAACAAGTCCTCAAATGAATATTAGTTGGATTAGTGATGAGTTCCTGTTTTTAAAATGGTACTCTGGGTTAATGTGAAATTAAAACTGAACTGTACATACTAGTAAGTGGACTACTACTAGCTCTAAGTTGAACATAATTTTTCCATAAGACTCAAGCTCCTTTCCTAGAATCTGGATTGATCTCTCAGTAAAGCAAACCCCACCACTCCTTTTTCATGGAACAAGCACGCTTTCTCTGTCCCTCTGCTCATGCCACTCTGTCACTTCTTTAGTATTTTTTTGAGAGCAGGTCTCGTATAGCCCATGCTACTCTTGAGCTAACTACATAGCTGAGAATGACTTTGAACTCTAGATCATCCTACCTCTCCATCCTGAGTGCTAGGAGCACGGGTGTGCACCACCGTATCCCATTTGTACAGTGTTGAACCCAGAGCTTTGTGCAAGCCAGGCAGGCACCCCGCTAACTCAGCCACACTCCAGCCCTCTTTTATAGTTCCTAAGAAACAATGTTCTATGTATATCCCATAGTTTTACACCCATAACACTGACAAGCATCTTCCACCGAGCATGCTGAGTGTGGTACTGGCTTCTGCTTTCCAAATGCGGCAATAAATCCACTGCACAACCCATCACGATTTTTATCCTAAAATCCTAGAAACACAGTCTCTCGGCCTCTGTAACAGCACAAAAGGAAAATGAGATATGCTGATAGTCATATAAATTCAGGTATGGGCAAGAAATAGCTCTTTGGCAGATGAATAATTCAAATTATAATTTACATATTATTTCTGTGGGCTCTGATTTTGATTAAGCCCTGGGAGCTGAGAGCCAGGCAAGTGTGAGGTAATGAGCACACAGTGCTCTGGGGATGCACTGCAGCCCAGGCCTGCCTGAACCAGGCTTCTCCTCACCTTTACACCTGAGCATCAGCCATCTTCAAGCACAGCCTGAGGAGTCTGACTTTGGACTAAACCCTATCTATTTTAAGTATGCAAATACAAGATATTTCCCAGTACAATGGCATCACAAAATTGGTAAAGATACAGTACATCTTTGACTCAGGGTCTGCTCAATGAATATTCTAAACACATCTTCCCATTCAGAATGAGCTTATCTAGTCACCTTCTGCTCCATCACCACCATTCCCACCTGGCTCCTGAGGACAAGCCACCAATGTCAACCCTGCTTCTATAATATAGGCGTACAATACTCTCTCTTCATACCAAAGCTCCCAGCAGCACAGCTTTCCCCTGCTCACTACTGTGTTTGATTCCATTTTTGAAGACTGTCACACTCACCTGAAAGGACAGTGCATGGGACCCCGCCCTCAGTGCCAGGATGTCTCTGTTCCAGTTAGGATTCAGGCTGAGCTGCAGNCATCAAGAGATAGAATGAGCATGCACATACGACTGTCCCATTTCTGACACAGGACAGCCCAGAGGCATACTGTTCCACCATGTTGAATGCCCTGGTGGCCACAGGTATACCATCCACCCACCATAGGATGGAGGGACAAAAAGGGAAGTAGAGTGGATGGGTGACTGTCAGTCCCTCTCCTCCTCAGCAGAGCTGTGCCCTTGATTCTGTCAAGCACCCCCATCCCAACTACAACAGATGAGCAATGGAAAGCCCACAATAGCTCTCCAATGGAGGGCCCTGTGTTAGTTACTGCCTGCAGTGCTGTGAAGACTTCCTCAAGCGGAGATGCCTGCAGGGCCTATCTGCCTCAAAGAGCTCAGACTCTTCTGCACGGGACAGATGCCCTCAGCATCTCTTCAGCAATGGCAAGGGATGTATAATAAAACAAGTGGCAGGAAACTAATTTGTTTGATGTGATCTTCATTTATTTGCAATTGTGATTACATGCAAACGAATAAGAAGTAAACGCAATGCTCTGAGCTCAGCCTGGGGATAGTTAGGTGAGTGTGGTTCTGTCCACTCAGCCTTTCTCACCCTCCAGGATATCACTGGCCAGCCTGGGTCTCAGGCTTCCTGCAGAGGTTGAGAGAGAGAGAAAGGAGAAGAAAGATGGGGTCTTTGTGGCCCTGGCTTGCTGCATGTGGAGCTGGCATGGCTGACTGGGTTCCTAATACTGGGGGATGCCTGCCAGGGTGCCTCTCCGTACCTGTTTCTCCCTGGGGATGAGTCCTTTTTCCTCCTGCAGACTAGGGTGGCAAGGGCTCTACTCTTACTAGCCCTGGGGTACCAAATCAACCCTCCCTATCCTTCTGCATTCACCCCTACCAGTGTAACTATCCCTAGTATTAAGCCCGGCTGGGAATGATTTTAGCAGGTGTCATGTTTCTCTGTCAGAAAGAATTTGTTCTCAGAAAAGTTCCTGTCCAGTGGGATGGGAAGATAGCAGACAAGTACATCATTATAAATTGTGATCAGATCCAGGAAGGAATCAAAAGTGAGAGAGGTAGCAATCTAACAGGATGGAGAAGGCATTTAGCTCAAGTTCCNGGAAATCAGGAGCAGGAGAGGTTCTCAGGACAATGGAGGAGTGTGTACAGAGGCAANAGATAAACATGAGTTTGGGGAGAGCAAGGATTCATAAGCAAGAACACGAAGTTCAGGAATTTCTCCTGTAAGTTGTGTTGAGAAACTGTCTATCCACGTGCAGAAGAATGAAATTAGACCTTCCTCTGGCACCAGATACACAACTCAACTAGAGATGGATTAAAGACTGAAACAGAAAAGTTGATACTACAAACCCTCCAGGGAAAAATTCCAGAACCTTGTTTTAGGCCATGACTTCTTAGGACCAAAGCCTAAAAGCAGCAGCAACAAACTCAGATGCATCAGAGACAAGCAAATGGGTTCCACTGACTGAAACGCTTCTGACGGTCAATGGTGAAGACATGGACTGCTCTCAGGGAGTCAAAATAAATACAGAGTGTGTCCTACACTAAGCAGTAAGAAGACCAATTTTTAAATGTACACTAATGTATATGGGACATTTCAAAAAGCTACCAGGAAGAATTCGAAAGCTTTTACCATAAAAAAAAAAAATCCTTCTTTTAGCCTGTGCTCAAATTACAGCTCACTTCAATCCCTTCCTCATGCCCACTTCCCTCACCACTTTTCTAATTTCAGATGTTCATCCAAATGCCAATAGCTACACCGTTTGAAGCCCCCCACTGAAAGCAGTCTGACTGGTTGGCACCAGTGATGCCATCCTTAGAGTGTCAGTCAAGAACTTGTAGAATTTAGTGGGGATTTTTATTGCTGTTGGTTTTTTTTTTTAAACCTTTTTACTGTCAGCTTTATTTAAAAAATACAAATATTTTTAAATGTTGGATTTTTGAAGCATCATACAACAAAGAAATCTACACCAAATTAATAACTCAAAGACACCAACTCCATTCACTAATTTAACACTATCGTATTTAGGATAAATTAAAAATTTTTATTGTATCAATACTTAAGAAAAATAAGTTATTTCTAACATGTTGCTATAATTAAAATTAAAACAACCAGTTTTCAGCACCAAACTGATGGTGAATTGATGCAAACATTCCACATCTGAGGAAAAAAAAAAAAAAACACTTCTTGTGAATTTTAACACTTAGCCAATATAATCTTATTTTTCAAAGGGATACTGCTGGCCCTCTGACTGGAGCCAGGCTTTCAAGGTCTACATTAGGCTACTGTGGACAAACTCCTGGTAGGAGAATGGATAGGGATGTGATAACAAGATAATCTGTCAACTTTCCGAGACAGTGAGACCAGCTTTTCATTAATAGTCACATATCAGCACAGGAATGAGACGCAAAGTATTTTGAAATTTGCATATATCATCGAATTGAAACTTCTATCAAGGTCAAGTCTGAAAAATACACTTGAANATGTATTAGTCTTGCAGAGTACATTCAGTATATACTTTTGCATTTTTTTCAAGGTTGCTACTTAGATGTAGAGATTTAAGAAATATTGCTTACTTTTAAAACAAGAGTAAGTGNTTCTTTTATAATCAATATAGTTAAAATATTTGGCAGGTAAAAGCATCACACTTTCAAGTACTCCTGGGAAAACTGTAAGGAGGAGGACAGCTTTCTACGCTTTTTTAACAGCTCCTTTTCCAGACTGTCTATAGAAAATAACATGAAATACTGCGCTTAATGGGAAAACTAAGGGACTACTTTTCACTTACACTAAATGGGAAAAAATTTTTTAAATGACCTATCAACTGCAATGGAAAATGTGACTCAAAATTTAATGGAGCATGGCATCTTTGCATGAAAGATGAAGTTTGATTACACACTTGAAAAGTCTCATGGTGACATTACGAGTGCATTTAGTTTGGGGAAAATAGTTTAACATCTTTCTCAGAAAAAAAAATAGTTTCAATTTTTTCCTAACAAACAAAACAGTGGTTATGAAGTCCAGCGCCACCAAGCAACCTTCATTCTGTCCCATACTGCTGAGAATGAATCAAAGGCGGGACGCACATCCAGGATGGTGAACTGGTAGTCCCTGTTGACCTCGCCACCATCATAGTAATCAATCACATACCTAACTTCTGTGCCACAGCGGTTGATGATCCAGTCATGCCTGTCGAAAGGCAACTCATACCCCATCCAGGAACGAATTCTTGCCCTTGGTGAATATTCTCTGGCTTTGCCTCCAAATCGGACCAATGATGGGCCACAAGGACACTCATCAGCATGAAGGGCTTCCCACTTCAAAATCTCCTTCCAAGCTTGTTCATTATTCTGATTGTGAATTCTAATGATATTATACATATCTTTCTGACTAATATCATCATCCTTCCACTTCCACCCTTTCCGTAGCATGGCATTCCAGAACATCTGTTCAGAAGGGTAAACCCACTTTTTCTCAGAGTCTGCTCTTGGAATAGATGACTCCTCTCTTGAGGTAGACAAAACAAATGGCTGATCTGGGGATGGGGTCTGATTAGGTGGTGGCATCAGGTTTGAAGGATCAAGGTTCTCCTTATTCTTAGCTGCAGCACCAGTGACAGGGCATTCCACGTACTCATAGGCCCGATCTTGGTGGGCAGGCACAGAGTGTGCTTTGTTCTCTCTGGTTGGATCAGATGCCTCTGCACTCATTGGACAGCCTTTCCTTTTCCT
This sequence comes from Neotoma lepida, assembly GCA_001675575.1. Taxonomy (NCBI): domain Eukaryota; kingdom Metazoa; phylum Chordata; class Mammalia; order Rodentia; family Cricetidae; genus Neotoma; species Neotoma lepida. The sequence continues at coordinate 43,169 of LZPO01087248.1, read as the reverse complement.
TTCATGCATCCGGCATCCTGAAGGCGATGAAGATGGCTGATGATCTGAAGCATTTGAGGGGTTTACTGCAGCAGCAGGAGTAGATGTTGAGGAACCCATAGCTAGAATCACAGGGATGACTCCCAATCTAAAAATTCCAACTGAGTCTCCCCTCGGACTGTCCCGGGCGGCCTTGCCGAACCGCCAAGCCGAACACTCACGGCAGCCACCGGCCTCCTCCACCGCTTTTCCTCACAGCGGGTCACCGCTAACGCCAGGGTCACAGCCAGCGTTCTCCTGTGCCGTTAACTTCCTTTTCCGAAGCTGTTGTTTTTTGAGACAAGGTTTCTCTGTGTAACAGCCCTGGTTGTAATTCAGTATTTTTAAAGACCAACAAAAAATTGGTGGCTTTGGTTGAGGACTCCAAAGAACTGACTTCCTCNCTTTAGAGAAGGTGCCTTGCCTTGGGCCTCGGTCCCATCAACCCACTCTTGTTGAATGGCTAGAACTAACCAGGATTGTGTCTCCACACCAAGGTTCTAACTTAACTATTGCAAAGTCCTCCTTGAGGTGGCAGATATGATAGGCAGAGGTTCAGAGGACCAGGATGTGGACAGTCCTGGGTCCACTAGTCTGTCAAGTATGTCACCCAACGGCTGGACACTCTCCTGGTCATCCTGAACCCCAAGACCCTGATCACAAGCCCCAGCCTCCTTGTCTGCACACTTACATATGCAGCACTTTTGTNTATTCTCCATTCAGTTTCATAACTATTCTGTTAAGNGGAAAACATTGTCACTTGGAAATCACTAGACTAAAGACAGAAAGTCTAGGTTCTCAGCCCAGGTTTCTCTATTCCAAACAAAGACTCAGGAAGTCAGACCATCACCTCCAAGCAAGGCTAGGATCCACAGCACTCTCTCCCACTTTAATACACAGGCGACATCAACTTCAACTGTTTGGTTCTACCACGAAGGTGGGTCAAGATGCTGTCCAGCCGCTTGTGTCAGTCAGGTGGAGGGGACATTCCTCACTGCTTTATCTTCTGCAGAGAGTGTGACTAAAGGTTTCTTAATCTGGAGCCGTAAGGAAGCCATGCTTTGTTCTCACTGAGTAATTTTCCTTTCGCTGCATTTGATCCCCAACTGTTTATTTCCCACGGAAAGAATAGTCCATAAACCTTTGGACCTCGCAGGGCCGAATTCCAGCCCCACTTCCCTGTATTGTGTTGCCTGTGTCATTCCTGATGTTGACATAAGCCTCAGCTCNTATGAAGGCACCTGTATCCTCTCTGGAAATTTCCTATGACACTCAGCTGCCTGGAGCTGGCTGCATCAGACTGCAGAGAGTGGTTTCTAGCTGAGCTCATGGTCACACTTTCCAGAATGTCTCTTCTTGTGGACATGCTTGTAGCACAGCAAATCTTTGGAAGTTGACTCATGCAGCCACCCATGGCCAGTCTAAGTTTATAAGCACATGAAATTTAAATCACATACTTGAGAGAATTACATTTCCTAACAATACACTTTCCTCTGTCTTTGAACCACTTCTACAGTGTACTACCTCATCCTTTTGACAGTACACTCTCCTCTGAGCTATATTCTACAAATCTTCAAACATTCCAGGGAATCTGCAAATGTCCATTATAATGGCTACCATTTTTGCTGGGCATCCTCTGCACACATTTGTCCTTTTTCCTTTGGGCTTTCTTAGACATTTATTCTACTTTTCATCCATTTTCTTTTCCAAACTGAAGAAAACATGANTCCTTTCTTCATTGTCATAGGGTATGTCTGTTATTTTTGTCTGGCTAAATTCCTCTTTTTATTTTCATGTAATTGTTTCCAACCCCCAACAGCCCTCCCCGCCAACACACACACCAAATAAATAACTTGTAGGGACACTGAAAATTGCAGTGCAACATGCATCTCCCCCCCACACACACACACACATGCCACTTACCACAGGGCTGGACAAGTGACCAGGTCAGGGCAAGCTTAGCATGGCATATCAATGTGATAGGCTAATGACCTCAACTGAACCAGTTGGAATCTCCCCGGAGATTTACATGAACATGCTGGGAAAGGGTCAGTGGCCACTGAGATGGAAAGACTGCCCTGGAGCCAAGGGCCTGGAACACTAAGAAAGTCACATAAGACGTGGAAGGGAGACAGAGCGAGACCCTTGGCATCCTGNTGACCCAGAGGCCAGCTGCCACACTTCCAGTTCCTTTGGTAGCATGAACCAGTGGATTCTTTCCCTAATGGCAGTTTTGGTTGGGCTTCTAGTGCCACACTGGAACAATTTGCAGCTAATGCCATCTTTCCCCAGCTATCATGCTTCCTCCTGCCATGCCTAAAGAGCTTTAGATAAACGTTACTTCTCTGCATCTTATTCCAAACCCTAAATTATTTTAACAGATTTTAAAGAGCCTCCAAAGTCTATAACAGCTAGAGCTGCATCTTTCTTGAAGCATTAACAGCCCAAAGGCATATTCTCTCCAAGGACTGCACCAAACCTTCCTGGAAAACACAGCCATTAATTCGGGGCTGTGCATTCTGGTACACCACGCATGTTGAATATTAAGCACCATTACAATAACTGATATACAGGAAAACCTTGTCTGTCCTTACAGGAGCCTGCTGGGGCTGTTAGGAATCTGGAACAAACCCAGATGCAAACCTGGCTAAGAAATTTAAACAAAGAAGAGTGAAATCCCATCAGCAGTAGAGAAGCTGTTTCTGAGAAACCCAACACCAGGTGAAAGAGCCACTAACACTGAGTCCCAAACTCACCCCATTGGCTGAAAACAATCAAAACAACTAGAAGAAACACCCTTGTTAAGACTAGAGATGGCTCAGAGGGTAGAATGCTTGACATGCAAGCCTGAAAAGCCAAATCCGGCCCTTAGAATCCACATAAGGTGGAAGAAGAGACCTCACTACACAAAATCATTCTTTGAGTTCCACATGTATGCTCTGTAAGTGAGTAAGCACATACACACCCATATACAATAAACATACAGATGATAATTATATAATTTTTTGTTTGGTTTTTTGAGACAGGGTTTTTCTGTCCAGCTCTGGCCATCCTGAAACTCACTCTATAGACCAGGATGGCCTTGAACTCAGAGATCTGTGTGCCTCTGCTTCCCTAGTGCTGAGATTAAAGGCGTGTGCCGCTGCCATCTGGTAATAATATGAAAAATGTTAAACTCTCATTGCACGGCAGGCAGTCCCTTATACATCATTATCTAAGGAACACAACAGCAAGAAATGGAAAAGTCTAGAAAGACAAAAAGGGGGGTGGAAAAGTGATTATGTGGCTTTCAGCAGAGGCAATGCAGTGAGAATGTCAGCAGCAAAGGACTTAGCAGAGGCTCCAGCACTGTGTGCAGTGCTCTCTGGAAGACAGTGAAGGGACCCAAGGGGCTCACAGGCAGAACACGCAGTAGGAAGGAGGAGAAGCCAATAGTCACCTACGTTCACAAAAGCCTGCCACCTGCTATGCTGTGACAGTTGTGGGATTCATATCTCTGTTCATTGCACTGAGAGTAAACTTGCTTAGACAACTGAGCCTTAGCAGTATTTTGGGGATCAAACCCACAGCCTTGAGCACACCAGGGAACTCTCAGAGCTTTTTCCCTCCTCAGGCTAGCTTAGAACTCACTCTGTAGCCACAACAGGCCTTGAACTTGCAATCCTCTTGCCTCATCCTTTCCAATAGCTGGCTCAAACACATTATTTATTCCCATCACTACCACTATTAGTAAAAGTAAATGTGGCTTCAAAGGTCACATAGAGAATTCAAGAGCTCAAAGTTCTCACTGAAGTCAGAAGAGTATTGAAATCCATGTAGATTCAGACAACCCTGTCTCTCTGCCCGCTGTGATAATTTTGCAGAGACTGGGGCAGCAACAATGGAAGCCAGAAGACAGACATTGGGGGTGCATCCTTCATAAATGAAATAACCTGAATGCCCTTCTCTTTGTCTTTACCCTGAGCATAATTATTTTCCTATTTCTTGCCCAATGCTCAATAGAAAAAACAATTTATGAATAATTAAAGTGATAAAATCAGGTTCATTATTATATTCCATAGAGGGCTGATTTTGGTGTTTCAAACCAGCTATAATATAAGAAAGAAAAATGTGCTTAAAGAAAGGCACAATAAGATCATGTCCCATAAGAAAAATTACATGTGTGTCAGTTGGGAGTTGGGGGATGGACAGAAGGAGAATGGGGGTGAATAAGACCAAAATACATTATGAATGTATAAAATGTCACGACAAAACCCACTGTCATGTATAATTAATATATGCTAATTAAAAACATTAAAGTTACAAGTGAGGGAAGAACGTTTGGGAGATATTCTCACTGTTGGATACAAAAGCAGCATAGTGAGATGAATATGTGTTTTCTCCCTATGTACACATTCAACATGATTGCTCTAGAAGTCAAAAGTACCACTTCTTAAAGTGTTCCCAGGGAACTGCTAACATGAAAAGGAATATAATTTCAAGGTAGGACTGCTGTTTCACCCTTCCTTCCAGAAGCTTCTCCAGCTCTGGACAGCACTCTAGGTCTCCTTCCTCGATTCTGTAGGGACTGGAGCATCCCTGACAGCAGGTGCATAAAATGCACTTCCTCCTGAGCAAAGTTCTCATTCATGGTGCTAAAGAAAACTGTAGCCTAACTGTTGAAGCAGCATTATCTGAAGAAAGTTGTTCTTTCCCTGGCCCTAGACATCTCAGAGCCTGGAGGGCACCCCTGTGGGTGGGAGTCAGACTGTCATTGCAATGTTTCTTCGGTCCAGCTTTTCATAAGAGAAACTTAGAAAACCTGCCAATCAGGTTCCTCAATGAAAAGAGGCTTTCTGGAAGGCCAGAAATGAGGCTTGGGGAAGAACCACTGTCATATGACTGTTCTTTGCAGTGTAGCTTCAATGTCTTAGGAGTCACAAAGAACACCAAGTTTGACGTGACTAGTATTTGTTTGTTTGTTTGTTTGTTTATTCATTTACTTATTGAGACAAGCTGTTATGTGGTTCACTCTGGCCTTGAATTGCTATAGAGCTGAGGATTACCTTGAACATCTGACCCNCCTGTCTCTGTCTCTCAAATGCTGGGACTGGGATTGAGCCCAGGGCCTCATCTATGCTCAGCAGACACTCTACCCACTGTGCTCTATCATGGGTCTTGACTTGACTCCTATGGATGATACGTAGCAGAAGCCAGAGACCTTTAACCAGACCAATGACTCATTGCAATGAACATTTGCAAGGGAAGCTGGTTGAACAAAAGAGTACACTGTGTGATACACCACAACTTGCACTGTGAGACTTATTTTTCTATTTTCTTTTGGAGGGAGGTTACAAGGGTGGAGGGCGGATACGGAAGGACTGGGAAATGAGCAGAATTGGGGTGTGTGACGTGAAGTTCCCAAAGAATCAATTAAAAAAATTATGGGAAAAAAAGACCAGTCTGAGGTCATGGTGGTGTTTTCAAGAAAGCTGTGTTGATGCTGTCATGATTCTGACACACACTTGACCCCCAGTTTCACACATGCACACTGCAACTATGTCAAGACATCACCGACACAGTCTATGATGCTGACAGCAAGGTTAGGAAATGATTCGGATGTGGTNTCTTCGAAGGGTGTGTTCAACTAGTGGCATTCATAGTACCCATCATCCTGGAAGTTCCTATTGTGCATAATGACATTTTGACTGTCTGTTTTACCTCTTTCATGATAGGGCTTCTGGGAGCTGTCAGCAGGCTCATCTCANAGAACAGCAGCTCACCGCAGTTATGCACCAATGTCATGGAGCTGTTTTAGCTACAGAACTTGGACACAGGCCAGGTTTATCCCACTCTCAAGCTCATGAGGTTTTCTTCAGGTGCCTCTTATTTTGTTTTGTTTTGTTTTTGAGATAGGGCTTCTCTGCATAACAGCCCAGGCTGCCCTGGAACTTGCTTTGTAGACCAGGCTGGCCTCTAACTCACAGAGATCTGCTTGCCTCTGCCTCCTGAGTGTTGGGATTAAAGGCCTGTGCCACCACTGCCCGGCTCAGGTGCCTCTTTTAATTTGGAAAAAAAATTTACATCTTTTCTCACTAAAAATATTTGCAGCAATAAAAATTTAACCATCACCTCTCAGGAGGATACCCATCTACAAGTATCCTGGGCTATGGCTTAGAGTAGTGGTTCTCAACCTTCCTGATGCTGCGACCCTTTAATACAGTCCCTCGTGTTGTGGCGGATCCCAACCATTACATTATTTTTATTGCTACTTCATAGCTGTAGTTTTGCTACTGTTACGAATCATAATGTAAACATCTGTGTTTCCGATGGTCATAGCCAATCACTGTGAAAAGGTCATTAGATCCTAAAGGGGTTGCAACCCATAGGTTGAAAACCACTGGCTTAGAACCACTCTGGGCCATAAGGCTTTATGAGGCCTGAGGGCTTGCTGTGTTTTCTTCCTCTTTGTCTCCACCTGTTCAAAACTTCAAGGTGTTCTGTGAAACCACTTGTTTCCAGTGACTCATCTTGAAATTACTGATTTCGTCTTCCTGGTTCTTCACAAAGCCAGACATAAAGATCAATACTGCATTGTTTTCCCCTTTAAACACACCTGCTGTGCAACCTCAAGACTCCAGAGCTGTTGTTGTTCATTTACCCAATAACACACTCTTTCATCTTTCACAGAAGCAGAAATCTGTCCAGAAAATATGGTCCCTGCCTGCTGTATCCACCTGTAAGCTCCTGAAATGTCTGGAAAGGATTCACCTAAGCTAGTCAGCATATCATTCTGGAGCATCTGCTTTTGTAGCAGACAGTGATCTCCTTCTAGGTATTCAGCTGGCAGATGGAAGAAGTTTCTTCTTGTTGGAGTTTAAGCTCTAGTAGGAATAAGAAGATAAACATACAAATAAATATGATTAGTCCAGATAGAGTAATGATCTTAGATGGAAAGAAAAGAAGGCAGCATGGCACAGAGTGACAAGTGTAACATCTGCAGGCTGGTGTCAGAGGAAAGCCCTTCGAAGGAGGCCTCTGAGCTGAGGCCAGAATTGCCATAAGGAGACAAGATCTGAAGGAAAAAGGTTCCAGGTAGAAGGAGAAGAAGCTGGTGAGAGAAGATGGTGTCATTGAAAGTCTTGAGGGAAGGGGAAAAGTAGGTGAGGTCAGAGGGCTTGTCAGGACACAGACTCAAGTGCAGTGAGAAGACATTAAAGGAGTCTGAAGCTTAGATTTGTGCCTTTGGTATAGGCTGCCCAAAAAGGTGTATAAAGTCCAGTTAGAGTGACTGTATCATTTCCTTGGGTGTGTGGCCACTGTTTGGTCCCACACTTGTGCATGTACAAGCAGCACTAAAGGGACGCAGTGAGCTGTATTTTTTTTAAAGAAAAGAAAGAAAAGATGTTTGGAGGAAGATGGGAACCTACAGGGAATTGGAGGGGAAGAAGGAGAGTGTGTATAATCAAAACACTGTGTGTGTGTGTGTGTGTGTGTGTGTGTGAAGTTTTCAAGGAATAAGTAAAAGTATTTTTTAACAAGAAATGATCATACTTGGGCTGAGAATCCAGGAAGTATTTGTCTTTCAGGGGGAAACTGCATGAGACAAAAGCAAACGACCAGAATTCGCCATTGATACTTAGTCAAGACTGCCACTAGTTTCTGGACCTTGGAAGTTTAAGAGAGGCAAAGATCTGAGGAAAGAGTAAAAGCTGATGCAGTGCTGAAAATGTCCAGTTTGAGTTAATTTTAGTCCTCTAAATAGAAATGTCAAGCAGGCAGCAAAATATACAACAAAAGAGATGTCAGAGGAGGGGGCCATGCCTGCAAATATAGGGAACACCCCATAATGCTCCTAAGAATGGGGACCTTACAAAGTGCTAGCTCAACATTCACACCTAATTGTGCTGGGTCCTCTGTGTGCCGTGTGCCTCACTGGCATCTTGTTCCCCATCGAGGCTTCCTTCCTTCATCTATGTCTTCTTGAAGTACCCACCCAAGCCAAACAAAGGGTGTCACGAACCTTCCTCAGTCACATAATAATCTGCTTTCTATGACAACACAGGCGACTTTGAGAGGATTCATAAGGACGAGGCTTCTGACCAGACACTGGGCCCCTGGACCCTTCATCAAGGTTCACCTCCTCTTCACCTCTCCTGTAGTCTTCATTTTCTTTGTACAGGTGCCCAGCTGCCTCTCTACTCTCTGTGGAGCCTTGACTTCACTCTGTAACCAGCCAATATTTTGATGTCTAAAGGTTTACTTATCCCTTGGTCCACTTGCTTTTTCACTTACAAGGTTGAAAGAACAAAGATTTTCAGGTTCATACAAATGATTCTCAGAGGAGGAAATGCATGTAGAACCTGTCCAATCTCAACACATGGAATGCTTCGTTTCCTGTGGCTACATTGTCCGTGGCTTTTCACCTTTTCCATCTTCAAAATCCCGTTGTGGGAAACTGGGAAGCATGCTATAATGTGGATAAAATTGAGGGTATTATGCAAAGGGAAATAAGCGATCATGGCAGGAAAACTCCATGTGCTTGCTTGCTGGAGAGATACAGATAATTAAACTCTTAGAAACAGAAAGTAGAATGTGGTTTCCAGGGAGTGAGGGGAGAGACAAACAGGGAGATGTTTAGTAGAGACAGAGTTTCAGTTTTGTAAGATAAAAATCATTCTAGAGATAGATTTCAGAACAATGTGAATTTAGCTTATNGAGCCATGCAGTTAATACTACTAAACTATGCACTTAAAAATGCTGAGAAGTAAACTGTATGTTATGTTAAAACCTAAAAATACTGAAAGCTAAAAGAACATGAGATTTGTACAAAAAAATTGAAAGGACTATAGCTTTGAAAACTGTTTCTCCAAAATGAAGAATTCAAGAAAACTGATCTAGACATAAGTATCCTAAGCCCAATAAACCTAAGCAGATATAACTCTGCCAATAACAGAGGCCTTTGTTGGATATTCTTCTGCCAGGATTCTCCAAATAGAAAAAATCAGCCTAACTGCTATTTGATTTTGACTTGGTTTTATCCATCCCTAAAGGAAGGCCCAGTTAAGTCAGGCACTAATATTTGAAGTCACTAAAAAAAGCTCCTTCCCTTCCCTTCCATCCTCCTTGCCAAGATCCATCAGGCTCTCTTTCCCTAATAGCCATGCTAGCCATCAGCCAACGTCCCTGTCAGCTCTTCTGTGACTCTTCCCTGGCCCCGAGTGTCAGTACGTCCCAGAGTCCCCAGCCACGTGAGCGTTCCTAGTCCTCCCACTCAACCTTCATGGCACTGGTGCTCCTGACTGCTTTGTGCTTGGTGCATTCTTTTCTTCCTGTGGACTCTGCAACTGTTGTTATCCTGGTTCCCTCTTGTCTACCAATCTCTTTAGTGGACCCTATTGTATCCAGTTCCCGTTCAAATGTCTCCTCTTTACCCTGTTTCTTGTTCTGTTTCTTTCCTCAGAGACCTCAATCCCAATTTACATCTTTCAGTCTTACTTATCAATGCTGCCTTGGGAAACAAATGGATTTTTTTGACTGTCCCTTATAACTGTCTACGCAAAGGTGAGTTGGTCTCNGCTTAGTGTTCCAGAGACCAACCTCAGANTCACCACATCCAAATCCTTCCTTTATTCCTAAGTCAGAACATTTTCTTGACATTGCTGATGTGTATTCTCTTCCAGACTTATCCAAACTAGAAGAAAATAGGTGTGCCCACACATCTCATGTCNCCATCTCTGCCCCGAAGTCTTTTTGATCCTAACCTGTCCTGCTCCTAGGTTCTCTGTGAACTCTCCCACACACCTACTGTGTCTACTGTCGCTTTCTTACCGCACTCTTCTCACTTCCCAGTGCACTGTACCCATGCCCTCCTGACTTCCTGTCCCCTGCAGGCACCTTGTTTTCAGCACTCCATTCTCCACCCCGGATTGGTCTTTCTAAAATGCCAANCAGCTACAATNGCTTTGCTTAACGAACTTCCTTTACCAACTCTGCCGTTTTCTTTCTCTACCATGAGAAACTTCAAATTCCTTCCCACGTGGTAAGGCTCGTGCCCAAGTCCCCTCCCCGCACCTTAAGTGTAGAAACATACTGATGTACTGAAAATTAGCAATAAACAAAGACTTCTTTATCTTCAGGTCTTTCTTTTAGACAAGTTGTTCCTTTTGTCCCTCCTCCAGTTTAAAATGACATTTCCCCTTCTCCAACCTGTCCTAATCCCACGGTGGCATTCTGGGTGCTCCTTTACACCAGTAACCTCGCACCTAGTCCAAACCAACAGCAATGAACTTGCCAGCACTTCCACGGACTTGTCCACCCCATGTCCACCCAATGAGGGTAAACGAAATGAGTCTGTTCACCCTGTGCCCTTAGTATATAATGCAGCATCACTCTAACATATTTTTAATTTTTAAAGTAATAAGTTTAATTACAGCATATCCCTGCATATAGGTCATTGTACTTTGTTCTTTAAAAAAATGAATTATTTTTATTTATGTGGATGTGGATTGTGTCTATAGGGTATGTGTACATGAATGCACTGCCTAAAGAGGCCAGAAGAGGGTGTCAGATCCTCCTAGAGCTGGAGTTACAGGTGATTGGCTGTATGCCACCTAATGTGGGTGCTGGGCACCAAACTTGAGAACTCTGAAAAACTGATGTGTACTTATACCCTTGGAGCCACCTCCCCAGCCTCTGAGTGTACCCCTTGTCCCATTCCCCCACACCTCTGACTACCTTTGCTGGCTCCCTTTGTCCCCTTAGATAGTCCCTGCTTCTGCTCTCATGACACACATAGTCTGTCAGTATCTATCTACCTACTTGTCACCAACCATCTGTCTCAGTATAGTGATTATACACTAAAGTACACATACATGAATGAGCTGTCCCTTGCTAACTGCTAAGAGTGGATCATATTTGGAAAGACATAGAAGTATGTCACCAGTCTGTTAGTAATAAAACAATATCTACTATTTACTCTACTCTGGGCAACTTTGCCTTTGTGGTTTCATTTTTATTTATGATATCCTTACAACATTTACAGAGGTGGCAATACTACAAATGCCCCAAATTTTACATGAGTGAACAGAAGCCTAAAGAAGTCAACTAATTTGTCCCAAATCTACTGATACAAAGTCAAGATTCAGAACTAGCTCTCCCTATCTCCATTTTACTCAGCTGTCAAGCATACACAGTGAGCTCTATAAGAAAGTCAGGATTTCAGTGACTCCATCAGACAATCTACCCCAACAAATGTTTAACTTAGAAAAGCCAGTCATTATATCTGGATATGGTGAATATATGAAAACAAANCCAGTATTTAAAAATCAAATGGTTTCCCTTCCTTTCCTCCACAACAAAAATTGATATGTACATGTGGCCAAAAGAGCAAACACAGATATCCCCTTCGCTGCTCTGAAAGATGTGTGGGTGTGTGCAGTCACAATGCCACCAAGTACAGTCCAGATGACATTTTGAAAACAGATTTTTCTTAAGATACTCTTTACTTTACAAGTTTTTTTACAGCATAATGTAATATAAGTCTGGTGCATATTAAGTGGTGCAACAAATGTGCAAATGCTTCCCAGGTAGGGTGAGGTCGAGAGGGAACGAACTTTGCACTCAAGAATCAGAGCCTTCGGTGTGATTTCCACTTTTGTGGCATCANTTTGGTCTGTCTCATTTATGTTACAGACAGATTTTATTCAGTATTGCTCTTCTTTGATTACGTAAAAGCAGTCAGAGCACGGAAACAGATTGTCTATGACTTTCTTCCTTAGTGGGTTTCTTTCTCATGAATTTGCTTGTGAGCCCCTCTGTGCATTTTCCACTCCTTGAGGAAAGCCTTCCTTCCTTTGGTCAACAGAGTTGCTCAGGACTTCAAACCTGAGACATAAAACAGGTGGACCCAGCTCTAATGCAACAGACTGGGTCGAGACACAGATATTCTGCTAGAATCGCTCTAGTGGGATTCTCATATGGACTATAGCCACCTGGTAATAAGACTGCATCCCTGCCCCAGCTCTGTCTTTTTCGTATTGGGTGACCTCCAGACAAGTTCCTTGACCTCATGGCATTTCCTCATCTATCAAATGAGGATAACAGTAGACGCCACTTTTTAGTGCCCTTGGAAATGGTCAAGTGCATCAGCACATGTAAAGCTCCTTGAAGAGCACCGGCGTGTCCTGTGACTCCAGCTGACAAGTTTCATGCATGCGATTATCGATT
>LZPO01087248.1:0-30919 GCA_001675575.1 Neotoma lepida | reverse complement strand
TTAGCCCTCTACAACTCCATAGAAGAATTCTGCACATACACCCCACCAGTCTTTAGCAGCTGAATGCAACACAGAATCTGTCTATTTCTGGCCACTATGGAGACTAACCAGTGGGACTGCAAATTCATGCCTCAGCAATCACTGTCAAGCCAGTTGCTTAGAAACCCAGAGGTTTCCAGAATGGTGCTCGTCCANCTCTCCACTGCTTATGTGCTGCTCCCTACAGGAGGTGTCTGTATATCAGCACTCAGCACTGAGTAGGACATACCCCCCATAGGTGAGCAAGACTAGCAAGGATGACAGACAAGAGAGGCTGTGGTTACAATACAGTACAAGTGTTAGGGTACTACTGGATAATATTTGTGCAATATATAAATCATCTTCTCTTGTGTTTGACTGTCTTCTATTAAACCAAGAACTGTTTTCTCTGGGATGATTTTGCCATAACTCAAAAGCGAAGAATGAGCTACAGTTCAGCTTTGCATTTGTAAGAGAGGTTCTTGAAGCCCATGGCAAATTGCAGCCATGAATGTGTTTGCTCACCTCAGAACTGAAAGCAGTTTTATCAGAAGCTCTAGAAGAAAGGAAACTTGGGTGTTTGTGACCTATGGGGTTTCCTGTTCTTCTAAGGATTAAGAAGAAAGTGAAAAGAACTTCTGATTTGAAGAACAACATTCAGACGAGGAGATCTAGAGATAAAGGATGGGGGAGAGGCTGATCGTGGGTCTCTGAGTACGTTCTTGGTACAGGGGCAGGTGTGTGCGGAGGCAGGTGGACTTCATCATGATCTATAATGCAGTAAAAATCTCAGACACATTGAAGTCAAACCCACAAGTAACTCTTTTGCGCTCCGCTTTCTCAGGCTGTCCAGCTAGCCTTGGAACATCAGAGTAACAAAATATGGAAGTAATATTTGCAAGACGAATGTGGCACTGTGCACCCAGCTTTCTCTTGGCACTTACATCACATGGAAGGGATCTAGACACTCCTGGATGTTTCAGAAAATGTTCGCTATGAATGCTGAGTGATGAATTTACTTAATCCAAATATTAGCCAGACCGCAGATGAAGGAGTCTCTTGGAATTTGAAGTAACAGATAGAGACAAAATAGCGGGGCAGGGGAGCCGGCTGAACAGGAGACTAAAGCAAATCTCTTTGAGAGANTTCACTTGCATTATATCTTGGAAGAGCACAACTTTGTTCCAAAAGCCAGAGAGATGCTCAACAGCAGATCTGATGTGAACAGAGACTACTCCACAAGCAATGTCAATGATGATGCAAGCTGAGCACCCAAGCAGGCAGAGGACAGCATGAAGCAATTCGCTTCCTCAGCACCCCCAGGACCCTTGTAGCTATCCAAGCCTTTCCCTGAAGCCAGTCCCATCACTCTGTGAGGCAAGAGTTTGGCTATTTGGAATGGCTCATTATTCACCTAAGGGATAGTTATACTGAAGGTCAAATGTGTACTGTTTTCTAGCATTGGCAGAAATTCCAGACTGAGACAAAATTGGTCATTAAAAAAATTTCAAAAGAACATATACAGCCTCTATGCAGAGTAGCTGACCAAATCTGAGTCCTCAAGGCCTAGACCTAAAAATGCATTGGTATAAGAACCTCAAAAATAGAATGTTCCAGCTGTTGAGGATAAAAGTTTTCCCAAAGATATAAGGTTTGAAGTGAATGTTGAGGAGCAAACAAGAATTATCCAGTTAGAAGGAAATTTAAAAAGCCATGTGAGTCAAAGAATTTGGGTAAAAGCAAATCCAGCATTGTCTGGAAAAGCAATGCTATTTTAGGAAGCATCGAGAGTGGGGAAGGTGGCTTCCTCAGGAAAATGTGCTAGCACGAGGACCTGTGCTCACATCCCACATCCACTTAAAAAGACAGACATGGTGGTGCACACTCTAATCCCAGAGCTTGGGAAGTGGAGACAGTCTCAACAATCAATGAGCTTCAGGTTCAGTAAGAGACCCTGTCTTTAAAAAACGTGGTTGAGAGTGACAGAGGAAGACACTCACACTGACCTCTGGCCTCCAGAAATGCATATAATACATATGTGTGCACCCATGTCTGCATGCACACACATACATGAACACATGAGCAGATACACACCGAAAGAAAACTAAAAGAAAGGGGTATAATGGCAACTGTTTTGAGTACCTAAACTGCAATCCACTGCCTGTAGCTGTGAAGTCACTGTCCTACAAGGTCCTCCAAGTGTTAGGGACCAAATAACATCCCCTGCAAGGTCTCTGCATTCTGCAGCAGGGATGCAACTCTTATAATTCACTCAGAAGTGTATCTACTCACTAAGGCACACCACTGGTGCCCTAGCCTAGGGATGGGAGGCACCAACTTAATTTCACACAGAAAACTTCATATAAATTAACAGAGAGNTTTTAAATATGGCCAGTTCTACAAAGTCATGTGAGTTTGATCTTTAAGAACAGAAAGGAGCTACTGAAGGGTCCTGAGCAGGGGTGGGTGGACATAACAAAAGGATGCATTCCAGCAGCAGCTGTGTGCAGGCAAGATAGGCGCCAAGAGACTCCAGAAGTTACTGCAGTTGTCCAGGCATGAAGCAAAAANGGAGATTCNATGGTATCCATGGTAACAGAGAGAGAAAGATAGGAAAATGATTTTGAAGGCAGAAACAACAGGACTTGATTACTGATTGGCTGTGAGTGTATAGAAGAGGCAGCCGTGATAAATGACTCCGGGGTTTGTGCTCAGGAAGCTATGGGAATAAATCTGAAATAGGAACATTAATCAGAAATGCTGCCTTGAGAGGGAAAATGGAGAGTTTGGTTTAAGGCGTGCTGAATTTCACGTAATGATGGAATACATAAGTAGAAATGGTCTCTGTACATCAGAAAGGGTAAGTTTAGGACATTCCCTCTTTTTCCCCTCACTTCCCCCGCCCTTCTTTGGCTTTAAATGCATATGAGAATGCTTTTTGGAAGAAGGGGATTTGGNGGATAAATCTGTGGCTTCTTTTATTTTTATTAAGCTATTGAAGAAGACCTTCACCGACATCATCAGCTGTGTCTTCAAGTAAACACAAAGAATTACTCAACATTTACTTGTGCTTGACAGTTGAGTAGACATAATTCACAATAATAAATTCTGAACCTCTGAGAGGTCTCCAGGCTCAGAGAGCCAACATTTAAAGGCCAGTAGTGAGAGAGAATGGAGGAGGACAGTAATCACTGACCTATGTGAGGTTCAAGTCCATAGACTACACAGGGAAACCATGGAGAGGAAGGTTGTGGTACCAAGTCAGAGCAGTGGGGCTCAGGGTGATANTGGGAGTTTGAGATAAGAAAATTACCTAGAATTCCTTTTTGGACAGGGCTAACTTGAGTTGTCCTTTCCTTAGGAATGAAAAGTAGATTGAAGATGCTGCTCATGTAATAATAATTATTAATTTTTCTATGACCCAACCTATACTCACTATCTTATCCCCCTCACGGATTCTGTAACATATGCAAGACTATGAGGCTGACCTGCAGCAAAACTGCACCTCATACACAAATGAAGATGAGAAAGTCCACAATGCTTCATAAGGAAATTTATCTGCTTATTAAAAATATCAGAGAGTAAGAATCCCAAAAGAAGATTGCTGGGGGCAGTGTCTTCAGCAAGCTTCCTTCCCCATTGACAAACAGTTCCGCCACATGAAAGATTCAAAGCAGGTCTCCCCACCCTTCCCATGTGAATGGCACATGCCTTCACAGGAATNTTTCTATTTACCCCTATTGCTAGGTCCCTAGATTTCACAAAGGATTTGTTCAGCTCTTTCAACTGAATGGGGTGGTACTGTGTATCCATGGGATGCAGTGACAGCGAATGGGGTGGTACTATGTATCCATGGGATGCAGTGACAGCGAATGGGGTGGTACTGTGCATCATGGGATGCAGTGACAGCATCTTACAGAAGAGCAAAGAGAGGGGAAGGAATGGTCAGTTTTCTCCCTCACGTTCCTATTACCCAGTCTAGTGCAATTATATCACTGTAGGTAGAAGCTGGGACAGAAATGACGAGGTTCAGGGTATGTCACTCCACTTCCACACCTGTCTACTGTGCTGTCAGGAGAGTTGGCCAAGCCTTGTCTGGATGCTGAGGAGATTAAAAGGCTCCAAGGCACCCCTCGCAGAGTCTAGCGGGATAGCAGATGAGTGAAGGTCCCATTATCCTATGCTGGCACCAGTCGAGTCCCCAATGTCACCTAACAATAAACTGGATTATGTTTCTCTGAAAATTAAGGATGTCGAATCTTCA
This sequence comes from Neotoma lepida, assembly GCA_001675575.1. NCBI lineage: Eukaryota > Metazoa > Chordata > Mammalia > Rodentia > Cricetidae > Neotoma > Neotoma lepida. The sequence continues at coordinate 26,637 of LZPO01087248.1, read as the reverse complement.
CATTGAACCTTTACATAACATGTTTTCTTTCACTACAGTAGAGGGACTTTCCTACAGCAAGGATCTTTATCTTTGCAGCTAGCTCAGTGTATGAAGTTTGGTTTCTTTTCTGCCTGGCAGTTTCCTCCAGAGCCTTAACCTTACCAGCATTCTATGACTCACAGCTGCATTTCTCATAAGTCGATGCTNAGTGCTGTCCCCGATGCTATTAGAAGTGGTGGATTAAAAAGACTCAAGAAAAATAACGAACTGATGCAGTTACACTTGAGCTGTGTGGGATGCCCCCCACCCTACCCCCTTCCTTTTCTTTTCTCTTTTGCTTTCTACTTGCCAACCTGCTTGTCACAAACAGTGGTTGTCAACCTCTCAAATAACTGTTCTCTGTAGTTCTCACACTCTCCACAATACATGGCCTTGTATCAGGAGGAGGAGGACAATTCTGTGGTCCCCTCTTGCCTCTCTCTCTCATTGATTTGCCCCTTGCACCCCACCTGCTGCCCTTCCCCTGCCCAAGCAGCAGGTCTCAGTGCTGTTCCTCTCCCTCAGTCCCAGCTATTTCCTTTCACCAGTTTTATGTGCTCTGCTGACTTTCTGAGAGCAAATATGCCTGGTATTCCTAATGGTCATACTCCATGAGAATGAAGATACCCGGCCTAATTCCAAGCCTCCTGTGAGAGCACAAACTGGAGGTAGTGAGACACAGTGTATTGAAGTTCAGATGGAAGAACATAAGTGGGTATAGACGGCACAGGCTTCCATGAGTTCTGTGTTGAAGACAGTTTCCTGAAGGAGCTCAGGAATCTTAACCCTAACCCTCACCTTTGGTAGCAGAAACATTGACTTCCATTGATCTGTCTTTCCAAAGGCATTTACACAGAAAGCACTCTCAGAAGACAGACTACACCCAATACCTGGAAAGGGCAGAAGTGCTTACTACCCATCACAATGGATTAAGGTCCCTAAGGTCCAAGTTTCTCTCCTGTTACACAGTCTACTCCATGTGCAGATGCTGCCCAGCCTTCTCCACATTCCCTGTGGCTATTCAGACTCGCACAACTCTCCCTCTCCCTGTCCCTGGCCTCTTATTATCCTCATACTCTGTCTATTTCTAACACTCTGAGTAATCTGCCCTTTGTTTTGGCCCCAAGAGTCTTGTGTGTTCTATGAAAAGCAGCTAAGAAGCTAGCTGGCTAATGTATTCACTCACAAGTAGGCAAAAAAAGAAAGAAAGAAAGAAAGAAAGAAAGAAAGAAAGAAAGAAAGAAAGAAAGAAAAGAAAAGAAAAGAGAAAAAGCTCAGCCCTTCACAGTTCTTGACATTGTGATGTTTTTCAGCTGTCAGTAAGAACATTAGGAAGATAAAAACTTAGAGGCTAAAATTTCTGCTCCATCAACATCTTGAAACAGTTAACTCCCCACCCTCACCCCCTCCATTCCCACCTCCCTCTAGTCTAATGTACCTTCTTGGCCTCCATAATGATGGGCTGTAATAGCCCATTTATTCAGTAGAGTGGATCTCTAAAGCCCATTTCCAGATTACAGCTGGTGTGCCAGAACTGCGTTTATTTTCATTAGTAGAGGGTAGAGCAGCCTGGTAGAGCTGACTTTCCAATCACTCCATCAGAAAGTGGTCTGAGGACTTCTCCCCACTCAGCGTTCAAGCCCCTCACTCAGACAGCAGCCAGGGGAGCATTGTAATAGATTTGGAGAAAGGACTTCTCTCCAGGCTGGCTCTCCTCCAAACAGTTAGCCAACTCAGAGTCAAGACAAAGTACTCTCCTGATTTTTTAAAACCTCTGACCTTCAGAGAACTCAGAGATTGAAGTGTGCAAATCAATCAAGCCAGCAGCATTTTAATATAACCGACTACAGTGGTAATCAAATAAAACAGATATCTGTCATTTCAAGTTAATTCAATACATAATGGTAATTATGTATTGGATGAAAACAAGCCATGAGTCATGATGAGGCTTTAAGAGATGACAGANGAGCCCTTTCAGCACACACAATACACATCACATATATACATACACACATCAAATACACACATACACACAGTACATATACCACATATAAAGCCACACATAACACATACATCTATACACACATAATACATACTCACACCACACATCACATACATACATACCCATAAACACACATGCAATCTCTCGCACATTTAAGTTGTAGTTTTTCCAAATACTAGTGCTTTGATGACAAGTGCATCTTAGAGGTCAAAAGAAACTCCATCCTCTGCAGTTAATCCTTCTGAGTCCCTGTGATCCCAGTTCATTCCAAACTCTAGCCTCTGACCCTACACAAGACTGACCTTTTCTATTTTAAGTATAGTCTTTGGGGGGAGAGAGAGAGAGAGAGAGAGAGAGCACTTGAGCAAGCTGATCCAGCTTGGTTACTGAGCAGGCATAGGACAGGGAAACCTCACTGGCCCTTCCACCAGTGCATCCCGAAGCCAGCCAGCATGGTGGGGAAGGGTCTACGGCGGAAGGATAGTCTCAATTCATGCAGTTTCTGTTGTGATAAGGATGTGAAATGTTGCCCACAGGCCTGTGTGGTAGAATCCTTGGTCTCCAGCAGGTGGCGTTGTCTTGGAAGAATGTGGAACCTTTAGGAGGTAGAGCCTGGCTGGAGGAAATGGGTCACTGGGTTGGACTTGAGACTTTATAGCCAGGCCCTGCTTATTTTTCTGCCTCTGCTTCTTAACTGCAATGCAATGTAATCATCCACCCCACACTCCCTTCCACCATGCCTTCCCTGCTATGATGGACCATGTCCCTTTGAACCATAAAGCAAAATCATCATCCCATTAAAGTGGATTCCTGTCAGGCATTTTATCATGGCAAGGAGAACAGTACAGAGAACAGTACCTAATTTCCAGGGATGCACCCTGCCATTCCTGCCTACAATTTTGAGTAAAACTGCCTGCTTTCTTTATGTGGGTAGCCCTTTAGGAACAGAGCTACAGACATTCAAAAGATAGACTATGCCACATGCTGCACTGCTGGCTGTCATGCCCTCACTCTGACCCCAGGATGAGACAGGACCTTCTCTCTAGATTTATATAACTGGATGAGAAAAAAAATCATAAAGACCTCCATGAACACAGAAGAGATGGAGAAACAGTCTAGAGTGTCATGATGGAAAGACATTTAGATGCTCAGTTAAAAGCCAGAGGTATTGCCAGAGGTATTTCTATAGTTCCTCTGCCTTCACTGGGACACCTGAAAGAGTTTAAAAAATGGCACAGGGGAGACTTAAGTCATCAGATGACCAGAGCTGTAAGCTGAATGAATAAAAGAAAATCTCCAGAGTTTCAGCATCACGCAAATTCAGTGAGCACAGGAGGAGGGGAAACTAAAGACAGAAACTGGTCCTCAAGGGGTGACCACTATGCAACTGCTGGTACAGNACATATACATTCACAAGTAGGCTAAGCACTCTGATTCAAGAAGTGGCCACTGCTGCACAGCCCTACTGGAAGTGCAGAATAGCATATCATATAGAGTGTGCTAAGACAAAGCCCTAGAGTTAGGCCAGAAGGTGAGGAGATGAGAATGACTTGAAACTGACGCATTCCTGGTGGTGGTTCAATTGATGATTATTTGTTGGACTGGATCTCTCCTGAGGATCCTGATAGCCTAGATCCTGCTAGTCTGAGCAGGGAACGTTAGCAACAGCCCTTCCAGAATGTTACTACAGAAGGGTTTTTCCTATCTGGATATATTATCCCATATACNGGTGGGCACAAGCCTGCCCAAGGGTCCTCAGAAATTGTATTGGGATATATAACTCTCTTCGGAGAAGGTACAACTTGACTCACCTGCCCCCAGAGCATCTCCTTCGCCAGCCTATATCTGCTTGAAGTTTCTCACCGCTTTGGTTAAAGTAAGCAGTGTGCTAAAAATTAGAGGGGAATTATGATGGATGTTTTCAGGCTTGGGCTTCTGCTAACCACTGATGAGGCNGTTCCTTCAGATCAGCTAGAAAGTAACTTGAACAAAGTGTGTATAGTTTACAAATCCAAAATTGGGTGAAGTGATTGGACATGTTACAATGCAGTTAGGAGCTTCAAGGTGTGTTTTTGGTATTTGGTTTAACCACAGCAGTACCAGATGAACTAGGTTAGTCAGCACCCATGAAGCAGGCTTGTGCNGCTGAAGGAGGAGGTGGATGCACACTGTAACCAGTTGAAGTGGAACAGCGTGCTGCCGTCTCTGCCGAGAAGCANCTCCTTTCAAACTTCCGGGATAAAGTTGCAGTCTGACCTTTCCAATTCCCACCAAGCATTGCTGGCTGGAGAGCGCCGCCTACCGAGCTCCCTCTGCTACTCTCTGTACAAGAGTCCCCAACTGCCCAGTGCCAACTCTAGTATTTATAATTACCAACTGTCTTGGACTGTGGGATCAAAGAAGAAGAAGAAAAGCAGCCTCTGAACGTGGGAAAGGGAGCAAGACAGAAGAAGGATTTAAGCGTCCCTTCACTCCAGACACCTGCTCCTAAAGATGCCTCGGGACTCGGTTCGTAGCCACATAGCAAAGTAATAAAGCACAGAGGAGACTAAGCTGGACTAACAGAGCAAAGAGACAGCAAAGAGCCAAGGGAAAAGAAACTGACACAGTAGCTAAGAAAGCAATACATTGAGTTCTACTTTATTTTCACTTCACCCTCCTAATACATTCATTACTAATTAACAACTTTCAGTCACTTAGGTGGGAATCCACACTTGAGTCTGTGCAATCTGATCAGTGTGCCTGACCTGCGATTGTAAGATTTAGCCCTGGACATTGTGGTTCACTTCACGGCCTGTGTCTGCTGGCTGTTTGTTTTACAGTTGTCATTCAGTAGTTTGTGCTGCTGTTGGATTTCCGGCACTCACTGGGATTCCCAGCCCTGAAGTATTTCCCTGCTCTCACAACTTCATCCACCTCCTTCAGAGTCAACAAACATCAGGACTCAGACAGGAAGAAGTTCCCTCTCACCTGAAAAAACACCTAGACAGTGAAGTCTGTCCCCCACAAGGGATTCATGGAAGGACATGAAGATGTTAGGGAAGGGAACCATCACAGGTTTAGCTCATCAATGTACCTTAAAAATGGGGTTAGGAGAAGCTAAAGCATTGCCCAAGATCAAACAGCAAGTGACAGGATATGAACCTGTGGCTCCCAGAGCCCTATATCTTTCCCTGCATAACGCTGCACTAGATCTCTGGGGCTCTGCCAAGTTGGATTCTCCATGACAAATGCCTCCGTTTGCAGAAGTTGGCAGAACCACCATGCTTCCAGCAACATCATGTTAATGTATTTGCTTTTAGTAGGTATATATACTTGAATTGCAAGCAGTAAATGTCCCCCTGTATCTACTAAGTGAGTGCTATGAAAGTGTTATGAGAGACCATTTGGAGACCACTCTACAAAACTCCTGAGGCCATCTGGGAAGAGGTTTGAATCTTCTTGAAGCAGACAGTCATCATATTTGTTTTTCTTACACAAAGCATACCAAGACAGAAGACTTTCAAGAAGTTCTGAACAGCCAGTTCTTGGGAGTAAAGCCCTGACTAGTAGTGTTTTTTTCTGTGGTATAAATTCTCCCAGTGTGCCAACTTTAAGCTGTCAACTGAACACAGAATTGGGGAATGCTGCACGTCCATCAGTGCCTCTGGGCCACATGAGCTGGCTCCAGCATACCATAGCTCCAGGATCTGTGGGACTGTCATGGGACTCAGCCCATGAACATCTAGGAAAAGAGCCTGAAGCGAGCAGTGGGGCTGCTAGGGTGAGGTTAAGAATGTGAGCTCTGGGTTGAGTTTTTATGCTGGTTTGTATTTTACTGACTTCAGCCCTGGGTTTGATATTTATTGTTAACTTTCCTGTAGTAAGAGGTGCTTCTCTCTGCCTGAGAGCTGCCAGCTGTACCTTCCTCTTACCTTTAGCCTTGAAGGAAATATTAGCTCTTCCCAGGTCCATGGGAAGCTTTCAAATGCAGCCGGAGAGTTGGCTCTTCTGCCTCTCAGCTCTGCACTCACTCTCTGGGCTACATCATCAGTCTTCCTGGGACAACTGTGCTGCTTCTCCAGAAGCTCNTGGGATTTGACAGCCTCTTGAACTACATGGGCTAAATCTTCATGGAATAGTATTCTTCCATTAAAATCTCTCTCTTCCCTCCACTGTTTTGTCTCTCTTTTTCATCTTGTCCTCTTTTGTCTTTCTATTACTCTCTTACTATATATATATATATATATATATATATATATATGAATGAATGTGTACATTTAAATATATGCTGCAAGGTTCTATGCATGCTACTGGAGGAGAAACGTAATCATCATTCTTACTCATCCTGCTACAATCATGCCTGGCCTGGCAATACATGACCACTGGTACAATAGGGACACAAACATCACAGTAGTAACCGACCACTTTCTAATTGGATTGAAGGCCTGCTCCACAAATGAAATGCATTCCTGGTAACACTATTGGACTAAGAACCCATGGTTACAAATCTCAGGCAAAGGCCCTAGGGGAGAACTTACTACTATTACTCTGATTGATATATACATATACAATATATGTAATACATATATATACACATACATATACATTTTCCAAATTAGATACTTTGTTGTATGTAATAACGTATACATATATGTATGTAACAACAATTAATTTTTAAAAGGAGTCCATGAATTTGAAAGAGAACAAAAAGGGGTATATGAGAGGGTTTGGAGGGAGGAAATGGAAGGGGGAAATGGTGTAATTATTTTAGAATCTCAAGGTATAAGAGAAATAGCTAAAAAAAAATAAAAGAAACTAATGCCTAATTGAAAAAAAAAGAACGTGAACTTCAGGGGCTAGAGAGAGGGTTAGGTGGTTAAGAGGGCTTGCTGCCCTTGCAGAGGACCTGGGTCTGGTTACCAGGACCCTCTTGGGGGCTCACAGCCATTTGGAACTGCAGTTTCAGAGACTGATGTGTTCTTCTGACTCCTTCAGACACCAGGCATGCATGGGCTGCACAGACATACATGCAGACAAAAAAATTCATCCATATAAAATAAAGTAAGTAAATCCAAAAATGTTTGTTGAAATAAAGGGGAAAAAGAGCGTGCTCTCTGCAGTCAGAGTGCACACAGGCTCCAGAAGCTCGGCCTTGCCAGTACCAACCAAGAAATCTGGGTAAATGACTTAAATCGCACATATCTTGAGGCACTTGTATAAAAGGGAGGAAAGCTTCTGGAAGAAGTCACGGCCCTGAGACATGAACAGTGTGAGTATAGGTTACTGGCCTGGGAAGATGGTTCAGTCAATAAAATGCTTGTGTGGCAAACATGAGGACCTGAGTCCCATTCCCAGAACCTGTGTTTTAAAAATTAGTCAGACTTGGTGGTGCAACTGTAATCTCAGTGCAGAGGGGGCAGGACAGGTGCATCCCTGGGGCTAATTAGCCAGCCTAGCCTACTTGGTGAATTCTAGACCAACGAGAGATCCTGTCTCAAANGAAATGNGTAAGGAACGATACCCATGATTGACATCTGGCATCCACATGCATGAGAATTCATGTGTACAAACACACATGCGTGCACACAGACATAGACACACTAAAGAAACAACAAATACACGGTATCTCCTAAATATACTGTGTTTTTTAGTATTAGATCCTACTAAAGGCCATGTCCCCAATGTCTCTTGCAAAGTGCAGGGAGAGTAAGAAAGATGATTGCTCTACACTCAAGCGAGGGGTTGTGATGGGAATTCTGTCCCCTGGAGAATACTTGCCCATTCATTCCAGAGGTCAGCTGCCCTACAGACAATTCCTCTGTCACCTCCCTCACTGCACAGACAGGCGTGGTGGCTTTGCAGCCAGGGTTATTCAGAAAGGACAGTTCCACCTTCCACAAGAAAGCAGACATCGGGGTACATTCAAGGCAGGGCTTCGCTTGCTATAAAGAGGGAATGAAGCACCTTGCTAGCTACGTCCTTCAGTGTGCCATCTCTGTTCTGTTTTTGTGTTTCTTTTATGAAATGGGGTTTCACTATACAGTCCTGGCTGGCCTGGAACTCACAGAGATTTCCCTGCCTCACTCCGGAGTGCTGGGATGGAAGGTGTTTGCCACCATGCCTGGCATTTCTGTTCTCAATCACAAAGGAATCTATGTCACCCTGCCCAGAAAAGTGTGGCTTCTCTATTTTAGCAGCACTAAGACACGGAGTCCTATTCAAAGAGAAAGAAAAGCAATGAAACAATTAGATATATGACAGAATTAATCTCTCTCACTTCCACCTCTACTTTTTGAAATTGCATGTGATTATCTTTTCACTTCTGTCTGTTTCCCAAAAAATTACTTTTAAGATGTTATTACCTCAAGCTTAGAATAGCATATCAGCTGTCAAAACTATTGTCTAGATTTCAGTTTTGTTCATCAGTGCTTTTTATTTTTTGTTACGTTTTTATTTATTTTAGTGTGAGTGTGTACATTGTGTGTAGGTCAGAGAACAAGTAGTGGTGATCAGTTCTTTCTTTCTATCATGTTGGACCCAGAAATCAAACTCAGGTCATCAGACTTAGCAGCAAGCTCTTCTTCCCTATAAGCCATCTCACCAGCCCCTGTTCATCAGTTCTTTCAATCTTCTGGTATTGCAGGGTGGTATCTAGTACCACTTATGACGCACTGAACATATGAGAATCCTGTAGGAAACAGTTGTGTGTGATCCCTGACCTCACAGCACTGTCACTGCATCAAGGCAGAGAAGCAACAAGTATGTCTGTAAGAAACAAACATGGTCATTTTGGACTGCTGTCATTCTGACACGGGAAACAAAGAGGATGATATGACAGAAAAGAGAGACTGTGTCTAGCTGAAGTCTGATCAGTGCTTTGGGAGGAAATTGAAGAGCAGGAAGAAGCAGAAGAGAACTTCAGGGTGTAGGAGCTTAGCAGCAGTTAGCAGTGCCCTCCTTCAGCACACACCCACCTTTTCTTCCCCAAACCTTCTTGAAGAGTCTCCCTTCCCCTTCCTTCCCCTCCCCTTTCCCTTCCCTCCCCTTCACCTTCCCTTCCTTTCCCTTCCCCTCCCCTCCTCCTCCCTGTACAGTCTGCAGCTGCATCTCAGCACCTTGAACTCTGTCTCTTATACACATCTAGATGTGTATAAGAGACAGCCTTCCTTCCTTTCTTTAAAATAGGCACTGGCTCCCATTCTGGTTCCTTGCAGGACTTTTGAAACCCTGTTCACTCTCCACCAGCCCACTTCCCAGACTCATTTGCTTAGCCAGTAGCACGCTGGCCCTCACTTCCTTCTGCACAGTTTCTTGCATTTTTACTCACTCCATTTTACTCACTTCTTATTGCCATGGCCTCACCATACAGACAAAACCCATGTATTGATCGGGAGGTAATTATGAACATGTTCCCTCCCCGTGCATACTTTCTTTACAATCTTTACCAGTCTTCCACCTCCCATGGTCAGTAGCAATTACTGACCAGTTGACCTGCCTAGTGATGCCTCTAATAAGGACACCATTAATCCACGCCTGGTTCTCTAATGGCCGTGTGTTTTGAGTAATATGGCCAGCAGATTTGTAAACTCCTGGAGTGCAGCAGTGAGAGCTAGCATCTAATCCAATCATGTAGCAGAAAGAGTGAGCCTGAGCCTAGTAGACATTTTCCCTTGAGGCTGCCATTTCTTCAGGAGTTCCTACAGGGAATTATACATCATTCCTCCTAGGAGCTTACCCTTGTGAGAGTGCTTTGGACTCATTTCATACCCCATATTCTTCAGCCTATACCATAAGGGACAGGGGAGCAGGCAGAACTGATGAGTCCTGGTGAGGGGCAAGCACAAGTATCTTCTCTTCACTTCCAGAGATTCCTTACCACCCAAAATATTGGGCCAGGCACACTGCAGAAATTCTTGAACCCCTTGGGTTTTTTGTTTGTTTGGTTGGTTTGGGTTAGTTTTGTTTGGTTGGATTTTGTTGTTGTTTTTTTTTATTTTATTTTATTTTTGTTTTGTTTTGTTTTGTTTTTGTTTTTGGAGAGAGTTTCTTTCTGCAGCCTTGGCTGCCCTGGAATTTGCTCTGTAGACTAGGCAAGGCCTCAAAGTCAGAGATCCACCTGCCTCTGCCTCTCAAGTGCTGGGATTAAAGGTGTGTGCCACCACCACCTGGCCCTGAACTCCTTGTTTTCATTCATATGAAACAAGGGGTTAATAGATGTAGATAGCTAAAAAGCAGAGAGAAATTTTTAAGATCATAAATGTTAGAGATGGAAGGAACTTAACTCACATCTACATCCCATGCCATCCCGGCTGTGTCCCTCCACACCGTGAAGTTGGTTCCTCCTGTGCAATGAAGAGAACATTTACCCAAGGGATTTGTGTGAAGAAGTAGTGACAGGCATGTATAAAGGTCTTATGGAAGTGCCTGGATAAGAGTCATCATGGTAGTGGCCTAGCAGAAAGCTGGAGAAGAATATAGACTGGATGGCTCTACCTAATTTGTGCACAGATCTGGCCTGTCCCAGTCACAGGCATTAGGAATACACAGAAGTCTACCCCCAAGACCCGGGTCTCAGTATTCTTTGTTTGCCAAAATAGTCACTCAGACATCTAGCGGCTTCTTCTTCCTGCCCACTCTGTCTCTGCTTTGGGAACTCCCTGTTTCTATCTCTGAACTCTTTTGCTCTAATGACCCTGAAGGTCATTGTAGACCTGATCTGCCCTTGTGACTCAGATCTTAGGGTCTGGGTTCACACACATTCCAATGTGAATAGAGATTGTTTCTCCTCTCATTCTGTCCAGGAAAGACCTTCACTTCACACTGAGGGAGAAAGAGAGTGGCCCACAATTGACCAAATGGAGTGATAGCTAACGAAAACAAGAACATCCACCACCCACCTGAAAGGAGTCGCAGTCAAGTTTGTGTTCATACTTTCACTAGTTCCTGAAAAAAATAAAGTCTTCCATATTTTAACATCATGCATCTGCTGCCCACTCATAAAGGTTCATGGTCACTGTTACTAATTCTTTGACACAATCCATAATATACAACTGCAAATGCCAAAGCCTCTTACAATGCATAACCACACACAAATGGAAGACAAAAACCAAACCAAGTCAAACGCAAACAAACCAAAAACTAAACTTGCCAAACTCTGTCCTCGGGTTTTCTTAATCACTGCCTCCAGGTACCTGTTCTGGGATCTGCTGTCTCCTTGCTACTTAAGTTCCAGGTACTTGTCAATGATTGAGATATTCTAAGTGAGGAAAAAACACCTGAGGCCTAAAATACAATACTCCCAATATCTCCAGTGGCATCTATACTTCTATAAGAGACACTTGAAGGAAGACCCAGAGAAATGACTCTCTTGGGGTTAGACTTCAGATATCAAGGGTTGAAAATTATCTCTGTTCCTGAAATTACATCAGTTGTNGGGTTGTTTCATCCATCTTCCACAAATGCCAAAACCCAGACATAGCAGACAGAAAGCAATAGGAGTGTTGTGTGGGAAATATGCAACTCTCTTCTTTCACGTGACCTCTGAGGTTAGAAGTACTCCGGTCTTCCCAGCTGCTCCCAGATGGATCTTAGAACAATCAAGACTAGCTGTGGGTTTGGATTCCTCCAGGCAGCAGTGCTTCTTTGAAAAGTCACAGCTTTCCCTCAGACCAAACCTGAAAGGATTGTGCTGTCTGTAAAACCCAAGCTGGCCAATGTTTCTGGAAGAATATTATTCTAATAATGAAACTATCAACACAGAAAAGGCAGAAATGTCCATCCGAGCAGTAGCATGGCTTGGAGCCTGCATAGGACACTGTTTATTCCAGCCCTCTCCGGACTGTTTCCAGAGAACTAAGGGAGCTTACATTCCATGAATGGGTGTCTTCCCTATGTTCATTCCAAGATTACAAGACTCACCAACTCATCTTATTCATGGGAAGGCAGAGACTGAAGGAAAACCAAAGCAACCAGGAAAAAGGGTACAGAACATGAAACCTGGTGAACTTGTCTGAGATTTCATGGAGTCAAGAAGGGTGGAAGTTGTGGTAGTTGGTGAGTGTGGCTTCAAGACTAGAGATGACTGCAGACAAGAGCAGGGGACTCATGGGAAAGAGACAGTGGAAGAAACTGAGTATTCCTCTGGAAGCGCATCAGGGAGCCAATGAGGCAGGGGCATCTGAATGAGCCAGTGAAATGGTTTCTGACACATTCATTCATTATTGTCACTGAAGGTCAAAGACTCTCACAAAGTCAGAAACACTGATATGATGACTGCTAATGTCAGTGCTGGAAACCTCAGAACTCCCAAAGAGCCAGGCATGAACACAAACTCTACAAAGTATAGTAGATCCCGAGGGTCCACTGTCTTCCTTCTCCTGGGCTTCTTATACTGCTCTTCTTCAATTCTGAGAAAAGGAACCAATGGAACTAAATGACTCAAAGTGTGGGTTTATCGGTGTCTCTTTAAGATGAATGGTGCCAGGCTTTGCCAACTGCTTCGCTTCAGCTTCTGAGCTGGCAAAAACTGCTGCCTCATTTAGCCATGGTGGAAAACATCGGGCAGAATCAAGGTGAACAGCTAGCAAAGAGCTTGGAAACCCTCCAGGGAGAAAGCTGAAGGCGTTAGTCACCGGAGCAGTAAATGAAAAGGAACTTAGTTAGCCTTTGACGTCTTCAGTGCCACCCTCCTCATCTCTGCTTTCACTTAGTAACCAGTGCTCAGCACTTGTCTTGGGCCTCCCGTGAAGTAATGCCAAAGGGACAGTAATGCCAAACCTGTCCATCTTTTGCATCTTGAATCCACCAAGAAAGTATGACCCAGCTTCAATCATCTCCCCCCCAAGGTATTTTAAGATGCAGCTAAATGTCACACATGAGGTCTTTACTATGTACAATCAGTGCCTGTTCATCAAAAACAAAGTGAAAAAAACTGGCAGAGCCTGGACAATGAGAGACCACATGGGGCAGACATGGCTTTTCCCTAGGTTGTTAATAGAAGAAGGACATAGATTTCTGTCTATTTAAAGCATGAAAAATGTAACCAAATAAAATATTTGAGAGTTGAAAGGTTGAATNTTTAGTAAAATATAATTCTTAGGTCCAGAAACTTATCTAAACAACTTCCTTTTCTGGAAGGAACTTCCTCCTGTGACAGAACAAGACAAATGTTCCTCACAAGTATTCAAGAGCAAAGGGTCGTTTCTCAATCAGCCATTTCACAGTACAGGAACAAAGGTTCAGGGATTGAGAATGATTGACCTTGGCATGAAGCTACTTCATAGAAGAGCACTTCTTTCCCTACTCATGGGACTTCGTGCTGGTTGTTAATTACATAGACACAGTCCCTGAGTGTCTGTCATGCACACAGTACCATCTAAGGGCTATGAAGAATCGAAACCAAGTAAGTCCTGGTCCCCACTCCCTTTGAGTCTATGTGGAGTCAACTGTTCACCAGATGACATCCACTGTGTGAGTAGAGTCAGGCTCACAAACATCGCCTTCTGGTTATGCACATTCCTTTCTTCAGTCTTCAGATGAGGAAACTAGGACCCAAGACAGTCATGCAACTGCCTCAAATTAAATAACCCATCTGAAACAGAGACCAGATTTGAACCCAACAGTGCCTAAATCTGAGACCTTGGCTCTTACCTCCATCCAAGGTTATACCAACTCTTCAGTGTTCCACTGACCCCTCAAAGAAATGGGAGATACTTTAGTAAATGTAAAAGGAATTTCTGAATAGCAGGATTTATCAGCTCTGAGATATTTTTCTGTAGGAGTCCACATAACAGCACTACCATAGGTAGCTTTGAAATGAGAAGGTGCTGGACGGAGNTCTCCTTTGGAGTATGCCGACCTAATGCAGAGTAAAAAGTGAGAACAGTGTATTTTGGGTTTTCTCCCACCTCATGACTCTAAGGTGCAAGAATAGCAACAAAAACAAAGTTACCCTCTGTTTTCCCTGGCATTCAAATGAGCAGAAACTGATAAACAGACTGCAAATAAAAGAGGCTAGCAATGTCCTAGAGAAAATACAGATGAACTTTAAAGAGCTGAGGATGGCAGTGTTTTTCAGGCTGGTGTTGAAGTTTAGGCAAAGGTATGTGTTTATGTACGGTGACTAAGCCTGTGTGCATGGGAAGCAGCCACTCCAGATGGTTGAAAATGTGGTAATNTTGGAAGACACATGTAATGATTGGCACCCTAAAAGAAAAACAGATGTCTCCTCAAAAGAAAGATTTTAGAAAAAGTTGCCTGATGACCTCTTAGGACTCTTTAACTGGGTCTCAAAGTCAGCCACACAAGGGAACTATTTAGGCCTCAATGCACTTCACTGTGTCCTGGGGAAGAAACAGAGCACCAGGAAAAAGGCAGCACGCACTCGAATGCACACACATAACAAATAAACAAAAAATAAATAGAAAACAAATTTTAAAATATTTTGCTGATTGCACAACATGGCCAAGGCTCTCACTAATTTTATGTTTTAATCAGAATTTTAACCTGAGAATATAACAAGTTCAGTCATGGTAGATAACAGAGCTAGCTTCGGAACTGCTCTGTACTCACTTTCTCTGGGCAATATTCCCTACTAGTTTTAGCAAAAATTTATGTCCTATTGCTTCCCACTTTGTGGGAGTCTGCGGGAGTCCAGCTCCAACCTGCTCCCATCTATCAGAGGGTTCTTGGGTGGAGGAGAGAGGAATGAGAAAATATTAGGTAAAAAGACAGAAAGAGATGATAAGAAAAACAGAGACACAAGATAGCTTCGGGAGGGCCCTGGGTATATCCCCAACAGCCCAGAGCTTTATTCAAAAGGGCTTTTTATAATATCCTAAGGGGAGAGACAAAAGACCTCCCCCTTACAAGATAAAAGCACACCATACAGCCAAGTGTAGACCCTTCCAAACACCTGGTAAACACTCCCGTAGCCAAATCATCTCCTTATGCAGCCCTGCTGGGTAAAGCAAGCTCAGATTCTCTGACCCTGAGTAAGGTCTCACTAGATAGCCTCTATGGGCTCTCACACCACTTCCTATCTGGGTTCAGAATACTGGGCACTAGGTTGTGATAGGAACAGAAATATCTGGAATTTGAGAGGGTTCTTCTAACAGGGTATCCAGTCTATGGTGCCTGAGAGGAATGTGGAACTGGATAGCAATGTGTGGCCTAATACAAAATCATGAACTTCCTTTAAAAATTATGAGATTTTAAAAAGTAATTGTTTTATAACTCAACTGCATATTTCAAGCATGAGCTTTATAGATGACAATGTTATATTGCTATGTCATGCAAAATAAACACATGCACGATCTTCCAACCCGTGGATTGTGGATTGAACACCCATGTATACAACATCTGCTTAAGACAATTATTTGCACAATGTGTCTCAGAGAAGCAATAACATTGGAGACCCTTGCTAGACTCTAGAGATGAAATGACACTATATGAACAAAACTGCTCATATACTGATGTGTTTCACCTTCAACCTTTGCTGTAGAGAGGCAGAATTAAGTCATCTGCTACTTCCCTTTATTTAATGAGGAAATAGCACAAATGATAGAGGGGCTGTTAGCTTTCATGATGGCCAAGCTTCCTAAATCATTAACTCACTTCCCGACTAACAAATCTATGGGCTGACTCCAGTGGATAAATGAATGATAGTCCTAGACACTAAGACAGCTTCTGGTTCATCACCCTGCACTGGGAACGCAATGAGAAACTGTCTGAGCAGAAAGAATGGCATCTATCTTCTGTTTGTTGGGAAAGGTTTTTACAGAAAAGATGGGAACTGTTTTCAGCTGAGGCTATTTAAAGACAGCCTGACTTTTAAAATTCTTCACTGCCTTTTCTTAATGGTTTTTCTCCCTTCCGTCCTTCAGGTCACAGAAGTTCTCCAGCTGAAAATGCAGCTGTCTCGTGGGAGCAGCCTAAGAAAACAGCAGTAAACCCCAGAGGAACCAGGCCCTGGTGATAAGGCTCAACTTGTGCTTTGCTTGATCCAACTGGAACAGTCCTTGGGGACCCTCATGCTGAGTGCTAGAAAGTCAGAGAGAGCACTGGAGGGCAGAACGGGGCCAAGGGAAGACATAACAAAGGGAAGTTTAGAAAGGAAAANGAGCTCAAGCTGGAGCTGGTCCAAGAGAAAACTGGAGGTCAGTCGAAGGCCCTAACTGCAGTGCTCTCTGCTCATTCTCTGCTGCACTTTCATGGACACCAGCTCCCTTCCCAACAGCTCTCTCCCAGGCTCCCAGTCACCTGAAACAACAAACCCTTCAAAACCACGACTAAGTCCTGTGTATACAGTGGAGGCTCGTTGTACACTACTGTAACATATTCCGACTTTCCAGGCCGGGCTTGCCACTCATGCTTTCTAAAACATTAAACATTATAGTCATTAGCATATGTTAAGGTTCTAGTGGCTTCATAGTAAAAGCCAGACCAGGATATCCACATAGTAAGTGTTAGCNTACACACCTACTGTTCTACTCTACAATGATTCCGTAATTACTTCAAGGGTATATGCTTTGAAGGACCATATTCCATTCTACATGCATTCTTTTTATTCCATCTTTGGTCTAAATCAATTGTAATCCAATTTTAATATGTTTAACAATTACTGAGTGAAAGGATCCTCAAAGATATCTACACTATACTCCATAGGTAAGTGCTTTTAAGCAAGTTTAAAATTATAAATCAAGTATGTATACACATGTTCATGTGTGTATATGCACATGTGTGTAGAAGCCAGAGGTTGTCATTGGGTCACTCAATCACTTTCCTTGGCATTTGAGACAGGACCTCTTACTAAACCTGAAGCTCTCCGATTTGGCTGGACTGGCTGTGCATCAAGCCTCAGGGACCCTCCTATTTCCACCTCCCCAGCTTGGAGGTCACAGGTGTGCGCCACCCTGCCCAGGTTTTCTTTACATGGGCGCTAACAATCAAACTCAGCATTGCACACTGAGCCATTGCCCCAGATCCTTAAGCAAATTTTTGTCTCAATGGATTTTTCATCTAATTTCAAATTTTGAACATGCCCAGTTGGAAAAGTCACTCCATGCACAATGGTACGTACACTTTCTGGATAGAAGATCTATTGCTTTGAAATGTTCTCTAAATAGATCAGAAGTAGCAGGGAATTGGTCTAGGGGACAAAGCAAAGTGGGGTGTGGGAGGAGTGATAATTTTAGCAGGGCAGGAGAATGTGGAGGGAATACATTCAATGTAAAACATACATAGTGTTTGAAGATTTAAAATATACATATAAACATTTAAAGGAAGATTGGGAATCACGAAGGTTGAGGGGAAAAAAAAACAAGCAAGCTACTCTCAAGAGAAGTTTGGGAAGGAAGAAAAGACCCTTGAAGCCTTGGGACATCTATCCCAACCCATAGCAGGAAGTCACAATGTCTGCCTGATCAAGGTGAGGAATCTGCAAGTTCTGTGCTTTGAGGATATTTTCAGGTCACATTCTAGAATAGCCCTCTGCAGAGTAAAGGTCATAATCTTGCCATCACCACATCCTGGACCAGGACTGAGTCCTGTGTGTGGTCCGGCTTCCATGGAAAGAGGAAGGACAGTATGAAAAGCTACTTGCGTCAACACTTGCACTCAAAGCATCAATTCTGAATGCAGGGCAATTATAAAAGAAGTATGGAGAAAATCCTATACAACTTGACCTGTGAAGAATGTCAGCTAGAGGCTGGGGAGATGGCTCAGCGGTTAAGAGCATTTGTTCTTCTTCTAAAGTACTGAATTCCATTTCCAGCACCCTCATAAGGTGGCTCATAAACACCCGTAACTCTAGCTCCAGAGACTCAGATACCATCTTCTGGCCTCAGGAGGAGTGTCTTTTTCTACCTAACTGTCTCTATTTCTATGACTAACTAAAAATAGTGTACAAAACAATGGTTTGATGGTGGCATTTTCATACGTTTATCATTGCATTCTGCTCATACACTCCCTCTTTAGTCTCCCGTCCCTGCTCCCACTGGTCCCCCTTCACTTTTATGTCTTATGTGTGTTTAAAGTCTGGATTCCACATGAGAGAAAACACAATGTCTGTCCCCTCTTGCTTCACCTTTCTTGCTCTTCCCTCTTGTCAGTCTACTCCCCTTCCCTGAAGTTGTCCCTCCTCTACTCTCATGTCATGGGTAAGTCTAGATTCCCAGTATATGAGAGAAAGTGTGTGGTGGTTGTCTTCCTGAGTCTGGATAACATGAAGCTCTCCAGTTCTACCCACTACCTGGCAAATTACACCATTTTATCCTTCTTTCTGGCTGAATAGAACTCCACATTTTCTTTACCCATTCATCTGCTGGTGGGCAAATGTAATAGTATCCTTGCTTCCACTCTCCTAGTCCTAGGAATTGACTGAGTACAACATTGGGAAATCTAGATCCCACAANGTGCCATAATGTGCCTAGAAATCATTTTACTAAACTTTTACTAAACTAGAAGAGAGGGGAGTTGTCACATACCATGGAGAATACAGGAGGCTTTCAGCCAGAGCTCCTGCTACACTGAGGTATAGCTTCAGTGTTGGGGAGGGCAGGAAGGGGCTGAGGGAAGAGCCTTTGGAGCAACCCTTGCCCTAGGCAGCAATGCTGAGACAGAGGTAAGTAATAGATTTTGTGTGTGTGTGTGTGTGTGTGTGTGTGTGTGTGTGTGTATGCTGTCTGTCTATCTGTGTGTATGAATGTGTTTGTGCCTGTCTGTGTGCTTCTATGTCTGTGTGCATGTGTATGTGTGTCTGTCTCTATGTGTGTATTGTAGTGGTAGGGAAAAGGGGCTGGCTAAAGAAAACCACCCTGACCCTGGAGCCCAGAACTAGGGAAAGATGGCTCAGACCAGGGGAAGAAACACAACCTGGGTTTGGGACCCGAGCCAGAGAAATGAACACTTTATCCACAAACCCAGAACCAAGGAAACATGCTTTGACTCTGAAACCAGTACCAAAGTAACACTCTCGGTCCCTAGAATCAGAGTCAGTGAAAGATATGTGCCCTGGCTTTAGAATTAGTGTCAAAAGCTAAGTAAGGCCAGTGAAGGAAACACAGACTCACATCAGAGCCATCTCTGTCCTGGCCAACTGACCTGTGAAACCAACCAATCACAGAGCAGGAAAGTAGCACCCTGGCCCTGGAGCCCAGGATCAGGGAAAGAAACACAGCCTAGGTTTGGGACCCAAGCCAGGGAAATGAACACTTTATCCCCAAACCCAGAACCAAGGAAACATGCCCTGACTCTGAAATCAGTACCAAAGTAACTCTCTTGGTCCCTAGAATCAGTGTCAGTGAAAGAAATGTGCCCTGGCCTTAGAATTAGTGTCAAAAGCTAAGTAAGGCCAGTGAAGGAAACACAGTTAGGCTCACATCAGAGCCATCTCTGCCCCTGACCAACTGACTTGTGAAACCAACCAATCACAGAGCAGGAAAGTAGCACCCTGGCCCTGGAGCCCGGGACCAGTGAAAGAAACATGGCCTGGGTTTGGGACCTGAGCCAGAGAAATGAACACTTTATCCCCAAACCCAGAACCAAGGAAACATGTCCTGACTNTGAAACTAGTACCAAAGTAACACTCTTGGTCCCTAGAATCAGTGTCAGTGAAAGAAATGTGCCCTGGCCTTAGAATCAGTGTCCAAAATCCGAAAAAGGCAAGTGAAAGAAACACAGTATAGGTCTGAAATCAGGGCCATCTCTGCCCCTAGCCCACAAAACTGACCAATCCCTGGGCAGGAAAAAAACTAGCCAGTCCCTATTGACTCCACTGCCAAGACATCCTATATAAATCACCCTGCCTGGTCAGTTGTGAGCTGTTCTCTCCACCCTGATAGAGGCAGCTACTCCCCTGGACTCCTCCTTCCCAAATNAATCTCTTTCTCAAAAGAGTTTTGGGTGTGAAGATCTTCATTCACTGGCACACAGAAGAACTTTGCTGAGATGTCCCACAGTGGACTGAGCAAAAGAGAGCTGAAAAAGTAACATTTTGCCCTGGAGGTGTGGGGAGATTGCTACATTTCTGCAGGGGATTCCCCTTTTGCAGAGTGAAGCAAAAAGTTACACCTTAGGCCAGAGAAGCAGAGCTCTGCTAGGAAGCCCCCTTAAGTGGGGGCTGAGCAAAGCTCAGCTTTAGCACCGGCTCTCCAGGAGAGGAACAGGGTTGCTATATCCTGCAGGGAGACCATCCCCCACTACACCAGGTATAGCCTGACTCTCCTGAGCAGTCAGGATACCCTTCCCTGCAGAACTGACTTGGCAGCTCCAGGCCTGACTCTTCCCAAACAGTCAGGATACCCTTCCTTGCTGAAGCAGTTCCAGGCCTGACTCTCCCGAGCAGTCAGAATAACTTCCCCTCCAGGGCTGGACTGTCTCTTTGCAGCTCCAGCCATCAGCTGTCCTAGCAGCCCCAAGCAAACTCCCAGAGTTGCAACAGAGTTGCTTATACTAGTGAAATATTTTGAAAGTCAACGTGAAGTAGTCCATAAAGATTTAAATGTACAGGGTAAAGGGAGTGTCTTGGTTAGTGTTCTATTGCTATGAAGAGACACCATGCTTTCTTTCATAAGAGTTGCCTGCTTAAAAATTCAGAGGCTTAATCTATCATCATCATGGCAGGGAGCATGGCAGAATGCACAATGTGAAACAGTAGCTGAGAGCTACATCCTGGTCCACAGGCCAAGAAAGAGGCAGGGGACTGGGCCTGGTATGGGCTTTTACCCCCAGTGACACACTTCCTTCGAAAAAGCCACACATCCTAATCCTTCTCAAATAGTGCCACTCCACTCCCTGATAACTAACCATTCAAATATATGAGCCTCTGGGGCCATTCACATTCCACTCCCTGATGTCTACAGGCTTGTACCTTTATCATATTGCAAAATGCATTCAGTCCAACTTCAAAAGGCCCCATAGTCTATCACAGTCTCAACACTGTCTAAAAGTCCAAAAGTCAAAGTCATCTTCTGAGTTCAAAAATCTCTTAACTGGAACCCCTTGTAAATTCAAAATCAAAAAGCAGATATACTTCCAACATACAATGGCAAAGACTTTTCCTCCAAAGGGGAGAAAAGGGAGCATAATGAGGAAATACTGAACCAGAGCAAGACCAAAAACCAGCAGGGCAAACTCCAAATTCTGCATCTCATGTCTGCTGCAGACCACACAGCTTTCCGTGTGGAACTGTACGGGGTGATGCAAGAGCCGGCAGGAGCAAGATGGATCAGCAGGGAAAGGCACTTTCTACCAAGCCCACCAGCCCGAGTTCNAGCCCTGGGACCACATGGTGGAAGATGGGAAAATGTCCACAGCTTGTCCTCTGAACTCCAAACCTTTTTTGTTGTGTTACATGTGAATGCCCCTACAATATATGCATACACATGTAAACACACACACTATACACACATCACACACACACACCACACACACTACACATACAGCATACACACACACACTACATACACATCACACACACTACACATACAGCATACACACACACCACACACACATATCACACACACACAACATACATACACATACACACCATACATACACATACCACACACATACACCACATACACACACACACACCACACATATACACACATACACACACACCACACACATACACACATACATACACACACCACATACACACACATCATACACACAATTATGATGACAATAAATAAGTACAGTCAAGGAAAACATTACAAACCCCAGTATTATAGTTTATACTTTTAACGCATGTTTTATGTATATATTAACATCATTGCCTATTAGTACTATTTCAAGTTGATAGCTTCTCTTCAATTCTAAATGAAAACTTCACCAGGAGCTGGAGAGAGGGCTCAGTGGTTAAGAGCACTGGCTGCTCTTGCAGAGGACCCAAGTTTGGTTCCCAACACCTGTGACAGGTGGCTTACAGTGCTTGTAACTCTTCTGGCCTCTACACATGGCCTACATACATACATACACACAAACAAACATAAAAATCTTACAAAGTAAATAAAGAAAACTTAGCTGGAGGGATGTGCTTTTTTGTCTTCATTGGAATACTACATTGTTTCCTCTCCCCCCNNAAAATCACATTTTTTTCTTTGTTTTGTTTTGTTTTTCGAGACAGGGTTTCTCTGTGTAGCCCTGACTGTCCTGAAACTCATTTTGTAGACCAGGTTGTCCTAGAATTCACAGAGATCCACCTGCCTCTGCCTCCTGTGTGTTGGGATTAAAGGTATGTACTACCACCTGGCAAAAATCACATTTTTAATAATGTTATTAATTCTTTAAATAAATAAAAAAGAAACCTCCAGGGCTGGAGAGATGGCTCAGTGGTTAAGAGCACTGGCTGTTCTTTCAGAGGACCCGGGTTCAATTCCCAGCACCCACATGGCAGCTCACAACTGTCTATAACTCTAGTTCCAGGGTATCTGACACTCTCACACCAATGCAAATAACGTTAAATAAATTATTAAAAGAAAAAGAAAAGAAACCTCCAAAGGTAACAACTTGCCAGGTGGATTTCAGATAGCTTTTCTTTTTCACAATACAGAGTTGTACAGATGCTGCAAGCATTAGTACCTGTTTAAGGTTCAATATTTGTGATTTGCGGATGCAAAATGGGCCTCNGATCTGCTCAGAGCCAATGTGTTTCAATTGCAAGGTTTATCCCAAGAGGAAAATTAGAATAAATTTTGCATGATANATCACTGATTTGCATTCCACAGCCTTAGCCGATTTCTACACTAATGTGGAAGAATTATGGGAAACCATTTCTGGAGCACGTCCATCATTACGTTTCCTAGGAGACAGCTGCTTACTAGGCAGAACAGAGCGAGAACAGGAGCTGGACATGCATGGTCCCCCGATGCTGAGAACTCAGTGTCAAACAATTCTGTCAGGTGTTTTTCTCCAGACAGGACATTAGATACTATTTTTAGATTTTATTAAATCTCATAAAGCAGATGTCTTCATACACTGAGATTTCATTGATACGCTTATAGACAGAATTGCTTTGGTCCTTTTGGAGTGTTTACCTTTAAAAGCAGTATTTTAATAACTAGCTTTAGAAAAGCTCTTTGATTTCAATGCAGCTCACATGGGCAAATCCTGTTCTTCCAAAGATGGATTGAAAAGGAAACCATCTCTCTTCAGGAAAATCCTGGCTTACCTCCAGCTGATGTATGTGCTGCCACCCATCTCATGGTCCTCAAAACAAAAGACAGAATTCAAGAACTGGAAATGACCTTGTGGATGACTGTGCCACTAACCTACTTAAATTAAAGCCAGAGCTGCCTCTTCTGTAGATACCAACGCTTCAGAAATCAACACAGCCAGCTTTGTCGGGCTTTGCTCCTATGGATGCAGTCAGCTAAAGGCTCAGCGTTCCTAGTGGTCGACACCACCTGGACTCTGTATAACACTCCTCACGTTGTTGTTTTTCTAGCACTGCCTCTATTCCAGGCTGGGGAGCAGGCTCTCTCTTTGGATCATTCTGCTAGTATAACTTGTAGGCGCTTTCACCGCCTGGATGGTTAAAGCCAGGTGCTGGCTGGCTGCAGAGGCTCAAGCCTGTAATCCCAGCACTTGGGAAGTGGAGGTAGGAGGACCAGAAGTTCAAGGCTTTATAATGAGTTTGGGGCCAGCCTGGAATAAAAAAAGAATCCTGTCTCAAAAATCTAAACAAAAGAGCTGTAGAGATGGCTTAGGATTAAGAGCATTTGTAACCCTTGCAGAGAGGACTGGGTTTCAGTTTCCCTTTTAAGATGATTTTCTCTGGTGTTTTGGAAAATAGACTAACATAAGGATTATACTAGCTTATGTAGAAAATTCTGGATTGGGGCTCTGACATGTAGTTCTGAATACCTCCCTGCCCAACACCCTTCTGTCTATCTTTGGACAAACAAAGTGATGAGTCCAAGCCTCAGGTCATGTGAAATAAATTCAAGTAATGGTACCACTCCAAGGGTCAGAACGATAGCTTAATGAAATCAAATTCTGTAGCTATCACCAAACAAATGTTGGCTCCTGTTTGACTTCTGATTTCAAGTACCCAAGGAGAAGTTTGACTTTCATCCAAGGAAAATACACAAAACACAAACATCATGTAGGCAGAAACAACCTTAAAATAGCCACTCTATAATTAACCAAGTCCTCAGAAATGAAAACAGTTTCATGATGAGAGAAGGGAAAGGAACGATTTTCAATGTCACCTCAACTGGGGCAGCTGAATGAGGGCGCCTCTGATCTCTTTATGATGCCCTGCTGCACTGTTGAATTTTTTACAGCCTTGCTGATTCTAGATGCCTGGGGGGTCACCTAGGCTGTAAGCTGCTCAACAATCTAACTAACCATTCCCCATGGAACAGTGAGCTGCATAATCAGAAGATGTGAAAGTCACCAATACGTTTTTTATCCTAACTGACAAGTGGGAAAGATTAATTTTTTTAAGTCCAATTTTCTTCCAATGGTTGTCTTTTCTAAATGTATTGTGACTGATACATAAAATATAAAATCACATTAACCAATTTAAAGAAGAAAGGGCTTGTTTTAGCTTAGAGTTCAAGGTACAATCCATCAGGTGGGGAAGCGAAGCAGTTGGAAGGAGCTTGGAACAGCTGGTCACATCACGTCACGTTACATCACGTCACATCATGTCAGAAGAGAAAACAATGAATGGCTGCTGCTGTGCCGTTCCCTTCTCCCCTGTACAGCCTGGAGTCCCAGCCAGGGAATGGTGCTGCCCGCAGTGGGCAAGGCTTCCCTCAAATCAAGATACTGCTCCATGGGCACACCCAGGAGCCCATCTACTGGGTGTTTCTAGATTCTGTGATGTTGACAATTACCCTAACTATCACAACATAACCCTTGTCAGATGTACAGTCTGCCAATATGTTCTCTGGTGCCATGTGCTGCTGGATCCAGTTTGATGGTGTTCGTGGAAGATTTTTGTGTCTATGTTCATTGAGGATGTTAGTCTATAGTTTTCTCCTGTTGTAGTCTCATCTGGCTTTACTAGCAAGGTAATAATGGTCATATTCCTTCCTGTTCTATTTAATGGAAATAATATGAGAAGAACTGATTCTGGTTCATCTGGAAATGTTTGGTCAAACCCAGCAGTGAATTGTCTGGTGCAGGTTCTTCTTGAATGGGCGGCATTTAAGGAACAGACTCAAAAATCATGACTTGCTGCTGCTCCATCCAGGTTGTCTGTCTCTTCACTACTCAGTGTTGTTAGAGTCTGAGTTCAAGAATGCATCAATGCCTTTTGGTTATTACATTTTGGGGATCATTCATAATAATCCCTAATGACCATTGTACTTGTACAATATCAATTGTAATNTGTCTCCTCTCTCATTTTCTTAGTAAGTCTAAGAAAGAGTTTATTCCATTTGTCTTTCAAAGAATAAGCTTTTGTCATCAATCATTTGCATTTTTGTCATTTGTTTATTTGAATTTCTGCTCTAGCCTCTATTATACATTTCCTCTCACCTATTCAGGGTTTGGACTGCTCTTGCTTTTCTAGTCCCTTGAGATGAAAGGCTAAATTGTTTGAGACCTGTCTAGTATTTCAGTTTGAATACTGAGGCCTATAATGTTTCTTGTCTTTGCTCTGCTTTGTCTCCACTTAAAAATAAATTATTGAGACACTTTGTGGCCTAGCTTGTGGCTTGTGCTGGAGAAAACTCTAAGTGTTGATGACATGTACTTAGACACATTCTGACAAAATGTTTGTAGATCCCAGTTAGGTCTATTTGGTGAAAAGCACAGTTTAACTTTGCTGGGTCTTGATTGAGTCTCTCTGCACCTTAAATGGGTTATTAAAGTCTCTAGCCATTATTATATGGGATCAAACTCTCCTTATACTATTTTAGTCACTTAAGAATATGTATTTGGAATTGTTTCTTCTTGCTGAATTGATCCTTTTATAAGGTATAGTTTTGGTATGGTGTGTGTATGTATGTGTTCATGAGGGTGTGAGCACACATGCTTGCAAGTGCAGAGGCCAGAGGTTGACACTGGGTGCCTTCTTGGATCTCCTCAGTTTTCAAGACAGGGTCTCTTACTGATCCTGGAGTTCATTGATTTGCTTAGATTGCCTGGCCATAAGCTTCAGGTCTCCTCCTGTCTCTGTATCCCAACCCCCAACACTGGGATTACAGATGTGCACTGCTGCACCTAGCTTTTAACGTGGGCACAGGGGATCTGAATTCAGGTCCTCATGCGTATGTGGAAGGCACTGTACTCACTTAGCCATCTCCCCAGCCCCTAACCCGTGAACAAGGTAGTACAGCTTATCCAACTTAAGTGTAGTCACCCTCGCTCTCTTTTACGAGCCATCCCTTCACTTTCAGGTCATGTGTGCTCTGCCAGGTGAAGTGAGTTTCTTGTAAACAACATATATTTAGGTCTGGTGGTTTTTCTTAATCCCCCAAAGTTGCTCTATGTCAATCAAATTGGGTAAATTAATCCATTGATATTCACAGTAACTACTGAGAGGTAAGTTGGCACTAATCATCACGTCTTGGTTTCTAGTTTTATTGTAGTGGCCCTATTTCCCTTTTGGTCTTTCCATGTGGATAAGTGAACTATTACAGTAGTATGTTTTGATTCCTTACTGTGTTTTGGTT
>LZPO01087247.1:251717-276322 GCA_001675575.1 Neotoma lepida | reverse complement strand
TAAAAGTCTTGCTGGAACATTTTTCACTTCTAGTGCTCGCCTCCATCCCCTGCACTTCCACCACACAGTCAGACAACGGTCCATTCCTAGTAAGCGCCTCAGGTAGGCTTTGAGCATGCCATCTTCGCCATTACCACACTCAACCCTTCTTGCTCATGGGTCACTCACACTTCCTCTGAACCTTGCTTGCACCAATCTCTGCTAACTCAACTGCTTTCTTGAATCTTCAGCAATGACATCAGTGTTTCAGCTGAGCCAAATAAGAACCAATTCACAGTGGTTTTGAGTNGCTTCTGACATCCTAAGTTGTCTGCTGCTTTGAGAGCTCTGTATCCAATGGTGGTATGGCTCAAAGGGCTGACACATGAACCTGCATCTCTTGTAACTGTGGTTCATGAAGTACATCCTCAAGCCAACCTCAGGTCTTCTGAGCCTAAAGATTACATTCCTGACATGAGGCTGAAGCCAGCATTTTACCAAGCCATTCCTAGGAGTCTCCTACTCACTAGCATCTGAGTGCTGAGAATGGTTGGGGAACTTCCAGCCTGGCCCTGGGTTCCAGGAGAAACACAGAGGCAGAGCTGACTGACTCTTAGGAGTTTCTAGTGGGAAAAGGCCAGCTTTCCATCTGAACATACCACTGACTTAGTGACCTCCTTGGGAGGCAGTTTTAAGAGGTTTTCCNCTTTTAACTGACTGCTTTTTCTAGTAACCAGATCTTGTTGGCACTTGCCTATGTCTGCTGGAGCATTGCAGNTGTAGCTGGCCTAAGAACCGAAGAAAATATGGTGCTGTTTCCTTGGCAGATTGTTCTAGATTGGGCATTCCTGTTTCACTTGCTCTATTGTAACTGCTCATCCTTTGGATAGTTTCAGAAAGGCACATGAGAGGTTTCAACAGAACGAGGACTAACTTAGATTCTATTAATCATCTGCACTGGGGTATCAGTCTGACTGTGGGAATGAGGACTCATCAGCCAAATCATTTGGGTTTCATTGATACACATACATTCAGNNAGTCTCTACTTTAAAGGCCTGGCTGTGCCCCTGAATATGGGAACTTGAAAGGCATTTTTAAGGAACAATAAGATGGATAGTTCTTACTAAGGAATGAATATTATCAATGCTATCTAGGCTCCTGGGGCAGTTCCAATTCGANAACAAGGATGCTGATGACTTTTTTTAGGCACGTAGCTCTGAGAATGAGCACTAGGTGCCAGGACTATGCTATTGTTTGNGACTGAGTCAAAAACAGTAGGAAGCCTTGATCTCTGCCACAGTAGCGGCAGATGTAAAGCCCACATCACGGCTGGTTTCTCTGTACATACATGATTTTCTTCCTACTCGGCACTCACAACACGTGGGAACAGAGAACCAGCACTGGTGTTAGGAGCTGGCAGGCAGGGCTGAGGCTACCCAACCCTGCAGTGTGATAATGGACTCAGCATAGCCCAATGACCCTTCTTCTTCCAAGTAGATTGATTGGCAGGGCTGCTCTCCCTTCTGTACTGATTGCTTTCATGGTCTGTCCTGATGTCATCGTCTGTGGTCCATGTTGTGGGACTGTGCAACCGTCTGTCATTCTTCCTTGCAGCTTTTCTGTAGGTTGTTATGAGTTACCAACCTCAGTGTGATGGCTGGAAGAGTGGCAGGTAATCACAGAGGACCATAGCTCACATTTGCCAAAGTCACTGTGTGGAATTGGGAAGTATAGCTTGCCCTCACCCTATTGACTGTGTCACAAGCTGTTTTTATGCTGTGCAGTTACACTCTAGAGAGCAAGATCTGATCTATAAGGACACAAAAAGCATGCTGGGGCCCAGGTATCAGACCTGAAAACCCAGGAGAAGCAGGGGTCACTCTTCTTTGCCATGATGGTGAGACCTGAAAGTTAGAGGACCAAGGGAAGGCCTCAGGACAGACATTAGAGGGGCAATGGAAAGAAGCTGTTCACCTTTTGTATTGATGTAGACAAGCTTTCCATCTGCATTGGGAATGTTGGGAGGTGGGGTGAAAGAGAAGGCTTACTGAATATCTCTATGGGCCTGTTCTAGGCTGCCTGGGTNGCCTTGATATCCCCATTGCTGCTCAGGTCAAAGACAGCAGCCATCTCCCAAGGACTCCTGGCACTTCACACCAGAAGCATTTTATGGGATAAAGAGATTGAGTGATGAAAAGCATCTGAACTTGGGTGATATAAGAAGGATATTAGAGCCAAGTGTGGTAGCACAAACCCATAACCTAAGCACTCAGGAGGTAGAGTCAGGAGAGTAAGGAGTTCGATGTTATCCACAGATACATATGGAGTTCAAAACCGGCCAGGATTAAATGAAACCTTGTCAGCAAAAAAGGAAAATAAACAGAAAGGCCATTGGAGCATTTTGGGCCATACCATTCTAGTCAGAGCATCGTGTATGCATTTATAGCTTTTTACTAATTGGCCCTTGTCTTGGTGGCACCATCCTCTGTGAGAAATCTATTCTAGATAGGCATCATGTAGTTTCTCCTCTCAATTTTCCCTCTTCCCTTGCTGAGGAGATCCTTATACACTAACTTATCTGCCTGGGTTTGTACATATCGAGGGCATGTGCAGCTCTCTGGTTTTTCTTAATTAAAATGTTCTCTCTCCATCTACAGCTTCACCAGCAAGACACACAACATCAGTATCCCCATCACCTGCTGGACGGTCTCCATTGAAGGTACAAGCCTGTCCTTAGACGGGGTCCAAATTTTGGCCCTCTTTCCTTTTTCCTTGAAATCTCACCCCAAGTACATCAAAAGATGCTTTCATTCCTGCAGTCAAGACAAGGAACCTATCTCAGAAAGGGAGGGAAAAATGGAAAAGAAAGCAGCCTGTTTTTCCCCTCAGAGAGCTTCACCCAAGAATGCAGTCCTCTTTGGTGGTTGTTACTGTTGTTTTCAATTATTTGTTTTATTGTTTATTATTANTAGTAGTAGTAGTAGTCACAGTTTAATTCTCCAAATAGTGGCAATGAGAACTTAACAAACTCTAGTCTACAAATCTATTGAATAAGAAAAGAAATANAGTCCCAGTATAGCTCCTAGGATATTTTGACTTAGCCTTTTTATTAGAAACACATCAAACACATATGTATACACTTAGATTGAACAACACCAGTAATTGAGGTCTACTAAATACTCTTCTGTAAGTTTCTGGGCTTTATCCATTTTGGCAAAGCCAAACTCCACTTGTCCTCTTAATATTTTGCACTAAAAATGTCTCATATTACAAACTCATACTTGACCATGGAATACATGATGGTAAAAATGGAAAAAAAAAAGAAAACATTGTGGAGAACAAACCAGAAGCTTTAAAGGTCAGATGATATATAGATACAGGGTATTTAACATCTCTAAGCATGCACATCCCTCTTGAAGACAAATAATAATATTTAGCCTCTATGCAGATTCAGGTGGACTGGCCACAAGGCTGTCAGCACACTGGAGAAGGGTGCTGTTCAGAAGCCTTGGAGTGAGGTTGGAGTGAGTGTTGAAAGGATGGTTTTGTGCCAGGAACTTAGGTTTCCACATCTTCTGTCCTTTGTGTTGATAAGACAGTGCTAGCTGAGATGAAAAGGCAAATTAGTCTCCACACTTTGGGACAGGTTGTGACCCCCTGCATCCATGTGCCCAGGACAGTCACTGATGGAAACAGAGAAACACCACCAAAAAAGGAGNAAACCCCAAAGAAGTGTGACTTGATTTTCATTGCCAAAATTCCTAATGTAAAATTTTTCTGGGAAGTGCAAATTATTTTCTAGTTTTGCTGTCACTCTNCAGTGCAGCTGTTATCATAAAGTCTATGTGACAGCGTTTGCTTTGGGAGCCACTGCTTGTCATCACCCTGATGTGAGGCAGGGAAGCAGCGTGGCTCTTCCACATCTTCGTGTCTATAAATCCTCAAAGCACTCCCACATGTTGTGATGGAATTACCGTCTGTGTTTTTCAATTCCATTTTGCAGAGTAGAAATAAGACAATAAGTAATGGAGAGATTAAATTCTTAAGGAATAAAGAAGCCTTGCTGGAAAATACTCACATACCTGTTAAATAGCTCTAGTTAGCAAGCTGGTCTGTACTGTCCTAGAGTGGATCTGCATGTATTCCTACTGGCCAGAGGCAGTCTTGTAAACAAGTCTTTATAAATGGAGCTTGAAGGACATGAGAGAGAGAGGGAAAGGGAGAGGGAGAGGGAGAGATCATACTTTGTGCTGTAACTCCCAGGTTACTTTAGAGGGCATACTACTCCCAAGTTTCAAGCTTTCCTATGATTGGAATGAACTTTGGTATCTTATCTGATAAAATTTAGGGTGTTTTTTCCCCCAAAGCATTAAGATTGACCCTTTACAGACGACTGAACTTACCTGTCTTATTTTGAATTTGAGGCCTCCTTTTGGAAAAAGATATTGGTGAATTTGGATCTCATAATTCATCATGTTTAATTATATGCTCCTATTAAATGGAAGGATTTGTGCCTACCACATTATTTCTTTTTAAAAGAGAGGCTAGGGGCTGGAGAAGTAACTCAGTCAGTAAAGTACTTGCCTTGAAAGCATGAGGAACTAAGTCCAATCCCCCAAACCCATGCAGAAAAGCAGATGTGGTGGTATATACTACCCATCCCCATGCTGGGGAGATGGAGTCAGGAATCTTAGTGCTCCCTGGCCACTAGCCTCGCCTATCTGACAAGCTTCAGGCCAGGGAGAGACACTGTCTTAAAAAAACAAGATGGATGGCTCCTCCGGAATGATAACCAGCAACCTCCGACTTCCATATCCACCTGTATACACACACACACACACACATACACACACACACACACACACACACACATCCATACACACACTTTCATGCACACACATACACATCCATAGTCTCACACACACACACACACATCCATACACACACTTTCATGCACACACAAACACATCCATACACACACACATGTCATACACACACACACACACACACCAAGGTTAAGTTAGCCTAGGATAGCAAAATGTGTTCTATAGATCATTAAAGATATTAGGTGATAAGTAAGGAAAAGAAAGATCTATTATCACATAAGTTAGAAAACACTGGCTAAAAAAATTTATTGAGTTTTTTTTTTTAACATGCTAATAGGACTTAAAAACCCAAAGACATGTCATAGGCAGCATTTCCCAGTGGAGCCTACTCACTGGGATTCCTTACAAGTCCTTAGGACGTGGGGATAGGGAGNTGGGGAAGCTCAGATGCTAACAAGGCCAGAGAGCTGACACTAGATGAAGGAGGCTGGTTGGGTCGCCATGTGGAGAAGTAGGCTACAGTATGTTCAGGTACCCATACCCCCACCTGAAGGAAACAACCCTCCTCAGCTTCAGCTTACCTCCATAAGAAAAAGTGGGCTGTTGCAGCAGATGTCTAGGTCCTTATGAAATGCCATAAATCTTGGCTTTATGTGGAAATTTTCCTATTTTTAAAAATTAGCAACTAAATTAGGCTTTTAAANAAATTGCAGATGAAACAACTCATATCTCAGGCAAAAGTCCAAATGCTCTCAGTTTGCAGCTTTTGCTNNGGTGTCTGGGGGCTCACAGAAAACTCAGGTGTGGGGATTCTTCTCCAGTGGGAAGAATGTCCTAGCCACCTGGCCTCACGTGGTTCTGTACCCTGACTGGCAGTCATGACACATGGCCAAGCCACGCCCCCAAAGCTCTTTCCCCCCGGTTCAGACAGGACTGATGGTACACCTCCAAATCCTCTCGCCAATTTTCCCAGCCTCTTTTTATCTATCTATCAGACAGTGAGGTGAACTGGGTGGTACTTAAATTTAAATCTGGCATTTCTTAGCTGGGACTATCATAAACTACCACAGGCTGGGTGGTGTGGATGATATGTTTTCCCTCGTGCCTGAAGACTAGAGGTGTTGGCTGACTTGACTTGTCTACATCTCCTCTCTGGGGCTTGCTGATAGGCACGTGCTCTCTGTGGGTTCATGTGGTCTTTGCTCTGTGTGCCTGGATTACAGATTTCCCTGTAAATCCAAGGTCTTTATAAGGAAACCAGTCAGTCAAGTTGGATTAGGGTTATACTTGCTTCCTTAAATCCCCAAATACAGCCAGCCAGCGGGCACTGGAGGCTAGGCCTTTATCATAAGCTTTTGGGGAAGCATCTCTAACAGCAGTTTCTCTTCTCGCNTTACCCCACGTCTGGTGGGGGCAGGGCTCCGTACAGTCCTTCACTCCNTCTCCAGTGGAGTACAACTCCCCAGGACTGAGCTCAAACTCCCCGGTCTTGTCGGGCAGCTACAGCAGTGGGATCTCGTCGCTTAGCCGGTGTAGTACGTCGGAAACCTCAGGCTTTGAAAACCAGGCAAATGAACAGTCGGTGCCGGGGCCGGTGCCCATGCCGGTGCCCGTGCCCATGCCTAGCTTCAGCGGGTCCGAGGAGCCAGNACGCAAGGAGAGCAAAACCCCGCCCCCCTACAGCGTCTACGAGCGGACTCTGCGGCGCCCTGTCCCGCTACCTCACAGCCTCTCCATCCCTGTCACCTCCGAGCCACCTGCCCTGCCCCCCAAGCCCTTGGCTGCGCGATCCAGCCACCTGGAGAATGGGACCCGAAGGACTGAGCCTGGCCCGAGGCCCAGGCCCCTGCCCCGCAAGGTGTCTCAGCTCTAAGTCACTTTTCTATGTACCTGCGATGAATTCTTTGCCGTTTACAAAGTCCGATGAGAAGACATTTAGTGTAGGCACTTTAATATCTTACTCAGACCTTTCTTTAAATGAATGGAATTAAATTTGCTTATTAATATAATGTTGCACAATATTAAAAGTTACTGATCTAAAACGCCAGATGTTACATGAAGTATGGCTGAGTCTCATTAAAATGTTCCTCATTTGAAAGTGGTAAGTCGTGAAAAAAAGACTCCTTTTGTACCTTTTTATGTTCACCTTTTTTTACGTAGTTTAATCTTAAAACCAGTACAATATTGTCAAGCAATACACTGCGTGATGATGTTGTATACCTTTTTCTGAATACTTGATACTCTGAGAAAGCTGATCGTGTCTGTGCACACCCTAACACAACAGCCCTTCCTTAAGAAGACTAGTAATTAAGGTGATGGGTTTGGCTCTCCCCTTGAGCAGAATGTTGAGCACACATCCTCAGAATTAAAGGGTAAAGCAGGCCGGTTGGACGAGATACTTAAGGGTTGCAGCAATTGGGACATGAAGTTGTTTTGCCGTCTGACAGCTGTCTACATTCTTTAACTCTGTTTTGTGAATCGGTTGCTAAATCTTTAAGTGCCCTGACACCATGCTATCTACTGTATTACTTTTCAAGGTGCAAATTGCTTTCAGAGTTCCAATCAGCTAGATTAAGCAAAAGACTCAAGGAGAAGTGTTTACTTGAATTCTGTGCTTCCTTACTTGATGATTTCCTATATAAAACGTGTCAGTGATGAAGAACAGACGTTCAAGGATTAAATAGGCACAAATTACTGTGTCCCATTAACAAGGATTTGGGAATCAATACAGGACAGTATTAAATCAATAGTGTGAAGGAAGACAAAAACCTTTGTGAAAATATATTAACATGATTGAATGCTAAAAGGACTTGGAGAAGATGAGGGCATTCATTAATGTTCAATCCTGCATAAAATAAAGAATTCGTCCAACTCTCCATTCTTACCAGGATAGTTTAGCTTCTCAGTTCATCTCATGGTCCTTTTGTTGGAGGAGGATTGTGGACCATTCTAGCATGGATATGACAACGTAGCATCTTAGATGGAGATAGAATAGACACGCTGATGTGGCAGTTGTAGGAGTGTGAACAAGCACCTTGTATGTAGTAATGTACGTTTTATCTTTGTTTTTTTTTTCTTTTACTGACTGTTTATAACACTCGATTGACAATAGATATGAACTGTATTTTAAATCATGCTGTTAAATATTTTCCCTCTTTTGTTGGGAAGCTCATCTTAGTTTAGTTGTGTTTGTTTTTGTTGCTAGCTTACCTGGAAGGCAGTGACCACTTTTTTATATTCTCTTAATGAAACCATTCAGCAGGTATATGCTGTTGAGGCTGGTTATAGAGGTTTTCTATAATAAATGTTCAAGTATTTTTGTACATAACTGGTTAATTTTAATAAGAGATACCATTATGTGTAAAAAAAAGTAAAAATAAAAGCAAACAGTTGTGGATGCAGTATGATTGTTATAATTATGCCAAATACTTTATGTATGGAAAATATTTGTACATATGTGCTTTTAACAATAATTCTGCCATATTGACTTTACAATTTTGAATGTCAGAAAATTAATATATGTAAAAATATTTATGTTTAGTGAAAGTATTCATAATTGAGGAAAGGAACATATGAATTTTAGNTTTGTATCTTGCAGGTTTTGCAGTTAGAAATTTCTTGAACTAGCATTTGCATTTGATAATAACACTTTGTGTTTGTAATCACATCCTAAAGTATATATACATACACATATACATGTATGTAGAAAGCTCCATTTTTCTGTTGTTTTAAAGAAGTAAAATCTTTCCCTTAACTAAGATGACATGCATAAGATAACAAAGCCTCTTTGCTTTCCTTTTCCTGTGTAATTTAGTAGATTTCTTGACTAGTGCTTGGGCACAGAATAAATCAGTGTTATTTGCTCTTGAAGCCATTTTTTTTTTTTTTTGGCAGTGAATAGTTGACTTTATCATGTGAGTGTATTTCTAAAGCAGCTACATAGCAGAACATTTCAAGAGATCCTGTTAGTTCAGATGTTCATGTTGATTGCTGCTGAATGGTAAATATTAAATAAAGTTATCAGATTCATCTTAATGTTTCTGCCTTCATTCCAACCATCAGCATGGCTTTACTTCGAAGGGCAGCTGCACAAGCCCTCGGTCCTATCGTCAGGAGACCTGTTGACTTCCTTGTGGATAGATCCTATTTCTGTTGTTGTTTGACTCTTGACACAGATCATTTATACCATAGAGAACAAAGGTTGAAAAGTTAATGATGTAAGTTGCCATCCTGTGGAGA
Organism: Neotoma lepida; assembly: GCA_001675575.1. Lineage (NCBI taxonomy): Eukaryota > Metazoa > Chordata > Mammalia > Rodentia > Cricetidae > Neotoma > Neotoma lepida. Next base: position 267,278 of record LZPO01087247.1, on the reverse strand, counting down.
AGATAACATTTACCTGGGCAGCTGAACACTAATTAGTTTAACCAGAGCCAATTTAGCAAATCAAGCCATCAAAATTGGTCTGCATTAAAAAACTTGACACAGAACAGTTAACCACCAGGTGGACAAGGCAACGGTTGAATGCCACCTTCGCCAGCTGTGACATGTCCCATCTGCATGCNACCTCTTTGTGCTGTCTTTGACAAAATGATAGGCCATATATTTCATAATCACTGAAAATCCATTGATTGCAAAATTTCTGTTAATTGAAATCTGTCTTTTAATTTCATGAGATGCATCCATACTGTGATAGGTTTACATTTGTATAAGTCAATGATAAACTGCTCTTCTATTAAACATCACTGTCAGTATCCCAAGTACTTCTCAATATTAACTACAAGATCTTGTGAGCATCTTCATTATAGTTAAGCCTGCAAGTATTTCAACTCTCCGTGCAAAATGACAATATGAATAGCTCAGATTCCTGCCTAAGTAGGTTTCTCTCTGGTTTGTTATTGATTGTTCCAAAGAAGACATCAATGAGAATAACAAGTTGCACTGTCTTACTTTATCTTCACACATTACTGAGTGGTTTATATCAAAATGTATGAGTACTGAAACATGACCCTAATTCTATAAGAAAACCACAGAGAAAGGGTTCTTTTGTTTTTTGTTTGTTTGTTTTATTTTTTAACCAGTGGTTCAGGTCTAGGCTGGATGTTCCCAAATTCTTGGCCTCTTACTCAAAGGGTTAAAATAAGGTCTCACAAAAATTTGTAGAAGTAGCAAGGAAACTTTATCTAAAGCAAAGCCATGATAGCAAGCCACATGAGCAAGCCACAAGTACCTTGAGGTTACTCAAGGGCCCCAGTTATAGTTTGGGGCTTCCTTTTATGAAGTTAAAGAAAAGAGGTATGGTGAGGGGGTTCTGTTTTTATTGACAGATTAAGTTAAATAACCATTTCCTTCCCTAGTGTATCTTATTTTAATCATGCACACCCAATTATGCCTAGGCATAATATGGTAAGCAGGAGTCACATAGAGGACACAGTTTGCTTATTGCACATGCACCCAAAGCCTGCTGTACACTGTCGAGTGCTTGCTCTTGAGACTGATGCAGGACCAAGTTTACTTACTGCTCACTGTCACAAAGTGGTGAGCCCCATCTTGACAATTCTCAGAGGAGCAAGAACACAATTTCATTAACATTTTGGAGTGTTAAGGCCTTGATAAAGAGTAAATAAAGATCATACTTAGCCAGGTTTAGGGTTGGTTTACAGCAGAGCTGGGAGTTTGTTACTAAAATTAGCTTGGNACTATTCCCAACCTGAGGGCCAGTGTGGTGGAGACATTTGGTAAGAAAGAATTGGGTGTAGTCAAAGGCTAGCATCCAAAGAGAATAGCAGACTGTTGACCTCAGAGCTCTATCTTGGGAATTTCAGAAACACGGAGAGCTCAAGAGGTAAGAAATGTTGGGGCAGTGGGGAGGAGTGTGTGCTAAAGGGTTCTTCCACAGCATGACTCTACCTTCTCTGGAACATTTCAGTGGACCTCATCCTGGGATTGGCTCCTAGAGTTCTTTTTAGACAGAAATGTTACTTTTCTGCAAGTTATCCCTAATGTAAATTTACATTTTATTAGTTGGTGAACTGAACTAAAGCCTAAGGGGTAGGGGGAGTTACAGAGGTGAGCAATTCTAAGTCCTGTAAATCTAAAGAGAATTTAGCAGTTGACATCTTAAACTATTTGATTGCTGAAAGTTTGATGCCAGCCTGGGCTACATAATAAGTTCCAGGCCAGCCCAGGTTCCACAAGATCTATCTCAAAAACTCAGACAACAAAAAGTTAGGAACAAGCCTTGCAGAAAGGCAAAGAGTGTGGGAAACAAAATTAATCTGGCCTGTAGAACTTCCCAGCGAAGCTACTGTATTCCATTCTGATTAAGAGTTTCAAAGACTCTTAAACTTTGAACTGGTGCTTTCTGTTGAAGAGTTTATAGGTCTGTTGAAATGTTCCTTTTTTGAATAATAGTTATATTGCTGGACAAGAAATTCTTGGGAGAACAGACTAATGCTTGTGAATAAGGAANTCATGTTCATGAGGCATAAGCTACAGGATTGATGCTTTCTTTTTCTGAACAGGTATTTTAAGCATGGTTATAATCACAGTAGACCTCAAAATACATCCTTATTTTTTATTCAATGTCAATAGGATTTATTTTTATATTGTATTGTGCATGGGCAAGGCAAAGAATATATTCTACTTATTTAGCCATTTCTCTATTAACAGATTTTATTTTGTTTCTAATTTTTGGCTCTACAAATAACACCACTGAGCCTCTTTTCTTACACAGAGCATGTCCCATGTTTTGCACTATTTCCTTATAGTGAATCTCATGCAAAAAAAAATGGCTTTCCAACTGGAACTGCAAGGGCAAAGGAAGCCTGGATTTTGTATGTAATTTTCTTCTGTAAGAGAGGAAAGCATAATGTTTGCTGACCTCTACATGGTTCTCAGCAGGGACTATTTATAGACATTATTCCTGAGGAGACAGGAACAAACACCTGCTCACCCCAGATAGGGAACCAATGAGAGACCAAAGTAAGGACACCACCAAAGTCTAGCTTGGTAAACCAGTGAGTTAATGGGGTTCCTTCTGGGTGAGGGACAAGAGGAACAAGAGGGACAAGAGGAACAAGAATAACACAGAATAATAATGCATAACCAAAAGCCCACCCCAGCATGGTCATAGCTCAGGAAAGTTATAGCCCTAGACTTTACTGCATGATTTACAGGCAGCCTGAAAGTTTCCAGACCCTTTTAGGCAACTCAGCTATTTTCTGCCTCCTGAGAAGACCTTACTGCTTATATAACCTTGGGGAAGGAGGGACCTTGTACATCTGATGAGTTTCAGGAACTTCCTGAGTCCTGAGTTGTTTACTTTGGGTCTTGAGCCTCACTTTAGAANTTCCTATACTAAGGAACAAGTCTGTCTTTAAGATTATTTAGTCATAACAAGCCTCCTGGGTCTTAACAAGCTTTGCAGAGAAATTGCTTAGACAATAATAACTGCCACAAGAAAAGATAGTTTAACAAGCAACAAACTGAAGGCTACTAATGTATATTCCTCATCTTCACATGGCAGCTATCCAGTGAAAAGTGAATGATCTCTGTAGAGACCCATAGAGGTTTCCTAGAGAGAGATTACTCAGGGCCTGAGAATCTGAGCTTACTTTACCCAGCAGGGCTGCATAAGGAGATGATTGAACCATGGGTATGGTTACCAGATGTTTGGAAGAGTCTACACTTGTCTGTGAGGTATGCTTTGATATAGCAAGGGGGAGGTCTTTTGCCCTGCCCCTTGCCATTGTTATAAAAAGCCCTTTTGAAGAGACAGAAGGGGCCAGCAAATTTTGATCCAGGTCCTCCCGAAGCTATCCTGTGTTTTTGTCTATCTCCTCTCTGCTATCTTTCTATCTAAAAATTTCTTATTCCTCTCTCCTCCTCAAAGGAACCCTTTAAAAGGTGGGAGCTGGCCTCCCACAGATGGTGCCATAACAAGGCACTTACTTGGGTGCAGAGGAAGTAAGTGAGAGTAGGAAAACCCCATGGAAGCAGTTGGACATGCCTGGTTATGAATTATGAAAAGGTTGAGGTGGTGGTATTTTATTCTTTGGGAGCAAAAACTGTATATAGAAAAATTAGGCTTCAGCAAGTATCTCTGTCTAGGTTTCTCTCTGTCTCTCTTAATTTCTATCTATTAAATTAGGAAAAAATATAAGGTTTAGGTATAGGAATATTGNGTAGGAAGAAACTTAAGAGTAGAATTTCCCTAGTGTTGGACCTGAAAGCAACATCCAGGAACAAGCAGCCACTGTGGAGTTAGCAGTCTGAGAAACAAAATCATTATGGGACAGGGAATTAGTAAGCAGATGTTTAANTATTCGCTTGTAGAACATCTGAAAACTAGGGGAGTTAAGGTAGAACTGCAACAAGTACAGAGGTTCCTGGAGTTCATAGAGGAACTGTGTCCTTGGTTCTCCAAATATGGGACTCTGGATGAAGACTCCTGGGGGAGAATCAGAGCCAAAATGCAAAAATATTATGAGGAATTTGGGCCGAAAAAGATTTCTGTGGAAAGCTTTTGGCCTGTGGGCATTAATTCAGGACAGCTTAGAGCTAAGTCCTGAGTGGCCGGGGAGAATGTTCCCTGAGGTGGACATGGGCAGAGCAAAACCCTCTGCTCCACTAGAACTGCCTCTAGATGAGAATGCTTTTACAACACTGTTCAATCAGTGTCAGTTCCCTCTTGGCCATAAAACTGAGTTTAAGGAACAGAAGTCTTGAGATAAGACAAGGGAGGAACTAGAGGGCTTGAAAAACTTAGTAATTTCTCTTTCTCAACATCTGGAAGCTCTTCAGGTCTCTCCTTCCCAAGTCCTCTTCCTTCTCTAGGGGCAGAATTAGACTCACCTGGGGGATTGTCTATCAGGACGGAAAAGCCACCTATAATTGCCCTGGCACAAAAACCTCCCTGAACATGACAAACCTTCACTGATAATCTTGCATCTCCCCTTCAAGCTAGTATTAGAGAAACAGATAGCAGAAGGCTGAGAGGCAACAGCAGCACCAGGGACTCTGCATCTTGGGGGAAGGGACAAGCAGGGACAAAGGGGATCTCTCTGAAAAGACTCTTGCTTCAAGGTTTCTCATCAGACAGTGCCAGGTGGGGAGTTTAACTGGGGTGGTACAACTGTCAAACAGTAATGCAAGTGTCCTAAGGTAAGCTCAGGGAGGACAGAAACCTCCCATGGAGCAGAAGGGCAAAAGCTCACTTGATCTTGATTTTCAGTATAAATATAGACCGTGAAAATGGCTTGCTGCTGGTACAGCCCAAAACCCCAAAATGCCAGTTTCTCTGCAAGCTTTGTTAGAAAGCTTAGAAGCCTTACCACCCAGGNACTGCAAACAGATGACCAAAGCTTGCCTGTCAGGAGGCAATTAAAATGCTAATGCTGCTTGTCAGGCCGCTTTGAGATCCTTTTAGAAATTAGAGCTCATGGCAAGGGAGAGATGTCAGTACACCAGGAAGTTGCTTTGGGTGTGGAAAAAACTTAAGGGCAAATAAGGAACCTGGGTTGTGCCTGAGCTGCAAAAGAGGGAACATTGGGTTAATAAAAGTTTTACCAAGATGCAACTTCAAAAAATTAAGAGGGGAGAATTAACCCTCAGTCACCAAATGAAGCTCGATGGCTGCCTAAGTGCTTGGTGTAGTGCATGGAATGTCAGCTCTGATGACACAGTAGCTCATAGCAGTGGGGCAGCATTCAGTCAGTGCAGCATGAGGCATGAGAGAGCCCTCAAGACCTCAGGACACCGAGGTCTCTAGGCAGGCAGGCCCGGAGACGGCAGGCATAGACAGTAAAAAAGCTGGGTGGAGCCAGCAGCCAGTCATGCAGTTTCTGTTGGCTGGCTGAGCACAAAGTTTTCTGAAAGGAGATCTGTAGCAGCTCAGTTACTACAGCAACCGCCTTCACCCTGAAGCAAGTTTCCTTGGGAAAGACTGTCATAAAATGCTGCTGTAGCTAGGAATGAAGTTTCAGGAACATTTGCATTGTTGCATTCAGGGGAACTGCAATGAATTTGGGTAAAGGGACCCCCCACCTCACCCCCGGCCGTTGACCATCTGCCGCTGGGAGCACTTACACCAGTTCTGGAATGGCTAGGAAGGCCTGGCAGGGAAAGTGGCTTGGGGGAGTCCTGAGTGTTGCAGCCTTCTAGCAACAGCACTCACAGAATCCCCGGGTCGAAGGAGCTGAATACAAAGACTCTATAGCTGCTGATGAATTAGGCTCTGATTTCAAACTTTCAGGGGAACTATAAGACTGTTATTAGAACTGAATTTTCTAAGCTTTTGCAAACTTCAGAAATGAAGCAGTTTTGAGTTCACCTACAATTTTAACTATGGTACTCATGATTCATGTACCCTCTGTCTTGTTGGAAGAAAATATAAATAGTTCTGTTAAGAGATCTCCTTTAGTTGTTTGCTAAAATTTGTAAAGTAGTCCTATAGGGAGTTTGCTTTTGAATGTAAGAATTGTAAATATGTATAGTAATATTCACACTAGAATTATGTTAATCTGTTGATATTGATGAACCATGGTTTGGTGAAGCTAAGGGAGTCTTTAAGTTTGATGCAGTTGCATCAGGATTTTATTGATTTAAAAAANGGTTTGGCATAGCTAAGGCTGTTATAGACATCTTAGACCCATTCNAAAAAGATATTCCATCTTTATCATCCTCTACTCCTTTAATGAGGGGTATGGCAGCCCTAGGTATTGCTGTGGTTGTTCCAACTACTTGCAAGCTCTTAGTAGGGACCTGAGTCAGAGCTGAGTGAAGCTCTGTACTTCCCCCTGCCAGAGGCTGATAGTCAAGGATGGGCAACGTTCTTCTTGCTAGCTTCCAACCTAAGACAGAGAGAGAATGCTTGATGGAANGTATATCTCAAGGACGGGTAAGGTTGACTAGGAAAGAAGAATGACCTAAGGCAGGCACGGTCTATCTGAGGGGACTGAGGGGACCTTTATTATATTAAGAAGGAGGAGTGGTAGAGACCCACAGAGGTTTCCTAGAAAGAAATTGCTCACGGCCTGAGAATCTGAGCTTGCTTTACCCAGCAGGGCTGCATAAGGGAATGATTGGCCTATAGGCATGGTTACTAGGTGTTTGGAAGTATCTGCACTTCTCTGTGTGGTATGCTTTGATGTAGCAAGGAAGAGGTCTTTTGCCCTGCCCCTTGCCATTGTTATAAAAAAAAAAAAAAACCTTTTGAAGAGACAGAAGGGGTCAGCAGATTTTGATCCAGGTCCTCCCAAAGCTATCCTGTGTTTCTGTCTGTCTCCTCTTCACTATCTTTCTATCTAAAAGTTTCTTATTCCTCTCTCCTCCTCATAGGAACCCTTTAAAAGGTGGGAGCTGGCCTCCCACAGACCTTAAAGAAATGGTTTAGACATCAAGCTTAAATATCCTCAAGTAAAGACAAAAAAGAAAAAAAAAGAGGTGAGTAGGAAGGCCAGTGATGGGAGATAACCAAGAAAGCATATTAAACAAGAACAAGGGGCTACAGAACAGAACACAATGGCAGAAGAGTTTGTCTAGAGTTTATGAAGCCTTGGGTTTTTCCCCAGTACTACCAAAAATAAAAAGCAAACAAGGAGTCCTTAGCAGATTGAATTCTTTGCCTTCCAGTGGTAAGAGCTGTTTGTGACATAGTCCTTCCTGGAACAGACATGGAGACACCCTTACAACTGGAAATTTCCTTTAGAGATAAAAATTTCTCTTACAAAAAGGTAACTTCACTGTTTTCAGATATTTTTCAATATTTGCTGTTTTTCAAAACAATCCTTATGCTGACAAATTCATTCCCCAAAGTATTGTACCCATTTTAGTGCCACTGTCACCAGCAATGGGAGACAAAGCCCATGCTGCTATTTGTAAGGCCTGAGAAGTTGTCCAAGGATACTTCTATTCATTTGCAATTAGGATCTTGAGTTAGATTGCAGGACAAGGCAGTAGGAAGCAAAGTTTAATTTACTAAGGAAAAAATAGATACACACAAGGAGTGGGTACAAACTTCTCAAGAGTCATATCATTGGGATTTCAGATAACTCTCCATGAGCAAACTTAATAGAGGTCAGGATTATTCATGAGTTAAGGTTTATGGCACATCAGAGGTCCAGATGGATGCAGGGAAGTCTAGGAATGGCTGGGGATTTTCCTGGAATAGAGTTTATTTCCTTTTTCAATCCATATAGGGGGTATATCAGGTGGATATATCAAGGTATTCAAGGCATGATGAGATCCAGCCAGTTTAGAGAGTGTCTGAACTGTCATATGAAGTTTACTGTAATTCAGCTCTTCAATCACATTGGTGAGGACAGGAGACAGAAATTGGTCAAGTAGGATAGGAACCCCAAAGTGATCCCCAGAATGTGCTGGCTGCAGGTCAGAGATTCCAAACGGGAGTTCTAGTTCCTGCCCTTTGACCAATCCTAGAGGAGCACCTCAGCCTANAAACTATGTATGCTACAGGCTGAAGCTGAGAGGAGGCACCTGGACACTGGGTTAGTCAACTGGACCCGCTTATCACCTCACTCCAGTTTTGCCATAAGTCCTTTAAAAAGGCCCCAGATTAGCAACTCAATAGCATGGTATTTTCTGGGACACCCCATCCACACAGATCTCTGTGCTCACTCTATCTTTCTCTCCTTTTCTCCTCTGCTCTCCCCATCTTAAGCTCCCATCCATGAATCCATAATAAACTTCTTTCTAAAACTCACCTTCTGTGGTCTGTGAATTTCATTCTTTAAGTTTTTGAGAAAAGAACCTGAAAGACACAACCTCTAGGTGGCTTTGATGGCTATCAAGTTTTCCAGAACTATCCTAGCTAGTTTTATGTCAACTTGACACAAGCTAGTATTATCTGACAGGAAGGAACCTCAATTGAGAAAAATAACTCTATGAGTTCTGACTATAGGGCATTTTTAAAATTAGTGATTGATGGTACAGGGCCTATCCCATTGTGCGTGGGCTGGTGGTCCTGGGTTCTGTAGGAAAGCAGGCTGAGCAAGCCATGAGGAACAAGCCAATAAACAGTACTCCTTTATGGCCTCTGCATCAGCTCCTGCCTCCAGGTTCCTGCCCTGCTTAAGTTTCTGCCCTCACTGCTTTTGATGATGGACTGTTATATGGAATTGTGAGTAAAATAAACCCTTTCTTTCCCAGATTGCTTTTGGTCATGTTGTTTCATCACAGCAATAGTAATCCTAACTAAGACAAGAGCTCTGGCTCCCCTAGAAGAGAAAGGTTCTGTTCTCGAAGTCACCTGAATATTTCTATATCACTACCAAGCAGTGCCTTTTCCCCATGCTAGTGAGCCTACTCTCCTACCATCTATATATTCTTGTATCTTTTCTTAAAGATTAAATATTAATACGATATACTGCTTCTAGGGACATTTTTGCTAATTTAGTATGTAGGAAGAAAATATTGCTGTTATTTCCTAAACTTTGAGAAGTGTTAATAAATCAATTAAGTCTGTTACAGAATCTTGTGCTAAAGAAATTGATAGCCTGATAAAAAGAAGTGATAGGGAAGATGAAAAGTAATAGCCTTAAAACTCAGGATGACATTTCAAGAAATAGTGTATTCTACAGAAGAGATTGCTGGGAAGACTCTGAGGTCCTTCTGTTCATGCAGAATCCACTAGACAATTCTCAGGTGCTGCACCCACAAACCACTGGACATGGAAACGGGGCAGCTTTTGGGGAGTGTTCATGCCCTTGGCAGAGCTACTCTTCCCTGATCTTTTAACCCCACTTCTCTTTTGTCCAGCATTCTAGATTCTAAAGAGAGGTCTCACTTAACTAGTCGAGATGTCCACTGCTATATCTTTGGATTCAGAAAACCCANACCATCNGCTGGCCTTTGCCCTTACTCTTCAGTTAAAATGTGCTGGGGGTAAACATCCATAGCCATGTTCCAGACCCTAGAAAAAGAAAAGAGACATTGGCCTTGCATGGGCCAGTGTCTTTCTGTATCTCCTTTTCCTCTCCATAAAAGCCCTTTGCCCCCAAGCTTGCCTCCAACTCAGGGACTCCATGACAGGACTAACTTTCTCATTGCCTTCTTTTCCTTAGGATTTTCTCTCTCAATTTAATTGGCCTATCCTAGAAGTGAGCCCCTAAACTGACTCAGTAGCTCTTTCCCAGCATTGCCCTGTGATTGACAACCAGAAGGATAGCCATGTGCCTCATTCAAAGACTCCATTTTTCCTATAAAGCAGAGAGAGGGAGGGAGGGAGGGAGGAAAGGAAGGAGAAGATTGATTAAAAATAATTGCTGCTGTAGAGATGGCTTAGCAGTTGAGTGTATATTGTCCTTGCAGAATTTCCTAACACCCAACAGGTGGCTTACAACCTCCTGTAACTCCATCTCCAGGGAGATTGAGACCTCTGACCTCTGCAGACACCTGCACTCGTGTGCAGATACACACAGAGAGNCATAACACACACATACACAGAGAGATATAACATGCACATACATAGAGAGATATAACATGCACATACACACAGAGAGACATAGCATGCACATACACAGAGAGACATAACACAACACGCACATATATACAGAGACATAACATGTACATATATACATTTTTTTTAAAAAATGGACAAAAAGAAAAAGAATTGCCTCTGGATAGTATAAGTGGAGGGGGTGGGATGTGAGGGACTCCTGTTTTTCTTACTGGCTTTATAGAATTATATGTATGTGTGACTGATATATTTTAAGAAACTGCACATTTTTAATGGTATGGCTGCCAGATCCCACATGGCTGGGTTTACCACTCTACTTACTTTTTCTTCCACTATATCCCAGCAAATCTGGATCTCAACCTTTCTGAGAAGCACAGACAGAATTTACAACCAAGTGTTACTGGAGAGAATGTGAGTGGCAGGTAAGAGGAGGAGTTTCTCTATCCAAATGAAACCTGTGTTGGAGCCAATGTGGTCCAAAGTGGATGCAGCCGATTTTAATCGCAGGAAGTGCTCTGTGATGCTTTGGCAAACAGGTGGTCCTGTTCTTTACAGGCAGCACCAAGAAATCGCTTTTAGAGAGCTCCACACTGCCTCTGCGGGGATTGNAAGTTTGAGTTCTGTTTATGTCAACAGTGTGAATTTTCTCACTCTGATAAAAGCATACACAGGTCTTGGTGTGTTTCAGAACAGCTGCTGACAGTGCCAGGTCATTTTTCTCCAAGAGAAGAAAACAATTAATAAGTGCATGGTAACTAACAGGGTNCCAGCCTCTAAGAAAGAAATATGAAGGGGCCTGGAAAGATGGCTCATAGTTAAGAGCTCTTATTCCACTGGTGGTCTGCAGATCAGATCCCTGCACCACCATCAAATGTCTCACAGATACCTGTAACTCTTGCTTCAAAGGATCCAACACCCCCTTCTGGCCTCCATGGGCACCTGCACAGGCACATGTACATACAGATACACACATTCCCATANTTAAAAAACAAAAAAATCTTTTTCCAAAANTATTTNCTCTTTCTCCTTATTAAAAAGAAAGAAAATTGGTGGGGTGAGGTCATATAGTTCAGTGTACTCACCTAGCATGCATGAGGCCCTAGGTTCAGTCCCCAGCTCTCTAGGACCCACAGCAGCCCGAGGAGTTCCCCTAATCTTTTAAGGACCTCCACTAAAGCCAAACTGGGATTGGTGGCTTCTAAGCAGAGAAGAACTTCAGAGTGACCCACTACCAAGTAGGGTTACCGTTTTTTAGTGGAGACATCTTTGGGGTTGAATAACTCAGCAGTTAAGAGCACTTGCTCCTCTAGCAGAGACTGGGGTTCAGTTCCCAGCATCCACATGGTGACTTACAACCCTCTGTAACCCCATCCCAGGGGATCCAGCACCCTCTTCTACTTTCTTTGGCACTAGGCATGCATGCAGTACTCTTAAGCATATGCAGGCAAAATGATCATACACATATAAGTAAACATTTTTTTCACTTAAAGATATTTTAGAGCTAGGGTGGTGTCTCAGTAGATAATGTGCTTGAGGCAAAGCATGAATACCTGAGTTCATATCCCTAGCGCACATTTTAAAAAGCCGGGTGTGACAGCATGTGCCTTTAACCTAAGCACTGGAGCAGGATAGGTTGGGTGCAAAGGCAGGTGGATCCCCAGAACNTGCTAGCCAGTCAGTCTAGTCAAAATGGCAAGCTTCCATTTCAATGAGAGACCCTGTCTCAAAACAATAAAGTGGAATGTGATAAAGGAAGACATTCAAAGTCTGCCTCTGGACTCTACGTGGGTGCTCAAGCAAGTGTTCNAGAGGGGAGGGAGGGACAGAGGGGGATGATGAGAAAGGGAAAGAAAGTTACACCAAAGAGCACATTCCATTGTCTCTACAACAGTCATGTAGAGGATTTTGGCTGAGTTTGAAGCTGTTATCATCAAAGGGTTGCCAAGAAACCCAAATGAGATGATGGTGGCTCCTGAGCATACCTGGCAGAATCCCAATGAGAAGGTTAAACTGGAGGTTGCAGAAGGAAAGGAAAGTGGGCTATCTTTATTGTAAACAAAGTTAACAGGCCTATTGAAATTCTCAGGGATAAGGCTCTCTCCAAGGTTGTATATGTGTGTTCAGGCTTTAAGCCTGGGCCTTTTTTATTATATCATAAACTATATAAGAAAGCAGATTGACTCTACTGCTGCACCTTTAGAGTGATTGTCAATTGTGCTGGAATTTGAATTCTTCTCAATAGTCAGACTTCACATGGACTCCAGAGCCAGTGCTCCTCTCCCTTCCTGTATCCCTATACGTTTCTATGTCCTCTATGCTGCCTCAATATGATGATGTCAATGTCTTTATTTATAAAATGCACCCAAGTTGATCTAAAAATAATTAGGGTATTCTGAATCTGAGAAATATTGGAAAGAAAGGGAGAAATGTCACCAGATAAATAAGTGGATAGTTTTTAAAAGATGGATCATAAACTTACATGGAAAAATAATCATTCAATTCAGAGAAAAATAAAACACCAGGAAGCAGCATTCTGTATCAGGCATCTCCAGAGGAACAGGGCAATAGAAAGAATATATATTAAGAGGAGACTTATTAGATTGGCATGCCCAATTCAGCCTGTGTGGCCCAGCAGTGGCACCCTTCACACAAGGAAAGCTAAGAACCCAGTAGCTGCCCAATGCACTAGGCCAAGTGCCTCAGAGTCTCAGCCTGGGCTGAAGACCTGGAAGATTCCTGGAGAACCACCCCTCCTCAATTCACATCTGAAGACCAAAGAAGTAGGTTCTATAGTCAGTGAAGGACGGTGGTGGAGGCAACAGCAGCAGCAAGATGCCACCAAAGCAGATAGCGCACTAGTACGGTGTGAAAGCCAGCAGGCAAAGGCAAAAGGTTTGCTTTCATGGACTTCCTTTTGCCTGAGCTGCCACTCAAAGGTGTGGCCCACATTTAGGGAGGGCCTTCCCTACTTCCATTAAACTGATCAAGAAAACCTCTGGCAGGTGTGCCCAACTGTCAGTTGATTCGAAATCCAGGGGAGTTGACAACCAAGATTCACACATTTGTTGTTTATCACAGTAGCTAAATGTGTAAGATGACAGCAGAGAATTGTAGACAGACACGGTAAAAGCCGCAGTCTTTGATAGCGCTTCTGGCACTAAAACAGGATAATCATTTTGAAACAGTTTGCCAACATGGATCAAGCATCATGTTCTTTGAGGATGTAATCCCACAGTGACATTTCTTTCATTATATTTCTTTAAGTTGTAACAGAAATGCAAAGACAAAAAGGCCAAGGCAAAGGCTTTTCAAGAAGCAGGAAATCCTTTTTGAGGAAAAGAAGGTGTGGATTTGGCAAGCACCAGTAATGGCCAGTCCTGGGGTCAATTTGACAATCTCCTGGGGTATTTGCAAAAGTGACAAGGTGGCCAATTCTTCCCATTTCCCTTTCCTCTCACTGTAGCACCAAGAATCCCTGTCACCAGGACATCTGGACTGATGTTTAAAAGAGAAGTGGTCAGAAAAAGAGCTATTGGGCCATGATGTCCCTCCGAGTCCAATGAAAAGGACAGGGATTGGGGAGAGGGGGAGGCTGACATTAGGCAGGGAAGGCTAAGCACTTAGGGAGGGAAGAAGGAGAGGCTTGTGGCAGGACAACAGAGCAGAAAGAGAGTGCTTGCATCTGTGGGGGGAAGTGGCACATGTGTGTCATGTCAGTATTTCCCATAAGCTTCCAACACATTCTTCCCGAGATGAGAAAAATAAAACTGTAATGTGGACACATATATCGTCTTCAATGTGTGATGGTCCTTAACTGGGAGAAACTCCTCTTTGTTCTCTTTCTCAGATACTATGATGTCCTCTGCTTTTCAATTCTTGGTAAAATACTTGGGGAGTCCCCATTAACATCTTTACTGGTGCAACTGAAGCTCCCCTGTGACTTCCTCTGGCTTCAGGAAATCTCCATGGCTGGGAGACAGAGAGGTGGAAATCCTTCTCTGAATGGTGCCGAGTGTGGGTGAGGTCCCCTGGCATCTGTTACTATTGATGACAAAAGGTGGACATGCATCTGTTACTATTGATGACAAAAGTTGGACATTGGGAGTATTGCTTTCAATACTTTCNCTAAGGAGTAAAACACTTTACAGTTGTGGCTTTCTGTAATGTTCTCTGTCTGTAGNAAAGAGAAGTTTCTTTAACAAGAGATGAGAACTACGCTTGTCAGTGAGTATAAGAATGATTGTTTAGATGTAGTTAGGAATTATACTGGGTTAGTGAAGTAGGTGTTGTAGGTCCTTCAAGATCTATGACTTCTCTAGTCTTGGATAGCAGTGAGGTTTGCAGTAAAGCCATGAGTTGTGGAGTCTCCCACATCTAAAGCTAAGGATCTTTGTAGTAGAGACAGCAGAGACATTGTAAGAGCGGGAGGACCAGAGAGTTTGTTGTGAGACTGTGTCTCCTAGGAATGTCAGAAGCTACANCCATAAGTCTTATCAACATGACAGCCTAAACATATCCTAAACAAGAATAACAACAATAAACACAGTAAAGAGGGTGTGGAAAAGCCCACAGTTGTGTGCCTCAACCCTACACAAAGAACTACAGNTAACTAAGGAACAAAGAATACACCAATTGGTTGTCCAATACCAAATAGTCATTCCTGAAAACATCCGTACATGTGATTGTATACAGACTGAGCAGGTTGTACTTATGCATTTTATAATTAATATATAATACATAATTAATGAAAAGGGGGCCATGAATTTGAAAGAGAGAAAGGAGCTATGTTTGGAGGGTTTGGAAGAAGGAAAGGGAAGGGGAAAATGATATAATTACATCATAATCTCAAAAGCTGAAAGAAGTAATTGTTTAAAAAGAAAAGAATTTTTACAGAAAAGATTAGTTATTGCTGTGGTCTTCAGTGTTTAGCAGGATATAGTTCCTGACTCTTAGAAATGCTCCATCATTTAGTAAGCTTCAACCCATTTTTAGTCCTCTCCACCTTGTCTTGTTCAATGTGATTTTAGACTTTTTAGGCTGAAAGCCTGGAGTTCCTCTTGAACTTTGAGCTTGAGTGCTTGATTGCTGCAGAATTCAAGTCAAAAGTACTTGAGCAACCCTGGTGAGTTGATAATGTCTGCCAGACACCAATTTCTTTTTCTCCTATATTCCCACCATTGGCTTTTATAGAGAAATCCCAACATTCTTTAAAGTTCACAGGTACTACGTGTCATTCAGAAAATTTGTTCAAGTCAGGGTACCTCAAATATTAGGAGCACAGTGCTAAGAGGAACTGATAACATGAGAAGTGGAGGCTGGGCAATAACAGCAGGTATTTACAAGAGGGGCTGGAATGACCTTTGGCTTTCCACATAACTTCCAAGAATGCCCACTGGCTGCCTCAGCCCAGCTGAATGCTCTGTGAGTAATGCTGAACAGAGAAACACTTCCACTAAATGTTATGAGTA
>LZPO01087247.1:214104-230451 GCA_001675575.1 Neotoma lepida | reverse complement strand
CAAGTGAAGGACCTGTATGATAAGAACTTTAAGTCTCTGAAGAAAGAAATTGAAGAAGATATCAGAAAATGGAAAGATCTCCCATGCTTGTGGATAGGTAAGATTAACATAGTAAAAATGGCAATCTTACCAAAAGCAATCTATAGATTCAATGCAATCACCATCAAAATTCCAACACAATTCTTCACAGACTTAGAAAGAACAATACTCAACTTCATATGGGAAAACAAAAAAACCAGGATAGCTAAAAGAATCCTGGGCAATAAAGCCACGTCTGGAGGCATCACCATCCCTGACCTCAAGCTCTACTACAGAGCTATAGTAATAAAAACAGCTTGGTACTGGCATAAAAACCAACATGTGGACCAATGGAATCAAATTGAAGATAATCTTAATGCTATTAAATTCACAAATATGCTAATTTTATTACCCAATCCTGATTATCTAAAACACACATTACAAATACATAAATATCTATTCTCGCCACATGTCAGTTCCCATTCATAATGATTTTGGAAATGTGGGGAATAGATTCCCCTTAAATTGCAGGTCAGTAGGTGTTTCCTTACAGATAACTTTAACAAAATTCACATAAAATAGAAACAATGGTCTTCTTTACTTGTTAACTCACAAAGAAACACCTTCAAAACTGCATTTAGTTAAGATTTCTGTGGTAAAATATAAACTGAACTGCGTCAATAGTGAAATGTTAAAATTTCCTTACATTTTAATTCCTGGTACCACTACCACAATTTACAGGGCAATATACTTGATGTAATGAAAAGAAAAAGAAAAGGCTACAACAGATAAGAGACCTCAGGAATGTACATCTAATCGACACTACGTTGCATGAATCAATAGCTGCACTCTTTGCAAACTGGCTACGACAGTCCTGAGAGAAAAGGCTTCCTGTTTCAGCTGCAGTTACGTTTCTGTCTGTGGATCATCGTTCCTTCTGTGTCAGACTTTTACAGTTTCTCTAGCGCATTTGGGCCAAATGTCTCCAGGTAGCCTGCAACTTTCCTGAAAACTCCTCACTCTCCTGCTAGGAACAGTAGCTCTTTTCTGCTGTTTTTCAAACCTGTTACCATATTTACCATTTCTACCACCAGATCCATAGCTCCCACCACAGGGACTGCCTGAGCTTCTTCCACTAACACTGCTCCTCTTCATGGGCCCATAATCTGATAGCTATTGTCCACTATAATTTCCAAAATCATTGTAGTTCCCACCACCACCATAGTTACTTCCACCAAAATTTCCGCCTCCATTGTAACCACCATATCCTCCTCTTCCACTACCATATCCACCACCTTGGTTCCGTATCCTCNTCCACCACCATGGCTTCCTCTACTACTGTAACCAGGACTACGACCATAGTTGCCACTGTCACCTCAAAATTCATTATATTCACCATCACCACTTCTGTACCTACCTCTGCTGCCACCACCTCCCCCACCATAGCCTCCTCTTCCACCAGAATTTCCACCATGACCAAAATTATCTCCACCACCTCCAACATTTCCTCCATGACCCGTAAAGTTGTCAGATCCACCTCCACAACCTCTCTGTGATCTAACAAGCTACATCTTGTTTAGAAAGGGCCCGTCTCACTTCACAGTTATGCCCATTAATAGTGTGGTATTTCTGAACAACAATTTTATCAGCTGTGTCATGATACAGCAAATCCTCTCTTTTTTTCTACTCTGCCTGTCTATCATAACTTCCATCTTGCCATACTTTTCAAAGTAGTCTCTCAGATTATATTCTTCTATATTTTCTTTAATACTACCAACAAAAATTTTCTTCCCTGTTAAATGGGCACCAGACCTTACAGAATCCTCTCTAGAAATGGCTGTCTTTGGTTCCACCATACACCCATCAACCTTGTATGGCCCAGCACACACTTCAGCATCCATCTCTTTAACACAAGAGTAGGTCACAAAACCAAAGCCTCGGGAATGTTTTGTTTGGTGTTGTCTCATTACCACACAGTCTGCAAGTGTGCCTTATTTCTCAGAATGTTCTCTTAAGCTATCATCTGTGGTTTTGAAGCTCAGCCCACCAATAAGCAGCTTTCTCAACTGATCTGGTTCCTTTGGATCATGGCCCTCCTCCCTACAATGACAATGANAGCTAGAGTCAGGTAGGAGCGGCNGGGCAGTGGTTTTGCCGTCACCTTAAGACCAGCACCACGGTACATTTTATGTCATAATTGTATCATCTTTTATATTAGCAAACTTGTAACTTTTAACATCTCCATCTCACTTGGTGATAAAGGTTTGGAGCAAGACAGAGCCAATTTTTCTAAAAGTCTCTAGTGGGACTGATCATTAAGTTATCTGACGGCAATGAAATCATTTGTGAGAAACAATGATGAAATGACAAGACTCCCAGCTAAGATCCAGGCCTCTTAGGCACCTGTAGNAGACAATTGCCAGCTGGACTTCTCTCAACTGATTTCCCTGTATCTAATACGAGTAGTAATAATAGTAATCCAAATAGTAATCCAAGGGAGAGAAGCAAATCTCTTGGAGAAAAACAACTTGGGTAATGAATTTCAGCGTGTCAAAATGATTTATATAGTCTTTTGTGCTTTCATGATTGATAATAAAAAATGTTAATCTCAAAGGATATAGTATTAAAGAATCTACCACTCATGTAAAAAAGAGTATTTCTTGGAACTCTGTAAGTCCGTTTTTATTGATGACCTTCCCTTACATATGACAAGAAACTAAAGACTAGCAAATAAGAATGTCATTAAATGTCTGCCCCATCCTCTTACATTTCCCACTGTTCACTGTCTGGCTCCCCCGTCTCACTGGAAAATGTGTCTCTCCTCCCATCAAAATCTGTACTCTCAATCCTTCATTTCTTTTCAGACAGTTTGCTACATAATTAATCCTCATTTGTTCCAGAATCATCCCACCCAGCTCTCCCTTCAGCATCTAAATAAGCTCAAATAGCCCCATCTTAGGCAACACCAAACAGAAAAAATCATTTCCCTTTGCTCTTATATCAACTTATAGCACTCTTTCAGCCTGCTTCCTCTGTAGACAAGCTTCTTGATGGAAGTCGGTTCCATTCAGTTTATTAACTTGGTCCCCAGCAGTTGTCCCCTGCACGAACTCTAATCTAGACTGACCTTAAGATCAGCTTTGTCTGAATTTCCATGTCGTCAATATTTTTATTCCTTCGATGAAGTAGAGTAACATAAGTGTAAAACACTGTTTATGACTCCTTTAGTCCCAAAACACTTTTGTCGGGGAACTTGCCCCACAGTCTGCCCTCTAGGTGTTCTTCTTACTCTCTGGGGTTCACATTCTTAATTCTTTTCATGGATAGCTCTTTAGCATGCAGTTGTGGTCCTTTGTGTCACTGTTCTTACCCCTGTTGATCTTTCTCATCCCTACATCTGTATCTCTACCTCAGTAGTTTTTCTAATACAAAATACAGGTTAGGTGGCCTGAAGGAAAACCATCATTTTTCTCCTTGCTGGGACTTCTTCCTTTTGGTTTTTCCCCCTCCTCTTGGCCATGATAGCCACAAACCTCCGAGTTGTCTTAGGCTTCTCAAGCCTCGTGAATGTTAATAAAGTACAATTATATTCTGAAATTTCACTCCCCCATCCCTTTATCATCGTCTCTCTATATTGGTTCTCACATCCACTTGCGGGTTTTATTGAATCCTGCATTACGGTATGTTGAGGTCCTGGCCCTGCATACTTGTGAGTGTGAGCCTACTTGGAAGTAGGCTCTTTGCAGGCATAATTCAGGTCAAATGGGACACACTGCATTAGGGTCAGCCATACTCTAGTGGCTGGTAACTTTAGAAGAAGAGAGGAACTTATTAGACACACAGAGAAGAGTGGGTGATGCTGGAGGCAGGACTTGCAGGACTGTTGCTGCAAGCCAAGGAACTCCAGCAGCTGCCCAAAGCCAGAGGAAGCAAGGACACATTCTCCCTAGAGTCTTCACTAGAAGAAGGGCTCTGCAGGAGAGAGACTAGATACTGTTGTCTTAAGCTACACAGCTTGGAACCCTCACTTTGTGCTAGCCTCAGGAAATGACTTGTTATCTATCTCCTAGATTATTCGGTTACTATGCTAGCCCATTTCTTCCCTTCAGTCTCAAATACTACCCAAGCTGCTGAAGTNCTTTTCCTAAAAGGAAAGTGTTATCCCATGATAGCTTCCATTTTTAACTTTCCAAAGCCTTCGTTTCATCATCTGTAGCTATATGACTATTTCATAAAGCCATTAAGAGGATTAAATGAGAGTTACATGTAATAGTATAATAGCATGTTAAACGAGTAGAGCATTTTCAGTCTTAGCTCAGGTTAAGGTCAGAAAGGCCAACAAGAATTCTAGAGTGCCACATGCCTCTGCATACAGAAGCAATGTTGTGGATCCGCCCTCCCAAGCAGAACGTTCTGTAATGGTGGAAATACACCTGCTGCTCAGTGTGGCAACTCTAAGCACACATGATTACTGAACACTTAAAATGTTAGTGGAACTCGGGAACTACATTTGTGTTTTATTTGTGTTTGGGTTTAGGTTATTGAGCAAGTATCTTGCTATGTAGACCATGCTGACCTCATACTTTAAAAAGATTTCTTGTATTTTTAATTATGTATATGTGTGTGTGGATCTGTGTGTGAGTATGTGCAGGTGCTGGCAGAGACCAGAAGAGGCTATCAGGTCCACTGGAGATGGGGTTACAGGTGGTAATGAGTCCCCTGGCATGGGTGCTGAGAACCGACCTCTGGTTCTCTGCAAGAGCAGTAAGCACTCCATCCCTTCAGCCTGATGAACATTCCATTAGCCTGCCTTTGCCTCTGCTCCTGTCTCTTCATGGCTGATATTGCAGGTATGACCACTGTTATGTCTCAAACCCAGGACCAAGGGAACTGAGGTGCCTGTTTAACATATCAAAGCGGGACTGGCCAACAGGTTCTCCCAGCATCCACCAGTCCCTTCCTGTTAGAGGGTGTGGTTTGCATACCCGTCCTCTACCCTGAACTCTCTAGCCTAGACGCTGGGATGCCCTTCTCCTGCGGCTCTTCCCTGTATAGTCCAGACATTTTGGCTACTGGCTACGGGTCCTTTTTTTTTATCCTTTACCCTCCTGGTCTCTTGGTCTCCTGGTCTCCTGGCTCTCTGCTCTCCCCTTCCCCTTCTCCTCACATGGCCCAGCTCAGAGTCATGTTCATTCTGGACTCTCTCAGATGTCCCTGTCTCTGACTATGTTCTCTCTCACATCTACAAATAAACCTTCTCCTCCACCATACCTAGGAGCAGTCATGGCCTCCTTTTTTATTTCTTTTTTTCATTCAACCACCACACCTGGCAAAAACTACATTTTTAACTTAATTTAAATTTAAATACACATATTGTTAGTTGCTACCATATTGAGCAATACATTTCTGAAACAGGGGTCAGGAAACTTTTTCTATAAAAAGCCAGATAATTAGTATTTAGTCATGCAGGCCTTACCATCTCTGTTGCCACTGTAGCTTCAAAGGAGCCACAGTGATATGTAAATGAATGAGTGTTTCCTTATTCAGTACAATTTTATTTACCCAAACAGGTGGCAGGCCAGATTTGCCCTGAGGCCCATAGTTCAACATTCACCTTTCCAGACTGTTCATGTAAGTACATCAAGCTGAGAAAAATGTACAACTAGTTCTGTCAGCATTAACCCACCGTCTTCCCAGAGGATAAAGAAGAAATGAGTAAACTAGGAAGGGCATAGAGAGGGCTTTGGGTCTGCTGTGCTGTGCTGATGTGTTTGTAGGTGAGTTTACCACCAACAGACTGGTGTAGAGTACTCTCACTGCAGGCAGAATAAGAGGAGCTCAAGGGATTTCAAAGAGCTTGGCAAATGTTCTCTGGAATCCAGAGAATGTGGAAATGACTCAGGATGACTCATGTCTGAGTTTAAAGATAAGAGGTTGTGTCTTGATCGGCTTGAGAGGCAGTAGGGAGATCCACGCTGCGCTTCCATTTCTAGAGGTTAAAGGTCTTTGTTCCCAGTGGACTCAAATTAGTACTGAAGACACTTCGCCTGGCTCATCCTAACACGACTCATCCAGGAGGACCGTTAAATGTGCAGTAGACCCCAGCAAAAACCCGAGGCTGTGACCTTTCCTAATGGGAGAAGTGAGCAGCTGACTGGAAGGCACTATGTATGGCAGGAGAAAAGTGGCCTTCCAGCCTTTAGTGTGGGATCTTAGAGGACTACACACCAATATGTGGCCAGCTCTGGACTCCTGCTGTGTGGGAGGAATCCTAGCTTCACACCCTGACTGCATCGTTCAAGTAAGACTTCACTTCAGCTACTTCCTTTATACCCTTGGAAAGGTTCAACACGGTCCTCGTGATTGAGAAAGAAGTGTCTGAAAAAACTCCGCCCCTCACCCTCCACAGGTTGTTTTAATCAGGAAGTGGAGAAGGGCTTTTAGATATGGAGGTTTTGTTTGTTTGTTTGTTTGTTTGTTTGTTTGTTTTTTACAAATCTTTTTTAAATTAATTAATTTATTTTTTAATTAAAAAGATCTTCCACTCCTTTTACATACCAACCTCAGATCCCCCTCTCCTCCCTCCTCCTGCCCCACCAGCTTCCCCTCTCCTCCCTCCTCCCGCCCCGCCAGCTCCCCGCCTCAACCCACCCCCATTCCCACCTCTTCTAAAACAAGGTCTCCCATGGAGAGTCCCCAGAGTCTGGCACTCTCAGCCAAGGCAGGACAAGACCCTTCTCCCTGCACCAAGACTGTTCCAGGTGTCCCACCTCAGGCACTGGGCTCCGAAAAGTCAGCCCCTGCACCAGGGACGGATCCTGATCCTACCACCTGGGGGCCCTCAGACACTTCAAGCCAAACAACTGTCTCAAGCCTCCAGAGGGTCCAGTTCAGCACCATGGGGGGGCTCCACGGTTATTGGTCCACAGTTCATGCTTTTCCAGCAGTTTGGCTGGCTTTATGATATGGAGTTTTAAGATTTCATGACAAACAGAAGTTTTATTATTTCAGAGTGACCAGGGAAGCTGTAAACCTGCTGCAACATTCATTCAGAGCAGAAGCAGGTTTTCATCAGATCAGGGTGACTGAGGAGGGCTGGAAGCCTCAGAGATCTCTTCTGCCATGCGCATAGACCATCTACGCATGTAGATTTCTTGGAAAATGCTCAAAAATTGTTACTACTCTGCTCCTTCCTGATGGGTCTGTCACTGGCCCTTCCAAAGCTCTCTGTATAGTGTCCAGACTCCTGGGGGTTACATGCTATCCATGTGAGATCAGCCTGAATTCTTCAATTCCATCTGTCTAGAGTCCTGCGGTCCTGACCCCCAGTCTCCAAGAAGCCTTAACTGCTGTTCTTTCTTTCAGGACCTTGACTCTGTGTGTCAGGCTGCACTGACACCTCCCTGTCTGCCTCTCTCCCTTGCTTATTGCTCAGGACTCATCCGAATTTTTCCCCAAAGCCTTNNAGATAATCTGTCCTCTCCCTGTGACTNTCCGTTCCCCAAGAGCCTTGCACAAGCCTCCATGAGCATTTGTCACAGGTTTGTAATCATTGTCTATACAAGTGTGATGCCAGTCAGTCAGGTGCCTAAAGTCAAGGTCATGGCTTATTTATCACAGTAGCTGTCTCTAAAAATTGAAACAGCCTCTAAAAGTGTTTGATGAATAAATGAAAACCATTTGGACCTTTGCTTTCACAAGCAGAAAAGGAGTGTGTCTATGTGGGAGACCTGCTACTCCCGTTATCAGTATTTCCTAACCATGATGTATCTGTTGATGCTGGCACTGCTGTGGAATCTTAGAGGAAAAGGGAAATCCTTAAATATTAGAGGTATGCAATTGTTAGAGGTCAGATTATTTTTGTAATAACCAAGTAGAATGTTGCCTCAATCCATTTTTCCATTTTGTTATGAAATACTTTCAATCTGCAGAAAATGTATGGGCTGAAACAACAAATATCACATACTGACTATCCAGCTTTTTCAGACTTTAGTGTCAGATATTTTTATAAGGAATAAAAAGAATATAATGACCTGTATTCCCCTCCCTGGCACATTACCCTCCAAAGGTCACCACCATGATGAATTTTGCACTTGTTACATCCTTGAATATTTTCTACTCTTTACAACATATGAATATATCTGTAAATAAGTTATTGCATTATTTTCTGTTTGAAAATTTTAAAGAAATGATATTACCTGGTAGCTCCAACTTGTTCATTTCCTCATCTGATATATGATATCATAATACATGTAATGTCTTCACTTAAGTACTGAATAGCATTCCATTGAAGAAAATACCAAGTTTACCTACTTTCTTTTTGACCAACCTTGGATTTCCTTTTCATTCACAATGGTGCAATAAGCATTTCTCTTTTCCCAATTTCTTTGCACATAAGTGGCAATGGCAAAAGATTTTATCAGCTGCATTTATTTCTTTTGTTGAAAAATCTTTTTAAAAATATATGTATTTCCCTAACATTCCTACCCTTACATGGCCTTAGCTGGTTCTTTGTTTGTTTTTGAGACAAGGTCTCGTTGTATAGCCCTGGCTGTCCTGGAACTCCCCAGGTAGACCAGGCTGATCTTGAATTTACAGAGCTCCATTTGCTTCTACCTCTAAAGTGCTGGGATTGAAGACATACTTCACCACACCCAGCCTTAGCTGGTATTTGTAACTACCTTTCTCTGTTACCTATTTTGTATTTAAAAAATTCTTCCAACTTCAGCAAGCACCCCGTCAAGTCTTGGGTGCCAATTTCTGTTCTAGTTTGTTCTCTGTTGAATAAATTCAACTTTGTAATGTTGAAATTTGCTGACTTGTAAATTTTGAGGATTTTTTTTCTTCTGTTTCAATTTTTAGATATTTTTTGAAGTGACTGAAACCTGGTGACTTAATTATCTTTGTAAGAAAATCAGTGTAGAACTGGATCACTTGGCTCTTTCTCTTTGCATTTCCATTTCAAATGCTTGCACCTCTTAGTAGCCAGCATTCTCTGAGATCTTCATCTGGGCTCAACAAACACAAGCACAATCTTTTTGTGTACTTTTAGACTTTCCAAGGAAAATAGTCCTATTCTGCCCACCTTAGACTAATGATGTCATTCCCTGGGCATACAGAGAATCATGGCCCTTCTTGCACTGTATCACTTTGTGGGGTTGGTGCTTACCACATTTCTTGCAGGAAGTCCGCTGAGNTTAANGAATGTTCACTGTGTTTGCAGAAGTACTTTCGGTACAAAAAACTCAATACTTATACTTTTAAAAGGGAAAGAGGATGATACATAAGTACCTAGCTGTCTTTCTGAGGTTTGATTCACTCTTAAATAGATTCAACAGAAATACCCAAGGCACAGGACAGTTCTCTCGTATTCCAGGTTAAACAGCCATACTCTTAAGTATGTTTTTGTAATAAATTGCTTGGCCCATTTTTTTTTTTTTACATTTGTCTACTGATAGCTTTCATCTTCACTACTGTTTCTTCCATTTGTGCCCCAGACTTAGACAATCTCTGGGTGCTTGGTACAAAGTGCTAGTAAGTAGAAACTGTTACCACAGTGCCTTCATCTGGCTTGTATAGCAAAACCAGAGAGTGAGTGGCTCTACCAGTTCAGTTTTTGTGGTTACAGCTCTAAAGGTGAGAACCCCAAGACATCCAGGTTCCAGGGGGAAGGTTTCACCTGAGGCCTCTTCCTTCAGCTTGTAGGTACCCGGCTCCTCACTGTGGCATGCTCATATCCTCTGTGTGGTGAAGGAGTTGCACTCTCTGCTTTTTTCACATAAGGACAGCAGTTGCCTTCCAGAAGGCACTGCAAGTGATGCCATCACATTGGAGATTGTGTTTGGACATCTGACATATTGGGGTGGGGAACTACAAGCACTCAGTCTACAGCATTCCACCTCCTAATGAGACAACA
The DNA here is from genome assembly GCA_001675575.1 of Neotoma lepida. Lineage (NCBI taxonomy): Eukaryota > Metazoa > Chordata > Mammalia > Rodentia > Cricetidae > Neotoma > Neotoma lepida. The sequence continues at coordinate 220,517 of LZPO01087247.1, read as the reverse complement.
GGAAGGAATCTGTAGCCAGGTTTTCTGACTGCCAGTTGCCTGGCATGCCATAGGCATTAATGTGCAGAATGACAGGGCACTGACTGCAAATGACCCACAAAAGCCCTATCCTTTTACGATACCAGGCTCAGGGCTGAGGACTAGGATCACGAGGGTATTGCTCTATTATATTTTATTGGAGGCCAATAGTCAAATCCAGGAGAGACCATTACTATTCTGCATAGAAATCTTCTCTAAGACCTGAGTATTNATTGCTCAGTAGCATGCTTAGCATGTCAATGCCAATCTCCAGCCCTAGAGAAGACTTTAGGGAATATCTGCAGGAAAGGGATAGAAAAGGAAGAAATCTCTCTCTCTAGACCAGGAGCCTCATTAGGGCTTATCTCTATTTTCTACATTCTCACAGGTTACCTTTCTAGAGAAACTAGCAAGGGGCCTCCTTCCTCCAGCTTCCCCTAATATTTCTCTCAACTTCTCTCAATACTTTATTTCATGTTCCTCAAAGTCTATGAAACTTCTACCAGTGCCCGGCCCTAAAATCAATGCAACATATTTATTTTGCATCTAATAAATATTATAAACTCACTTTCTTGTCAGGCACCAATCAATGTTCCAGTTAACAGGGCATGGTAGGGAGAGCCTTTATTTCCAGCACTCAGGAGGCAGAGGCAGGCAGATCTCAGGGAGTTCAAAGTCTACAACTAGAATGGTCTACAAGTGTGTTTCAGGTTACCAGGGCTATATAATGAGACACTGTCTCAATCCCTCCCCCCCAACACACACAAACCCACTCAGAAGCATAAACCAACCACCACCAATTATGCCCGTGGTTTCTCTGGGAGAGGAATTCAGATAGGGCACTCATGGTAACATAGCTGACCCTTTTTCATTATACCGGAACCTCAGCTAAAAAGCTTTGAACAGGGTCTGGTGAGATGGCTCAGCAGTTAAGATCAGTAAATCTCCCCCCGAGAACCTGTGTTTAATTCTCAGTAGGCACATGGCAACTCACAAACATCTGTAACTCCATTTCCAGGGGATCTGATGTCTTCCTCGGGCTCTTTGGGCACCAAACACGGAAGTGGTACACAGATATACTTGCAGGTGAAACATCCATACATATAAAGTAAAAATTAAGATAAGAGGAAGCTTTGAGCCAGGNGGTGGTGGCGCACGCCTTTAATCCCAGCACTCGGGAGGCAGAGGCAGGCGGATCTCTGTGAGTTTGAGGCCTGCCTGGGCTACCAAGTGAGTTCCAGGGAAGGCGCCAAAGCTACACAGAGAAACCTTTGAGCATTGGAGCTGAGGATATGACTCAAAGACTAAACCACCTGGATGCTTCATCAGTGATGCTTGGTGCATTTGTGGGCTGTTTGGGAGCTGGTCTTGACTGGGAGTATCTGCAGGCAAATTTACATGGTACTTTCCAGCATGGAGACCCCTACAGGGCAGAGCTTCTACGTGGTAGCTCCAGCCTCCAAGAACAAATATCCCAGCAAGCAAGTTGTGTGGTCTCTTGTGTCCTAGTGTCAGAGGCCATTTTATGTCACTTCTGCTGAGCTCTAGTGTCAAAGCTTTCAAAACCTGCCCACACTCGAGGAAGAAGAGTTCAACTCTCAGTGAGAACAGTATCAGAATGTGAAGCCCATACAATTTCTTTTTATCAAGTTTGCCATATTGAGAAATGGGAGCTTTCTGAACTTTCTTTACTTAAATATCACAGCATTTATTTAAAGTGTATTCGACTATAATGAGTGGAGTAAGACACTGGTTTAGAATTTCAAGTAAACAGTAAGTATCATCCTGTGGCTGGGGAAACAGATCAAATACCTTTAAGAAGCTGCTGAAATTACATCTTGACTCAACATTAACCTCAATAAAAATGATATATTACTTGGGGAACAATTGTATTTAACCTTATGAAGTAAGATCAATGCAATTAAAATGATGATTCTCTTGAGGCTGCCATATGACTTGTGCTCTCTCTTTTCATGTGAGGTTCTTGAGCAAAGCAAAACTCTCAGAGCACTGTCTATAATTTACACCAGATAAATTTGATGGCCAGAATCCACTTTTTTTTTTCCTAACCAAGAGTCAGTATGTAAATGCTAAGCGTAGAATATTCTAGATCCGAGTTACTCCTGTGGATGAAAAATGTCATCACAGAACTTTCTTCTCTTAAATTGCATTTAAGACTTTGGAGTTGGGAAAAAAAATCTGCTGTTAAGAATTTCAATTGTAATTTTACTATGTACATATTTTTAGTTTTTTTTTTTAGCAAATACAACAAATACTTATCCTTTTAAAATTTCATTTCAAGGAGAATTTCCAATGTTTTCTTCATAGACTACTAGAAAATATGGCTTTCTCATAGCAGTTTACATCCTCTGAAAACTATACCTGGAGCCTTTCTTTTATGAAGGAAGAAAAATTTAAAAGCCATAGGTCCAACTAAAAATCACTCCTATTAAATTGTAGCCAATGAGTTAAACAATGAGATTCTTAAAGCAAACAACCTAAGTTGGGTTTTGTTGCTACTTTTATTTGTTTTGNTTTTTANTCTTTCAAACTTGGGAATTTTACCAAACTAAAAATAGATTGTGCAGTCAATAGGAACTGTTTGGTAAGAGGCAAACAATTTTGGAATTAACAATCATAAGCACAAAAATTGATGAAAGTTTATGAAATTTGTTTTTTAATAGATTATGAGATCTCATAATTTAATTCATATAGCCCTACTGGTATTTGTGTGTGTGTGTGTGTGTGTGTGTGTGTGTGTGTGTGTGTGTGTGTGTGTGTGTGTGTGCAGTCTGGCATTAATTTATCTGATTGTACCTAAGGTATATAGGTAATTCGGATTACATAAACAAGGGAAGTCAAGGTTTCCACCATGTTCACACAACTGGATTCAAAATTTAAAACCTGACTAGCCAAAAAATTAATATGACCCCCACACACACACACACACAAAACCAAAACCAAAGCCATGAATAAAAAGGAAATCCAGGGCATGCAAATGCTGGCTGGAAAATGACTGAACACATAAGTGATTCCAGAAAAACTTGCATCAGACCAGGGAAAGACTTCCTGCGCCAGGGCCCAGGGGAACCATTTCTAATTAATCACCCTCTCCTGCCAGGTCCCTGAGCATCCCCCAGCACCGAGCTCCATGCAGCTTCTGCTTACTGTTTGGCACTGGCATTCAGAAGAAACCTATCTGCCGTCTCCAGTGAAATGGCCTTAGTGAGCCAACACTGAAAACGAAGCCTGGGCACAGCTAATGTGATTTTTTTTTTTTTCACAAGATGTGCAGCAAATAGGAATTTCAAAGCAAAGCTGCCCTGATACTGAGCCATGATGCAAATTACTGAGGAAATTCCAGCAGGAGCCCAGAGGCAGTGCCTAGTAGGGGTGAGTGACGGGGGTGACGGAGTCTCCATTGCTGTAACATTCAAGATTTTACATCCATCAGATAGGGATTGTGGTAACTGGTTCTCAAGGTTGTTATGAAGATTAATGGAGGCAGGACATGTAAAATACTTAAAAAGAGTCACGGCTCACTGTTGGGGCCGGGTTCCAGTCACGTGACTTTTAGAGCCAGCTCAAAATGGAAGAGCTTGTAGGTGACTAGAAGGGCTGAAAAGTTAAGAAAAAAAATAATTACTTGCTGCAGGTAAGTGAAAAACTGTGAACTCCCATTTGTCAATGTGACCAACAAGGTAACAAACCAGTCATCCAAGGGCAATATAGGACAAAATAACACCAAAGAAGCCTAGCATGGTGACTACGTGCCTGAAATCCAAGCACTCACGAGGCAGAGGTAAGAGAACTGCTGGAAGTGACAGGTTTTTGCACCCCTATAAGCCTCTTCGCCGACGCAAGATGGTTCAGCGGTTAAGAGCGCTGACTGATGTCCCAGAGGACCCAGGTTCAATTCCCAGAACCTGCATGATTGCACCCCAATAAGCCTCTCCACTGACACAGCAATCCAAATCAAACCAAATCAGACCAAATTAGAAAAAGGCCCAGTTTAATGGGTAGAGCATTCCTGGGTGATTCTCCGGCTGTCCAGAAAGGAGATGGAGATGAGAGACCAGAAAACTACATGTCTGTTTTCTGGGATGCAGCTTAAATACCCTGTGGGAGTGATCTCAAGCATCTCTGGGGGGTGGGGGGAGCTGTGTTTTTGCAGGCTTTGAAAGGGTGTGTTTGGGGAAAGAGATGGGGGAGGGGAGTTGAGGTGGACCTTCCCCCAGAACATTCCAGACTCTTTGGGTATATGGATGCCAAGGTGCCAGGGGCTGAGGTAGAGCTTCCACCAGAACATTCCAGACTCTTTGGGACACCNGTTCAAATCTAGCTACTTCCTGTAACATGGAGAAGGAGGGAGTCGGGAGTTGGTNAGCTCACATTCAGCAGGAGGTGTGAGTGGAGGAGCATCCAGTTGTCATCCTGGAGACCTCGGGCATCTGTTTCTTGAGGAAGCAGAGAAGGCAAGTTTCTAGAAAAAAATAAATTATTAACATCTGCCCTAGCTGTACTGCAAAGGCGAATGCACAGGGCAGAAGAGCAGAGAGGCCCTTCATAGGGACATCATGGAAAACCAGAGGGTGGAGGAGCCCAGCTGCTTGACAGACCGTGTATCCTGAATAGGTGCGCNCTTGAGCCTGGAGAGATGGTATCAACATGGATGTCCCAGGAGCTTGGCAGCTGAGGGGGTGGTGAGGATCACAGCATAAGGTCCTGTCCATTGGGGCTCAAGAGACTTAGGAGCTAGCTGTTTGAGGAGTACTCTGTCCCCTGGGGAGAGTGGAGCAAGTTCAGGGGCAGTTGGCTCTGTTAGTGTTGGGGCAGGGAGATAGCTGTCAGCATGTGAATGGAGAAGGGACCTCAGAAGGAAGAGGTAGGGGAGGTACCTGGCCAGTGGGGGAGTTTGAACTGGGAGGTGGTGATTGAAGAGGAAGGACCTTCCATNAAGGAGCTCAAAAGGGCTCAGGCCTGTAGGAGAGCATGGGGTGGCCCAGAGGCAGGTAAGGGCAATGGGGAGAAGGGAGGGCCAAGATAATGTGAGTTCAATGGAGAGCTTGGTGAGCTGTTTGATGAATCCATTGGCCTTCTCAACCTTTCCTGAGGATTGTGGGCTATGGGGAACCTGGAGTTTCCCAGAGATATTGAGAGCTTCCAATAGGAGCTCCACAACACTACCAATCCTCGTTGGGCTGGTGTCATCAAAGCTGGTGCAGAGGCTGACATATCTGGAGAACACCCTGTCAATGGACCTGTGAAATACTCTGCAAAGAGTGTGGTGGCCAAGGTGAGTGTGGCCCCAAAGTGGCTGAGAATATCATGACCAAGCAGAGGTGCAGGGCAAGCAGGTATGACCAGAAAAGAGTGTGAGAAAAATTGCCCTGCAGGAATGCANNGAAGTGTCAGGGGCTTAAGTGGGAAGGGAGGGATCCCGTCCACCTCCATGACAGAAATTGGTGAGGGAACTGTAGGGCCAGAGTGAGATGTCAAAACAGAATAGGTAGCTCCCATGTCCAAAAGAAAGTCAATGGACTTACCTGCTACCTGCAGCATCACCCTAGGCTAGGAGAGGGCAATGGAGGTCATCAAGTCTAGGCCACATCAGTCCTCTACCAGGCTTAGGGGTTCAAAGGCTGGAAGAGACTTAGATGCTGATGTTGGTGAGGCTGGACCTCTGTGGCATGACATAAAGGACAAGCCTGCATGGGGGCATTTAGATCTCCAGTGTCCAGGCTGTCAGCAGACAGGGCATGGCCTCCTGGGTGGCTGGGGGTCAGGGTAATACTGTGACCAGTAGCCCTGCTTGCCACATTTGAGTCAGGCTTCTGGAGGAGCTGACTTGGGCTGAGCTCTAGCGTGATGGAGCCTCNTGGTTGACTTCCCTTGTCCCCCTTGTGGGAGCTGTGGGGGCCTCAGGGAAGCTGCTAAGGCTTGGGCTTGGAGCATAGCCTTCTGTTGTAGCCTTGCCTGTTGGGTTGACTTGGCTATCTCTTCTCGAGCATTAAAAACTTTAAAAGCCATTTTCACCAGTTCCTGTAGGGGAGTTTGAGGGAGCCTCTGATAGTTATGCCCACATGATCGCACATGCTCTGGCNGGACAGTCATTCTTGCCCAGGTCATTTCCTCCGGGTCATGCGTCCTACATAAATCCGTGTGCTACATGGTCACGTAATTGCATTCGGTGCAACCATGTAACCTATGTGCATGCGTGGAGTAGCCATGCAGACCCAAGTATGCGTGCATGGGCCAGTCTTTAAAAAGCAGGTCCCGTGTACCCTTCTCTCTCTCTCTCTTTCTCTGTCTCTGTCTCTCTCTCATGTGTTTCTCTGCAGGCCTGTGTACTCTCTCTTTTTGTTTCTATCTCTCTTAATAAAATTCTTGTTAGC
>LZPO01087247.1:175030-186135 GCA_001675575.1 Neotoma lepida | reverse complement strand
TCTTTTTTTTCCTTGATAAAAGAGAAGCTTTGTTGAACATGGTCCCAAGTGTTGGGAAAATGCAGGTCGTGGCATTAGGTGTACTCATACAGTTACTGTTTTGTGTAGACATTTATTGTCAGGCCTTTATGGACTTCCAAATCTATGCTGACACATTAAATGGTGATACATCTTATCCCACAATGCAACATCTTTTAGATATGATGTGAGAGCCAAAGTTATATTTTAAGTTTTAATTACTATGCNTTAGAGATCCATGAAACAAAAATGCCTCTGATNTGCAAGCCTCTTGCCTGAGGACAGATAGNTGGAGGGTATTGTTTACAGGAGATAATAAGCCNCGTGTTTTCACTCTCCTAAACAAGTNTGTTTCANTNATCTGCACNGGATGTGCTTGATTACATATGGGCAGGAGGTTCACAGGCTGGAGNTACGTCAGGATGTTACTCTTGCTCTGATTGGATGTAGGCTGTCAGGATNTATGCTTGCCCCTGATTGGACCTGATGGGAAATACTTAAGCTGTAAACCATGACTTGGGGCCATTTTCTGGAAACCTGGAGATGGACCTGGCCAGAGCCCATCCACCTGGCCAGTATTTAATTAAAGCTTGCTTCACATTTGGCTTTAAATTGTAGTAGTGGTCTTGTTCTCGATCAGTGGGATTAACAATGACCTACAACATACTATGTGGCATAAAGCTCAGTGCTTTTGATAAGATAGAAAGCAAATGTTCACCTTGTACATATACCATAGATATTGATTTCTGCCCACCATACATACNAGGACACATCTCATATATATTGTGTANTTTTTGCTGGGAGAATTAGCATATTTTATAGTAATCTCCAATTCTACGTAGCTTGTATTGATCAATTCTGGGATTGTAAGCCCCTTTGTGGACCTTTTTATGAGACTTGAGATTTTGCCTAATGCTTATAGTTTCATACATTCCTCTGAGTTCAGAAAAGTCATGAACAGCACTGGTGTTCTTTGCACTTACCNACCAAAGCCCATATTCCTTTAGATCTTCTCCATCAGAAATGCTTGTATTAGGAGAGATGCCTGAGAGGTTAAAAGCACCTGCAGAGAACCTGGGTTTGGTTCAGAGCATCCACGCGGTAGCTCTTTCTTAACCATTTGTAANCCCAGTTCTAGGGAATCCAATGCCCTCTCCTGGCCTTCAATAACACTAGACATACAAATAGTGCACATAAATACATGCAGGAAAAACATCTATACATGTAAACCAAAAATAGATATAAGGGGGGGGAGGTGTTCATGTTTCAAGACTTTCCATAATCAGGCCAATATTTTCTTAAGTATGTAAATAAATACAAATTATTTTATTTAACTGACTGGCTAATTTAGCATTGTTTCTCTAACATAACAAAATCCTTTATTGGTCAGAGTAATTTTGACTGTCATTTGTCATGTTCCTATGGCCTTATTATGTAAAAAACAAGTCACTCAATTATCAGTCACCACCTTTCCTGCAACCTTTCATCTCAAGGATCCTNAAGTAAATGAAGAAATAAAACAGGAAAATTAAATATATATATACATATATATATGATGGAGTAAGCTTCATGTGACAGCTAACTTTATGTGTCAACTTCTCTGAGCCTCAGTGATCTTGATATTTCTGTAAAAGTGCATTTGGCAGGAGATTTAAATCAGTGAACTTTGAGTAGCTTGACTACTAGACATGGCGTGGGAGAACCTCATTTAATCAGCCGAAGGTCTTAGGAAAATAGACTATCTCTTCCCTGAATCCCAAAGCCCGTCACACTACACTGTGCCATTTGCCCACCAAGCCTCTTGTGGGAGGCCAGCTCCCATCTTTTAAAACGGTTCCTATGAGGAGGAGAGAGGGATAAGAAACTTTTAGGTAGAAAGATAGCGAAGAGGAAAAAGACAGAAACACAAGATAGCTTTGGGAGGACCTGGATCAAAACCCCAGGGTCTCTTCTGCCTCTTCAAAAGGGCTTTTTATAACAATACCAAGAGGCGGGGCAAAAGACCTCCCCCTTGGTAGATCAAAGCCGCACAGCCAAGTACAGACCCTTCCAAACACCTGGTAACCACACGCCTGTGGTCAAATCATCCCCTTATGCAGCCCTGCTGAGTAAAGCAAGCTCAGATTCTCAGACCCTGAGTAAGTTCTCACTAGGAAACCTCTGTGGGTCTCCACAGCCTCTATAACCATGACAATCCATTTCATAAAGTAAATCTCTGTGTATACACTTCCTCTTGGTTATGTTCCTCTAGACTAATAAATCACTGCAGCTATTTTTATATTCCAGAAATAACAGCTGTCTTAGTTAGGGTTTCTATTGCTGTGAAGAGACACCACAACCCTGGCAACTCTTTTAAAAGAAAACACTTCACTGAGCTGGCTTACAGGTCAGAGGTTTAGTCCATTGTCATCATGGTAGGAAGCATGGCAGCATGTAGGCAGACATGGAGAGTAGCTAAGAATTCTACTTCCTGTTCTGCAGGCACCAGGCAGAGACGAGAGACTGGGTGTGTCTTGAGATTCTGAAACCTCAAAGGCCACACCCAGTGACATACTTCCTCCAACAAGACCAACTTCCTAATAGTGCCATTCCCTGGTGACCGGCATTCAAATCTATGAGCCTATGGAGGTCATCCCTATTCAAACCACAATAGCCAAAACAAAAACTCATGATGAAGAACCCGGGGATATGGCACAGTGGTAGATCATGTGCTTGGTATGCATGAGANGCCTAGGTTCAGGGGTAGGGTAGGCCTTTTCACCAATAGTTCCCATTTATNGTCATGTATTTTTCTGGCGTATTCTCATATATGTCTGCACTATGTACGTGCCAGGTGCTGTAGAGGCCAGAAGAGGGCATCAGAGTCCCCCAAATTAGAATTACAGACAGTTGTGGGCCTCCATGTGGGTGCTCTGGGTCCTCTGGAAGAGCAGCCAGAGCTCTTAACTGCTGACCAATCTCTCCAGCCCTCTGTAGGTTGATTTTTAAAGGACTTCAAGTAATTCTAATTTCAGCTCAATCTACTGAAGCAAAGGTTGCAGCCTTTAGCACATGCAATGGAGAGGTCTCGAGCAACAAATATTTTTGAAGGCTGAGGATGTGACTGAATTGGGAGAGTGCTTACCTAGTATGCAGGAAGGCCTGTGTCGGAACTCCAGCACTGGATAAATCAGGCATGGTTGTTCAGGCCTGGTCTGTATTCTTAGCGCTTGGTGGGGAGGAGAGATCAGTTCAAGGTCATCTTTGGCTATAGCTACATAATGAATACAAGGCCAGCATGAGATACACAGGATCCTGAAATAAAATAAAATAAATTACCCTGTTTCTGGCAAATCCCAACACTACCTTTCTGCTCTCCCATTATCTTCTAAAAAAGAAGGTTTTTTTTAGTTCTTTTGTGCAAACCACTGAGGATAAAGCAGCAAATAAAAGGGATCACTGTCCCCCAAAATATCCTAGCCAGAGGGTGACTTGTTCTAAGAGTCAACTCAAAGCAATTACCTTCCTTTGGATGCAGAATGATAAGATGAGGANGGTTTATGCAATTTCCTACACAGTGCTTACAATGTCACTTGTGGGGAGACTTACTATGAAGTGACTGTCATGACAATTATGGGGGGCTCTGAGGGTAAGTGTTGGAGGTTAGGGGAAAGCAGGAGAGCAGAACATAGGTGGGTAGGGTCAGAGAAGCTCCCAGGACTAGACCACAGAGGGCCTTGAGGGGCAGGACAAGGACAAGATTTTGATCTGGACTAGATGGAAAGAAAATAGCATTTTGAGCAGAAGCTTTATATTATATAATTTATCTTAAGCTTCCATAGGCTCCGTTAGTCTATTCTGAAGGTGTATGTGTGTGTGTGTGTGTGTGTGTGTGTGTGTGTGTGTGTGTGTGTCTGTGTAGTCTGTTTCTTTCCTGTCTTGTTTTATTCTGTTTGGGTGATGCTGGGAATCAAACTCAAGGCCTCATGCATTTGAGGTGTGGTGGTTTGAAAGAAAATGGCACTATTAGGAGGTGTGATCTTGTTGGAGGATGTGTGTCACTGTGGGGGTGGGCTTTGAGTTCTCCTATGTTCAAGCTACTCCCAGTGTCAGTCCTATTCCTGTGGCCTTCCTCATCAAGATGTAGCCAGCACCATGTCTGCCTGCACATCACCATGCTCCCTGATATGATGACAATGGATTAAACCTCTGAAACTGTGAGCCCCCACCTCAATTAAATGGTTTCCTTTATAAGAGTTGCTGTGGTCATGGTGTCTCTTCACAGTGATAGAAACCCTAACTAAGACACTAGGTAAGCCCCCTATCCAAGTCAGTTATTTGGATGAAATAAAAGCAGTAAGCTATGGCAAGGCATACCTTAGAGGCAGAGGTGGGCAGATCTCTGTAAGTTTGAGACCAGCCTGACCTAGATAATTAATTCCAGTGAGACCTGTCTCAACAACAACAACAACAACAACAAAAAATACAACACAAGCAAAGCAATGGGCTGAGTGTGAGCAAGGGAAGAGGTATTCCATGCTCTGGGTCTTTGTTTACTGCAGTTGGATTTAAGAAATTTGGAGACGAAACATTTCCACCTCATCTTCATTCACCAGAGAATCTTTTCATATTTTCATTGGCTTTTGAAAGAGATTGAGCAAGGACACCAGCTGGATTTCTCATTACTCTGTCAGACAGCCCACTGCCCCAAGTATCAGAATCTGTCAGCTTCTATTACCAAGAGGATCCAACTTAGGACCTCTCCTGACTTGCCCTGTCTAGACTCAGAGGGGGACTTCAGAGCCAGTCTGCGTTCCCGGTGTTGTGCCTGGCTGCTCACTTTATCTAGTTCCCAGTGGAACGTCTAACCCTCAAAGGGGTCCGGAACACTTGCCCTTAAGTTACTATTCTGTACTGAACTTACATCCATTCCTTCTGAAAACTCACAAGGCAAATAAGACAGGTAGCTACTGAGCAGCCACCACAGGAGGTTCATCCTCTGTAGGATCAACAAATGAAAGCAGAAGTCATTCTCTGCCTTCTATAATTGCTGAAGGTAACTTTCTTAAAATTCTTATAACCTTAGTGTAATTTGGAAGCATCCTTTCAGCAGCATCCTAATTGATGGCTGAAATATTAATTAAGAACTAATTTGTGATTCATCAGAGGAGATTTGAAGGCTTAAGGCCAATACTTTTGCCTTTTAGAGGACATTTGTTTGTTTTTTCTTCCTTTTGAATTTCTGCATCGTTATCAGGACTTTTGTTTCTCAGTGCTGGTCCACAAGGGCGGGCAAACAGAGAGGAGGGGGCTACCGATGCTCAGCACTTGTATCTATCAAATACTTTCCAAGGTTATTTGAATTTCAGAATGTTGTGAGACAGGTCTTTGAGTCTCCATTTTGCAAATTCAGAAACTAGTATAATAAAGTAGCTGCAAACCACTTGGCATCATGGAGGGCTGTTAATTAATTACAGTGCTTCAGAAAATGTTGAAAATAAAACACTGCCGAATTTGACTGCAACATACCTAAGCCTCTCTTCGTATAAAGTCTGCCCACTGTGTCTTGGCCTGGCATCCTGGCTCTGATAGTGTCTCTCACTACCTGCCCAGCTTAATCAAGGTCACTGAAAGCTATTCCTGCCATGCCAGGTGTACGCAGCTGCTCAGATNGGTATTATCAGCAAATTCATTGAACTTGCTCTCACTTCCATCACCATGTGGAGAACTCTGGTCCATAACCAGCCCTTCTGGATGGACACCACTTGATAAATGTCCTCGGGATNACAAGAAGTCACTGATAGCTGCTCTTTGATTGCCACCCTTCAGCCACTTGACAGCGCCATGATCCAGGCTGTGTGTTCCCAGCCCACTGAGAAGAAATGTCATGAAAAATGCTAGCAGATGTGTCCTGAAGTCTGGATATATTGTGCTTACTTTCATCAGTGTGGCAGGGAAGGAAGCCAGGCTCACATGATGGTTTCATTTTCAAGGACCCTAGTGACCACTCCACTACTCACAGACCTTATTTGTTAATTTGGTCACCATTTGTGTCTTCTCATAATTTCAGATATTTACATTTAACCAACCAAAGTATCTCTAATGCCATATTCTCAAAATCTTTAGANACTTTGGGTTGCTCCTCCCCCCTTTTTAAATAAGGTTCTATTCTGAGTCTGTAAGGTATAGAAATATGCCCTTAGCAGCCAGGGAATAGTGAAAATATTCTCTCCACCTATTTCCAACTGCTGCATTTAATCTCACTTGAAAGACATTACTGCTGACTACTAGATAAAAATGGTCTGACTCCAGNATCTGCATCCAAAAAAGTGTCATTATTCCCAGAACGGAAGCTTTGCACGATAGGAGGAGTGTGAGGGAAGAGTGTTTATGCATGTGGAGAATGCAGACATGAAGCTCTTTCTCAAGGAAGGTGACTTTCCTTTTTTAATTCTTTTCTCATATATTACATCTAGACCATGGTTTTCCCCTCCTCTCTCCCACAAATCCAACCGGCCCCCACCCCTCGCTTCCCCTCAGAAGAGAGCAAGCCTCCCNGGGACATCAACCAAACATGGAAACAGTGCCTTGCTTCCTGAACTTTAATAAATTCATAAAAGAGTTTCCTTCATCATCCAGACCCAGGCTGCTGCCTAAGGACTATGTCTGGGTCCGTGGTCCTACCGCAGTCAGGGTCTGTGTTGAAGTCCGTGGCCCAAGTTGCCATCAGGGCCCACGTGGAGGCCTGGGGTCTGGGCCACAACTTGTGGCCTTGTTGGAGTCTGGGGGCCATGCTGCAGCCGGGGCTATACATATCTGGGTGGCCTATGCTACCACCCAGGGCCATGGTGTCATCCGGCCCCGGGCTGCTGCCAAGGGCCATATCTGGGTCTATGGCCCTATAGCAGCCAGGGTCTGGGTTGATGTCTATGGCTCCTGTTGCCACCGAGGGCCATATGGATGCCCAGGGTCAGGTCAGCCACCTGAGTTCGTGTTGGTGTCCAAGGGCCATGCTGCAGCCAGGGCCATACAGATCTGGGATGCNCGAGGTTTAGGGCCATGTTAGTGTCTGAGGGCCACATTGTTGCTGGGACCATGCCAATCTGAGTGGCTCTCACTGCTACCTGGAGCAATAGTGACATCCAGACCCGGCTGCTGCCAAGGACCATGTCTGGATCTGTGGTCCAGCTGCAGCTTGGGTCTGTGTTGATGTCTGTGGCCTGTGTCACATCAGGGGGCCATGGGAACCATGCATGATGAAATCAGAGGGCCATGCTGAACCTGCCCCACCCTTCGCTGGCCCTGGAAAAGATGGCCCTGCCTCTCGCTGGAAACTGCACAAGAGACCCGGTCCCTGAACTCAGGAGAGATGGCCCTACCCCTCTCCACAGGCAAGGGAGAATTGACCCTGATGGNATGAGTGTAGTGGAACTGGCTCTGGCCCCTTGCCTGAGGCAGGCAGGGCCCCAGTAGCCTGGACTGACCAGTTCAGCTACCTCCCAGGCCCACAGTCAGTCCCTGGGTTGGCTCACCCTAACAGCTACCCCNTTCTAGGACCTGCTGGAGCTCATGAAGGGACTGGTCCTGTGGAATGATAACTGCAGGAGCTCCATGACTCAGGGCAGCCTTGGGATAGCCCAAAAGANTTTTGGGGAGGATCCAGTGATGATGATGTACCAGAAACCAGAGGCCTTGAACCTGACCAATGACTTGTTGCAATGAACACTTACTAGTAAAGCTGGATGGACAAAAGGGTATACTGTGTGACATAGCTCCCAAAGCCACCAGGACGAATGAAGAAGTGTTGGAGAGGCAGGAAAGGGGGAGAAAGGCCAAGAGGGTTTTTGATTTTTATCTTGTTCTTATTTTTGTTTGTTTGCTTGCTTTGTTTTGGTTTGGTTTGATTTTTAAAAAATTTTCTTTGAGGGGAGTGCTGCAGGGGAAAGGGGAGGACATGGAGGGACTAGGAGGTGAGTGGAATTAGAGTACATGATATGAAATTTCCAAAGAATCAATAAAGAAATTATGTTAAAAAAAGAATTTCCTTCAAAATTTTCCATATTCCCAGTGTATAGGAATCCATTGACACAATAGAAAAAAGAAGTTTATTGAATTTGTCTTGGATTTTCAAGGTTTTTTAATCATCCCTAGTCATAGTTCATTCTTTTAAAATTTTAAAAAATGTACTACTTTTAAAGATTTATGTCATTATTTGTGTGTAGATCTGTGTGTGTGTGTGTGTGTGTGTGTGTAGGTGTGGTGGCTTGAATGAGAATGGTCCCAATAGGCTCATATAGTTGAATGTCTAGTCCCCAGTTGGTGAACTCTTAGGAACAGTGATTCTCAACCTGTGGGTCATGACCCCTTTGAGGGATGGAACACCCTTTCCCAGGGGTTGCCTAAGACCATCAGAAAACACAGATATTTACATTAAGAGTCATAACAGTAGCAAAATTACAGTTATGAAGTAGCAATGAAAATACTTTTACAGTTGGGGGTCACTACAACATAAGGAACTGTATTGAAGGGTCACAAGCATTAGGAAGGTTGATAACTACTAGTGTGGAAGGATTAGGAAATGTGGCCATGCTGGAGTAGGTGTGGCCTTGTTGGAGGAGGTGTGATCTTGTTGGAGGAGGTGTGTCACTGGGAGTGGGCTTTGAGGTTTCAAAAGTCCATGCCAGGCCCAGAGCCTCTTTTCTTGCCTGCTGCCTACGGACCAGGATGTAAAGCTCTCAGCTACTGTTCTCCTGCCATGACGATAATGGACTGTCTGAAACTATGAGCAAGCTCCCCAGTTAAATGCTTTCTTTTGTAAGAGTTGCCTTGGTCATGGTGTCTCTTCACAACAGTAGAACAGTAACGTAGACAACAGGTATGTACATTTGTATGGGGTACCCCTAGAGACCAAAGACATCAGATGCCCCTGGAACTGGAGTTACAGGAGCCTGTAAGTTGTCAGTCATGGGTGCTGGGAACCAAACTCCTTGGGTCCATCTCTCCTGCCCCCTTAATTTGTCGTGTGTGTGTGTGTGTGTGTGTGTGTGTGTGTGTGTGTGTGTGTGGTATGTGTATGTGAGTACAGAGATAGGTATATTCATTCACAGAACACATTTGATCAAGGTCAGAGGGAAACCTTTGGAATTCAGTTCATTCCAACCACTTTGGGTTCAAGAGACTAAAGTCAGCAGATTTGTGCAGGAAGCACTTTTACCCACTGAGCTGTCTTGCCAGCCCTAATCCATCTCTTTTCTCTGACATCATTTCCTTCATCCTTGGTACCAGTTTCTGAGCTACTACTCTATGTCCTCCCAAGGCTTATGAAGAGTGTTAGACGACTGTTTTCATGCAGAATCTTCTCTCTTACATCTTTCCCATCATGCTGCTCTTCCTTCTCCAGGTATTGGACAGACATAAATTCAGAGGGACATACTCTTATCTTCTGAGACTAGCTGGGGCTTCCCAACATAATATTCTAGAACAAGGGTGAGAGCAAATACTTACTATAAAAGGCCAGGCAGTGTTTTGGCTTTTCTCATGGTCTGTGTTGCAACTTCTCAACTCACTATAGGATGAAAACACTAATAAACAACATAGAACGGTGAGCCCTGACTCTGTTCCAGTATAATTTACTTATAGAACAGGTCTGGTTGGACATGGCCTCTGGGCTGTAGTCTGTCATTTACCTAAAATCTGTGGATTTAGATCCTCGCTCTAGATACCACAGTCAGAGTTGATATNGAAGCATGATGGAGCTTTCAGGATATTCTTAAGCTGAAGAATACAGCGCTACAATGCTTCTGTGTTGACTCTTGCTTTACCTATTGTAGATGCCTACCAGTTGAATTGATTTAGTGTGGTGCCCTCTGCTCTAGGTATCTTGAAGTTAAGTCACATTGGGACCAAAGAGAGCAGCTTTCAGGTCTTATTCATTTTCATTCTTTTTAACTTTGTCAGTGGTATGGCTGGCCTGGGAATTCTATTCATGCTTTTGTTTGACGATATGAAAAGAAATGGCATGAAATACCTTAAAATCGTTGCCTTAGAACTGATACCATTAAACACCACAGTTCAATTATCAAAGTGTTTCCCCTAGGAACAAAAAGAGGGGGAAAAAGTCAACAACCAAACATGCCCAAATTATAATATAATGGGATAGGATGAAAGGGAATTCAGCCGCAGCCTAGCAACCATCAACTGCATCTCAGAAATTTATGAGATTCTGAACGTGTGGAAGTAGTACATGCTCTCCTGGTTCTGATTGCTGGGAGCTGGCTCTTTAGCCAAATGGACAATTGAAGAGTTGGTGGAAATGGCTTTGAAAACCTAATGGGACACTTTGGGGTAAAATAAAATAGAGAGGAAGAGACAGAGGGAGAGGAAATTGTATCTGAAGAATATTACTTAAATACATCACTTCTCTTACAGCAATGATGATAAACAAACCTCTGACTGCTAAATATTATTAGATAATACAGTTTTGTAATTTAAAAAGAAAAAAATCTATGATTTAAATGAAGCATTCGATTGTTTCAATCCCAGCATTACATGAAAGGAAGTATATTTTTATAGAAAGCTATTTTTATATCTACTCATTACCTTAAAATTCTCTCCAATGTAACTTTATAAAATCTCATTACGTTTTTTTGTCATTGCTTTGGAATTTGAGATAGTTTGGACCCAGCCAGTCTAAAGGTGATCCTNTCAATGTTTATGGGAAAGCAAGTTTGCTCAGAATGACTAATGGGAATAAAATCTAAGGGGAGCTAATATTTGTCTGGGATAATTACCTCCAAACTCTGGTAAAGTTCCAGGATGACCTGCACCAGCCAGAGCACACTACTCCAGCTTCCCACACCAGCTCCAGTTTGCCACAGCCAAAAACCAAGGTCACTCTAGCTGCCTTTCCTTTCTCTATGTCCTGTGTGTGCTCCCTTTCTCCTCTAGTCTGTCTTTCAAAACTCTGCTCCTTCATTGAAAAGTCAAGCTAAAAGCTAGCAAGACAGCTCAGCAGGTAAAGGTGCTTGCCACCAAGCCTGATCCTTGTGACCCAGATAGTGAAAGAAGTGTACTGAACCTTGCAAAGGCACTCTGACCTCCACACCAGC
>LZPO01087247.1:125151-136200 GCA_001675575.1 Neotoma lepida | reverse complement strand
GGTCTCACAATACAGCCTCAGCTGGCCTGTAACTCACAGAAATCTGCCTTTTAGCAGGTTCTTAAGAGTCCCTATTCTTAAATGAGCTTGTTTTGAATTGTAGACTACAGGATTCAGTGGAGGTCAAATACCAACTCTGTAGTAGGTGTTTTCTGCACTCCTCTTCAGTCTCACAAGCTCCAATCAGTCCCCATTACCGTAAACACTTCCAGACACTTCCAGACACTTGAAGACTGTAGCGAAGAAGCAAAGCATGTTTCTGGCCATATTTTGGGTAGCATCTCCAGACTTCCTCAGCAGACAGTGACCAGAATATAAACATGGACCGAATTTCCATAATAAGAACCTTCTCTGGCTCTTATTGACAGACTTGTGTGGGGGTTGGGTGCGGGTGTGGGCCTGTGTGGGGAGGGGTGGTATGTGGAAAAATTAAAGCGTATTTCAGCTCTTGATTGAAATTATCCAGCATTCTGGGAAAAGTCAATTTGCATAACAGTTGGCGTCTCACCTCCCAGTGCTAAACCCATCTTCCCTGCATTGGTTTTGTGGATCTGTTAATCAGGTTTCCTGTCTTTTCTAGAAGGCAGCCTAATTGCTGATGTCCTGCAGAAACCCCTCACTGAGAAAGGGATTTAATTTGTTACTTAACCCCATGTTTTTATGGAGTCTGGTCAAACACCATCACTCGCCACAGCATTTTGTTAGCTTCATCATTGTTCCTTTTTAGAATTCCTCCTTTGATTTGATCTGACTTCTGTTTTTCTAATGCTTCTTTTGTAACTTTGGTTTTATTTGTTTACTTTTCTGACCCAGAATGCCCTTTTCTGCCAGAGAAAAAAATCTCATCATCACTATAAGAAGTATTGATTGCTGGCCCGGAGGGTACATGTCACTGTTCCTGGTGCTTTGGGGGTTGCCCAGGTTCCATTAACTTTCCTCCCTGACACTGTCTAAGTGCAGCCAAATGACAGCAAAAAGCCCACTCTGTCATTCCTTGCATCTGGAGACCATGGAAACAGGTATTCCAAAGGATAGACCACCCGAATGGTTCTCAAAAACCAGGTGATTTAATCATGAGGGTATTCAAGCCTCTGTCTAGCATCCTGACCTTACACCTTGTTTCTCGACAGAATAGCTTTCTCTTCCATCTTCCCTTTTCCCTTTTTTCCCCCATCAGCCTTTTTCACAATAGCAGAATGAGTGTAAGCAATGGACCATTATTTGACATCCTTCTTTTTATGAAATCGAATTTCCTTTGATAAATGTCAGAAGGGGACACACATTCTTCAGTAAAATGAGCTGAGCCTAGAGCAGATCTGTCATTGCCACCTCACCAGCCATCCTTTTTGGTTCTGACAAATACAGTATGTCCTGAGCTTGTCTGTCCTTGGTGACCTTAAGGAAATAGAAAAGTGATCCCATCCTTTCTGACTGCAGCACCACAAACTGTCGCAGATGACAAGTTAGAAATGATTAAAATGTATACATACTTTTCCTGGGATTCTGTCCTTTTTGGGCAAATATACAGAAGGATGGTGGGACAAAAGCAGGGTATATGTTATGTTGATGCTAAACACAGAGGTTTTCATTTTAGTTTTGAAACGTGTCTCAGAAGATTTATTTTCATTATGTGTATAAGTGTGGGTGCACGTGCCCAAGGAGTCCAGAAGGTATTGGACCTCTTGGAACTAGAGTTACAGGCAGTTTTGAACTGCTTGATGAGGGTGCTAGCAATCAAACTCAGATCCTCGGTAAGAGCAGTACACACTTTTAAGCACTGAGCCATGTCTCCAGCCCTAGTTTGAAACTTAATGCTATGAAACTCCATAAAGCTTTGTGGTATCCCAATATGGAGATTGATTTCTAAATAGTCAAGTCTTCAATATTGACTCTTCAGTGATACAAACTGTACATAAGAAAAATTCATCTGAAATAACCTTGTTCCATGATGAGTGGACTCATCTTTCCCTAAGGACATATTGCTATTAGTTATTCCCATGTCACAATTGCCCTAGAAAGCAGGAAATATAGGAAATCAAAGTCAGAACAGACAGTGTACAGTTAGAATTGCTCCCTNGGATACCATAGAAACAGAAGGCTTCAGAAACAGAGGTGTTAGCTTATGCTCCTGTATTTAGCCCCAGAAATGACAGGGAGTCAGTCATTCTTTCCTGGGTCTGCCTGAAAATCTACTGTTACTTACATCTTGGCTTTCTTTAATGCTGAACCAGAAATTTCAACAGTAGGTGCATGAGAAAGACTTCAGCTGGACTTTAGCAAGTAAAATAGACCATTCATCAACTTATCCCTTTAACAGACTGTTACTAGTCTCAAGTAGATATAGGTCTGTATAAAGCATGGCTTGGAGGAGGACTCAATGGACAAGGCTCTTGCTCTTATACGATTCAGTTGCCACAAACAAGTAATTTTTTTGTTTTGTTTTGATACAGGGTCTCTATAGTGCTGGCTGTCTAGGAACTCATTATGAAGACCAGGAAGACCTTGAAATCACAGAGATCTACCTGCTTCTGCCCCAGGAGTGCTGGGTTAAAGGCATCTGTTTTGAGGGTGGAACCCACATGAATGAGATTAGTGCTTTTATAACAGGTGGCACCAGAGAGACAAAAATTCCTGCATGCAAAGATAGAGCAAGAAGGCTGCCTCAGATAAGCTGGATAACACTGACTCTGCTGCCATCATGACCTTGAACTTTACAGTCTTCAGAGCTATGAGAAATATATGTGTGTTGTCATAGCCACTCATATAATATTCTGACTTGTCTAAGACAAGAGGATTGTTATATTCTACATTATGATAAGGGAACAGAGTCATAGTCACAGACAGGTTCACCAATTTGCCTATGGTCACAAAGCTCATAAAAAGTATAATTGGGATTTCTCCAGGGTAGCCTAGCACTAGAGTCTGTGCTCTTAACCACTGTTGTTACTGCAATACATCAGACAGCTGTCATATAAATTAATTAACCGCTGACTGTCATGCTAGATGGTTGATATGAAAATAACATTAAGAACCCCACAGTTTTGATGGGGAGACCAAATCATAATGACAATGCAGTGGGGTAACTGTGAGACCAATATGAACAAATTATATTAGGAGCACCAAGAAAACAGCAACACCAGACTTTGTGCTTATTNTTTTCTTATTAAAAACAAACACTAATAGAGACAGTAATCCACAGTGCAGTTTAGAAAGTGTTACTAAATTTGCTACTGAGGCAAATGGGAAATCAAAGTGCTGCTAATGACTCTTTCCTAACTTAGTCTCTGGATATTCATTGGCCCTTGTAGACTAACTTCATTAGCCCTCAATGATGTTAACTTTTCTTCCATTGTTTCCAAATGGGCATAGAACTGCAGTTTTGTAGCGGAAACGACTGTGTTGAATTGGTTGACTAAACCTATAATTAGACTGTTATTAGTCATTGATGAAATCTGCTTCCCCCTCCCTTTGATGTCCTTATTCTTCCTTCTATTTCTCAATTCTAAATTCTTTATCCTCATTCTTGCTTAGCACCCCCAACCTCATGTCTCACAGTCAACACATTCAACTCATTGTGTCAATATCATGGGAAGGTGTAATACTTTTGCTCACCCATCAAGAGTACTGCAGCTGACATCCCCATCATAAATGACAGGCTACCAAGAAAAAAGCATAACAGGTGTATATAACAGCACAGGAGCCTTTATGAAGATATAAAGGCCCAGGGAAAGCTGGTTTAATGTTTAGGTTTGTTGAAGAATGGTCAACTGTGTAAAAATGTGTTCGGACAAATGTATGATCAAATGGAAAGANCTATTGGAGGAAAACCCAGAATGCCTATCTTTTCAGTCTGTCTGGCCTCTCTGTGTATCTCCAACACTTCCTCCTGGATATGGGAAGAACCAAGAATTAGACCAGGCACACAGGGATGATGATAGAAAGAGAGGTAGTTATTAAATAATAGAAAGCATTCCCAAGAATGGTAATGGGCCAGAGAACTGGGACAGGGCTGCCTCTAAAAAGCCATTGTATGTTGGGGGTGGGGGTATGGGGCCAGCATCTTGACCTTTTGAGGTCATTTCTGTAGCATCGACCTTCTTAGATGAAGTATCTACCTCTGGTGGTCGGGGTTGCCAGTCTTCCTTTGCCAAGGGGCTTCTTTCACATGTTACTTGCTCTCTCCTGCCACACCAGCATGGAAAAAGGAAAAGTAAAGGAAGTCACGGGCCAGTGAGATGGCTCAGAGAGTGAAGGCGCCTATGCCAAGCCTGGTGAGCTGAGTTCAATCCTCCAAACCCAATTGGTAGAAGGAGAGAACTGACTCCTACAAATTGTCCTTTGACCTCCATGTGCATGACACTTGAGAGCTTGTGTGCACACATACAGACAAACACGCAGTAAATAAAAAATGCAATGAAAAAAGAAAAATAGAAATAAGTGTTAGAAGAGCCATGTTCACTCCCATTCCCATGGGAGGCTCCTTCCTTGGGTCTCTAGCTAATTCCTTGGTTTGTGGTAAAATGTCCTCAATCTCTACCTCCATGTGGACATGGCCTTTTATCTCTTTGTATGTCTCTTATGGCAAAGACACTTTCCTTGCCCAAACTCCAACTGGGCTCCTCTGAGCTTTCTTCAGAGCTAGACTTTAGACTTGGTCTATAAAGACATCAGGGGACTTCCAGCACAGATGATTCTGTCCCCTCTTCCCTCTCCCCCATATTCTTTAAAAGACTGAACAAACACCAGCTGAGTCTCAGCAACTCCAGGTGTCATGATTACAGTCTCTTTTCCTGTCTTGAGAGTAAACGGCTGGTAAAAGAATAATCTGTTTCAGCTGACACCCNAGAATAGGGCCCTATAATCCCAGGCTCTGTTGGAGGGTAGGAGGCTACCTTTGACTAGGGCCAGTTAGAGTGAACCAATCCCACCAACTCATTCTCTACTTTTACTTTTTATCTTTCCTTCCTTCCTCTTTGTACCCCACCCTCATCCCACCCCCCACTTTCTGTGTGTTAGGTGAGCACTCTATCACCTAGCTATTTTCCCAATCCAGTGTCTATTTCCCACATTGGTTCCTGGGCTTTCTGGTTTCTCTACTTTCTCTTTAAAATGAAGTGGGGTTGAGTTCATGCCGGGTCATTTTTCTTTTTCTTTCTTTCTTTCTTTCTTTCTTTCTTTCTTTCTTTCTTTCTTTCTTTCTTTCTTTCTTTCTTTCTTTCTTTCTTTCTTTCTTTCTTTCTTTTTGGCTTTTTGAGACAGACTTTCACTCTATGTAGTTGGGACTNTGTAGCTTTGGACCCTCTCCTGGAACTCACTTGGTAGCCCAGGCTGGCCTCGAACTCAGAGATCCACCTGCCTCTGCCTCCCTAGTGCTGGGATTAAAGGCGTGCTCCACCACCACCTGACGGGTCATTTTTCTAATTGCAAAATTTATAACTGAATAAAATATGACTGTGGTAGTTTGAATGAGAATGGCCCCTATAGGTCCCTAGGGAGNGGCACTATTAGCAGATGTGGCCTTATTGGAATAGATGTGGCCTTGGAGGAATTATGTCACTGAGGGTGGGCTTTGAGTTTTCAGAAGCTCAAGTCAGGCCTAGTGGCTTACTTTTTCTTCNTGTTGCCTGCTGATCCAGATGTAGAACTCTCAGTTCCTTCTCCAGCACCATGTCTGACTGCATGCTGCCATGCTTCCCACCATGTTGATAATGAACTAAACCTCTGAACTGTAAGCCAGCCCCAATTAAATGCTTTTCTTTTTAAGAGTAGCCATGGTCATAATGTCTCTTCACAGCGATAGAAACCCTAAGGCAATGACCTTATCACTTTAACTAGTGTAGTTGGAAATTTCTCTTGCCTTGCCCAACAGTCCAGACAAATCTCTCCCACCCAAGGTCTCACAGTGCTTATAAAATAATTACTTGAAGGCCTATATTAATTACAAACTGTATGGCCTATGGCTTCAGCTTCTTGCTAGCTAGCTCTTTCATCTTAAATTAACCCATTCCTATTCATTTATATGTTGCCACATGGCCGTGGCCTTACTAGTCTGCTGGCATCTTGTTGCTCCTTGGGTGGCAGCCTGGTGTCTCTCCTGACTCCACCCTTCTTCTCTCTGTATCTCTGCTTGTATTTCCCACCTGGCTGTAAGTTTTCTTGCCATAGACTAAAACAGCTTTATTTATTATCCAATGGGAGCCATATATATTCACAGCATACAGAAAGACATCCCACAACAAACTAGTTCTGGGTTTGTTCATGTTTGACACTTGTAAGGACACTCCTTGGGTTAGAATTCATCCTAATTCAGTATGACTTCATCCAGTAGCTTGCAGGTCTGGAAAGAATGAGGCTAAGTGTCTTAAAAAAACACTTGCGACCCTCACTCTGACAATCTGGACTATCAAAACAAGATACCTCAAGAATTAGAATTTCCCATAAGAATTTCAAGTTGGAATAAGAAAAAAGCTGAAGGTTGGTACTAGCCAGAGGGGGATCTTGCCTCTCAGTAAGACAGAGCAAAGGACTTTCACACAGCATTGACAACTTGTCATACCATCTTGCAGGAGACACTGGAGGTAGGCAATACGAATGGGACCACAGCATGAATGGGGCTGCTGAACTGCGCATCTCCCTCACCTTCTCTTTTACATTACACTCAGGTTAGGGCACTGAACATAGAGGTGGAGGGAC
The DNA here is from genome assembly GCA_001675575.1 of Neotoma lepida. NCBI lineage: Eukaryota > Metazoa > Chordata > Mammalia > Rodentia > Cricetidae > Neotoma > Neotoma lepida. The sequence goes on along the minus strand of LZPO01087247.1, from coordinate 129,507 downwards.
TGTTCTATCTCTTTGTTCCTCTTTCTAATCTACTGTGGTCACATTGAAGAAATCTGCTTTTCAGTATAACTGGTTTATTTAATTGTCTTATTAAGGATGGGTGGCCGAACACAGCTTATTGAAGATGTCACAGCCCAGGCTCTGATACTTAATAACTGATAACAATCATAATCCTAATTTATCTAGATGCTGTTTTCCTTTTCTGATACATGAACTCAATCCATTTGTCCCATTTCAAAAGGGACACTGCTTGCCAATGAAACAATCTAAAACTTAATTGTGCCCCCATCAAATCTTTCTTGTCAAAAACAGTCAGTAGGGCTAGAGAGCGTACCTCTGAGGTAGAACATGTGTTTAGCATGGACAAGGTCCTGGGTTTAACCAGCAGCACTCAAAACAAAACGCAGTGGACACTTATTTAGATGGAAATTTGTTTGTTTTTAGGATGTCAGCAGATATGTTTTTACCACACCATTGTCCACAACAATGCAGTTGACTATCTGCATGTCAGAATATTTCCAATTTGCTGTTGACCTCAGTTCTTCCACCAAGGTACTGATGGACACTGTTACAGTGGGGGTGGGGGACATGTACAAGTGTGTAGGAGCCTGTGTATGCACATGTGAGGCCAGAGGTCAAGGATGAGTGTCTTTTTATCACTCTCCACCACATGCTTTTTTTATTTCTTTTTTTTTACATCCCTTCCTCATTTAACAGACAGGAGATTTGGAAGAACAATCTTCAACCCATTGCAATCATTATCCAATTAGTTACTATGGCAAGCTCTATTGATTACCCACTGAATGGCCAGTGTCTATGTGTTTCTTGATAATAATGGTTTTCCCAGGACATTGTGAATAGTCTCCGGAGTTGTGAGCCATGGTGAGTCTAAGGTAATGGAAATGTTACTGATTGTTGGAGTCTGGGCTGGGTGTCTCTAGGTTCAGTGCCAAAGAACTGNACATAAGGGCTCACACAGATTTCCAAAGGTAACGAGTAGCTTTATTTGGAGACAGTGGTAGTACAAATGAGAGAAGGACACACTGTTAAGGTTGTCAGTGAGCCACATGAATGGGAACACTCAAGGGCTTCAATAATTGTTTGGGGCTGGTGTTCAAGAGAGAGAGAAGTTTGAAGTGCAGGATGGGAAATTCTCTATTTTGATGAATAGATTATATCATGTAATTTTTCTACTGTGTGTATCCTTTCTTATAATGCATTTGATTTTATTCATATGCATGTCCAATTATGAATCATCATATAGATAAATCTCTCTAAAAGTTTACTTGAGGTGTATCCTAGTTTTGCCCTACTGTACCCAAAATCAGTTTGGGCCTGATCAACACTTCTATTCTTCATACCCAGGTATGTAAGAAGAACTTTTAACCAGTCTTATTAATAAACACGCGGAACAAGAAATAAGGGTGAAAATCTGACAGAGATCAGAGGAATTAGGAGCAAGCCACCACTCACCAACGCTGCCTCTACTTCCCAGGAGCGAAGCGGAGCAAAGAGAGAGACTTCCCGTCTAACCTGGCTTTTTCCTCCCCAGCTACATCACTTCCTGTCTTGTCTGCATGGATCTTCAGAACTCTAAGGTTGATGCTGGGATTAAAGGCGTGTGCCACCACCTCCTACTGCTAGTTCCCCATNTGACCGTGGAGTCACAGAGAACCAAATGGATTAAGGGCGTGTGCTAACTTGTATGGCTATTGTTTACTACTAGTGGTTGGCGGCTCCATTTTTCCTCTGACCCTCAGATAAATTTTATTAGGAAACACAGATAAATTATCACCACACAGGTACACTTGAATAGAAACTGCATTTCATTGTTTCTAAGGATGGAGGAATCTACACTATTTCTCAGAATTGGGAGTACAGCACATGTACCAGCAGGTGGATGTTTGAAGGGGTTCTGAGGTAGCTAGGTGCATTATTGGATAAAGGGTGCATAGAACCTGCAGCTAAAGGTGTTAAGCTGCCAAATGCGTATTATAAAAGGAGGTGTGCATAACCCAATCCAAATGGATTCTCAACATTCCCCTATGCTCGCACATCTCAGAGACACTTCTCATGCCCTCTTTATCAAAGCCTCTACTACTGTAAAAGACTGCCATGTGACTCAGTTCTAGCCAATTATATCTAAAGTAAGCTCTAGGGGAGGTTATTCACTAGTAAGAGAGAAAAGCCTAGAGAACCGAGAAATTCTGCGGCTGATAATGGTAAGCTTTTGAACAGACAGGAGCCCCGAGCATCTGTATGTTAAGACCCTTTCAGCAGAAATTCTCCTTTATACATCCAAATGCTTCTCTGATCGATCCACTCACCAAGTTCAGTTACCTTTTCCTTTTTTGAAAAGCATTTCCTATTTATGGCTTCTTTTCTGTTCAATCTAGTATCCATCATTTCTCACTAGACAATTAAAACATTCTAATTAGCCTCCCTGCTTCATTCTGGCCCCATCTATTCCCCGTGGGCCCACAGAGTAATTGTTCTGAAACACAGTTCATGCCCTCTGCTCAACAGCTTTCCTCAGCTCCCAATTACTTCGAGAAGAAAGTCTAAACTTGTTAGTACTAATGAGCTGGCCTCAATCTATTTTTTCCAGTCTCATTTACTTTTATGTCCCTCATGTATTCTATACTTTGTACCACAAAATTATGAAATGGGAGAAAAGAGAGTTCTTGGGTATGGTGGAGGCTTCCTAGACTCAGGTGCACTTGCTTTGCACAGCTAAGGTGCTGGGCAAATCAAGGGCCACAGCTACCCCAAGCTAGTACCTTAGTGTCCTTTGGCTCGAAAACTTGAAAAATGAATTTCATAAACAGAAGAAGGGTGAATTTTGACTAGATTGGGCAAAGATAGCCATCATTGGGATGATAAGTTTATAAAGCATTTTATTTATAGAATTATATATGAGCATGCAAAAGAAAGACAGAAGGCAAGGCAGATCCCAGAAAATGAGGTGCTCTCGGTTTGCTAGACTAGGGCCATTTTTATAGGATTTATGGAAAGACTGCAGTGAGATATGGGGCAATAAGCTGGTCAGCCCACTAAGCCCATCCATGAAGTGCCCAGGGGAGTCTCAGTTTTGGTCAAATCCTCAAGTGTAGCTTCTACTCATTTCGATTGAGTAAAAGGAGAAGACAGATAACAAGAAATCAGAGCAGGAACCAAACTAACTTCTGACATTTTTGGCCTCCAGTCAGGACAGAACCAAGGCCACATCTCGCTTCTGGACAAGTACCAAGATGCCCAGAACTAACCTGCTGGTGCAGGTCCCGTGCCCTGTTTTCATCAACTACATCTCTGTTTACTGCTCCCCTGTACTTCCCCATCTCAGCATCTCTGATCAGTCTGAAATTTTGTAATCCTGTTTATCTCCAAGAAGCTTGACCCTAGATGACCTCTTCCAGGCAGGCTTCTACAAGAACACAGGAGGCATTAACTGAATGAAACAAAGAAACAAAACGGAAAGGAAAGGACATGACTGCTCCTAGGTATGGTGGAAGAGAAGGTTTATTGTGGATATGTGGGNGAGAGCATAGTCAGAGACAGAGACATCTGGGAGAGTCCAGAGTACACGTGATCACATTGAGCTGGGCCACGTGGGGAGAAGGGGAGGAGGGGGAGAGAAGGTGCAGCAGCCAAGAGGGCAAAGGTACACAAAGGGCAGGTAACCAAAATGTCTGGATTATATAGGGGGAAGGGCAGCCCAGCCTCTGGCTGGCAAGTTCAGGGTAGAGGGCAGGGTATGNCAGCCATGAACTGTAACAGGGAGAGACTGTAGGATGCTGGGAGAACCTGGAGGTCAGGTCTGCTTTGATATATTACCTCAGCAGTTTGTCCTGGGTTTGAAACATAACATTAACCTTGAACTTTCATATAAAGAAGAAAAGCTGATGAAAATAATCCATATATATGTGTGTAGGATATTGAAATAGTCTAATGCATTTTATTCTTGATGTTTTACACATATGAATATTATTTTGCTAACGAAACAAAACTTATACCAATATTAAACTCAGGATTTGGATGCTTCTTGTACTTAATTGTGAAGAAGTTGTGTAAAAGGAGACTATGAAGAAAATACAGTAATATATTGCTGAAGGACTAATACGGGGGAAAGGAGATATATTTAAAATTACATAATAGGATTGGGAAAATGACCCAGCAGTTAAGAACACNGGCTTCTCATCCAGGAGGCCCACTTTGGATTCCTAGCACTCACGTGGTGGTTTAAACCATCTGTAACTTCACTTCCAGGGGATCCGACACCCTCTTCTGGCTTCCACAGTCACCAGGCACACATTTGGCACAGATACACATGTAGCCAAAACACTCATACACATTTTT
>LZPO01087247.1:96613-118616 GCA_001675575.1 Neotoma lepida | reverse complement strand
TTTTTCGAGACAGGGTTTCTCTGTGTAGCTTTGGAGCCTGTCCTGGAACTCACTCTGTAGCCCGAGCTGGCCTTGATCTCACAGAGATCCGCCTGCCTCTGCCTCCCGAGTGCTGGGATTAAAGGCGTGTGCCAAAACCACCCTATTGCTAATGTTTTCATCCAAATCAGTTCTTCAATATTTTTCATTAATTATATAAGCATTGTTAAATTTTTCCAATAGTTGTTTTTCTTAAATATATCAGGTTCCTTTAAGTTTCCAATTAGGAACTTGCATTCCCATCAGCTACAGTTGGTCAGACCCATGTAGAACTTTGGTTTTCACCAGTCCACACCAACAATAGGAAGTGCAAGATGTCAGATATCTCAATTACTGTGTTTGCACTGATATGTAATATGTTTCCTAAGGCAGTATAGGTGATTTATTTCAGAATTACTTGTATCTTATAATAATTAGCATAATTAGTGTATTATATAGTATATAATATATAATATAATATATACTATATATACTATATAATATATTTTATATATTATATAGTAAGTATCAGAAATAGCTGTGTATTTTACCAATCATTGTTGGCTTATTATTTTGTCTCTAGGATTAATTTTAATTTGTGGATTAATAATTTATTTATTCATTTTGATTTTATTGAGACAAGGTCTCACTATGTAGTTCTGGCTGTCCTGGAACTCACATGTAGACCAGGTTGGCCTTGAACTCACAAAGATCCTCCTCCCTCTGCATTCCAAGTGATGGGATGAATGGTATGCACCACCATGCCAGAATGTGGATTAATAATTTATGAGGCTAGCTGTGGTAGCACACACCTTTAATCCCAGCACTCAGGAGGTAGAGGCAGGTGGGTCTCTATGAGTTAAAGACCAAGCTGTTCTACAGAGTGAGTTCCACGACAGCCACAGCTGTGCAGAGAAACCCCACCTCAAAACAAACAAACAAACGAAAAACCTGAAACATCCAATAATGAGGAAGCCTAAAGTTATGAATAATAAAACCCATATAAGTACTTTATAANCTCAATAATTTGCTGTTCTATTAAATTTAAAAATCAATTTAGAAAAAGAGAAAACAGAATTCAGTTAAGTATCCTGGTTCTTAGAAAATAGTCAGCTATTCAACTCAATTTTATTACTTATTTAAAGTTTCTAAATATGTCTGAAACATATGCTACTATGACAACATCAGACCAAGGAATGAACCACTAATAAAACTCATAGTTAATTTAAAATTTAGAATATGTTGATTAATATTTTCATAACATAAAAAGAAATTGAGTGAGTTGAGGTTTGTCTTTTTTCATTGCTCTGTTCTATTTCTGTAGAGGAGATAATCTTTGAGATTTAAGAAAACATAAAACTAAAGCAAAATAATTTAGATCAATCCTAGATAAACAGGTATTATTCAGATTTTACTTGTATATAACACAGATTAAAAAATTCAAAGCAGAGGATGGAGAGATGGTCAGCTAAGAGCACTTGCTGGTCGTCTAGGGGACCCAAGTTTGGTTGTCAGCACCACATCAGGCAGATCACAATTATCTGTAGCTCCAGCTCCAGGGAATCCAACACCTTCTTCTTTTCTCCGTGGGCACACACACACATATGGCATTATCGTACTGACAAACACACACACACACACACACACACACACAGAAGTTGACTGGGCATGTACCTCATCATAAAGCACTAGCATTGGTTCTTGGTTCCATCCCTAGCCCTTATAGCCCCAAAAGAAACCACAAAATAAATAGCATGTGGTATGCCAATATAATCCTAAAGCATGAGTAACCAAAATTAAGTAAGATTTTAAATAGACCAAAGATTCCTAGACTCTTGATGACAACTATAATTCCATGAAGTTTTTACCCAAGTTCCATTATGATGGCATGGAAAAAAAATTAGGGATTAATGTTTAAATTCTTAAGAATATTTGTCTCAGTGACATAGAAAACACCAAGCAGTTCTTTTTAAGTTAATTGAAAACTCATCGAAATGTAGTCTATATTGTTTTGTTTTGTTTTTTCTTTTTCTTTCTGGTAATAAGCAAGACAATATCTGTCCTCCTGAAACAGCCTGTGAACTGTAAAAGAACTACAAGATAATGAGAAAGGTGATCGATAATCATGCTTGACTTCTTAAGGCAGCATCTGTATGGTAAATGAACACTCAGCCAAGCAGCAGTGATGAGAATGGATATGTTTTACTTTCTATTTCACGGTTGAGAAGAACCTGTGATTCCAAACAAGAGAAGCAACAGGTTCAGTATACAGCATGGAATTAAAAGTGTTAAGCTTCAAACCCAGGAGCCTATTCAACATCTCAAAGCAGACCTGGCCTCCAGATTCTCCTAGAATCTCTCAGTCCCTACCTATGACTGGGTATGGCTGGCATACCCTGCCCTCTACCCTAAACTCTTCACCCCTGGGGCTGGGCTGCCCTGACCCAGAGCTTCTTCCCTATATAATCAGGATATTTTGGTTACATGCCNTTTTTATACCTTTGCCCTCTTGGCTGCTACACCTGGTCCCTTTCTCTCCTTTCTCCCCATCCCCTTCTACCCACATGGCCTAGCTCAGTCTTGTCATGTCCATTCTGGACTCTCCCAGATGTCTCTGCCTCTGGCTATGGTCCCCCACACATCTATAACAAACATTCTCCTCCACCATACCTGAGAACAGTTAAGGTCCTTTTCTTTTTATTTCTTTTTTCATTCATCTGGTGCCTAGTGGCATAAATGAGTTCTATCCCAAGGAACTCGGTTGCTCAGAACCAAGCTGCACATCTGATTCTCCTAAGGTATGTATGGATCATGTGATTCTGCTGGCTTTTGTCACCCACCGAATTTGATTCTAGAGTTCACCTCTTCAGCCACTTCTTCCATCCACCTTATCTAACCATCCATCTCTCCTCACCTATCCAGTAAGTGTCCTCTCTCTGTGCTATGCCCTTTCAGGGCCCCACCATGTGAGCAACTCTACTCACTAAGACACTGGCACCTCTCTAGCTGTTTCTCCTCTAACTGCTCTAACCACTTGCCTCTCTCCTTCTGGGTAAGTGTCACTATGGAGCTCCCTGCTTTGTTCACTTTTTCTTTTCTGAATGAGATCCCCGAATCAACAATCAAGGTAGAATCGTCATTGTGGGAGCCCATCATCTTTTTGGAGACTTCAGAGATCACTGTTAGGAAAGTTTATCATTCACTGCAGAAAATTTAAACATATTAAATGTCATATGCTGTAAATTTTAGGGAGCTTAAAGGATCATGATCTATCAAATACATCTAGGATATCCAGGCTTAATCCCCAAATATCTATTTAAACTCAATCCTGAAATCATGTACAAGAAGCTACATGGAGCCTAAGGTTAGAATTGGTTAGTGCTTATAATATCATCAATATCAAAATAGAAAGTATAAGTTTTGAGATAATACTTACACTTAAAATTTTTTTCAAAGAGTCAAAGTAGATTCAAGGGGAATGAGATTAGTGACAATATCCCTGGATTTTGGTTTTCTTCTGTCTCATACCAAGTGACTCTTCTCATATGAGACAGAGACTTTGAATTTTCTTTTAACAAACATGCTCGGGTTTAGAGAAGGAGAGAGCCACACTCCAACTCTAAAGCCAGCTTTAGTTTTTAATTGGGTCAGGACTACATAAAGACCACTTGTTTAGCATGACTGTAGAGACCAGCAAAAACAAACATTTTGAAAGGTTTATGAAATTTTACCCTGTTGAAAGTATATTATACCATTAGGCCAAATTACTCCTTTTCTTGATAATTTTTTTCTGGATAGTTCTCCCTTCTTCTTTAGATGCTTATTTGTCCGAAGGTCTTTAAATTTCTCAAGATGGATGTTTTTATTTTCCTGGGAAGACAAAAACAGAACCTTGCCCCNACCCTAACTTGGTGAGCTTTTCCTTTCGACAGGTTGAATCGCCACAGAGGTTGATGAACTATGTCACCTCTCCTCATCAAGAGGTCTCTCCTGTTCAAATCAAAACTTTATGAATATGAAGCTTGATGGTATCCATAGCTTTTCCTCTGTAGAAACAAAAATAAAACCTCTTCTACAACATAATACATATTCTGGTTTCTATTCTGAGGTCAATACATCTTGAAAATGTACTGGCTGATTTAATTCAGTGGATTTTTCCTACTATCCGATGTCTCTCTGCAGCTGTTGTTCCCTTTTCATTAGCATTTAGAAACTTTAAAGTCAATAAAGCATTGTGCAATCAATCTCTAGGGGACATTATTACTCCTTTCTATTTATTAAGCATTTCTTTTAAAGTGTAATTAGATCTTTCTATAACTGCTTGCCCTGTGGGATTGTGTGGTATACCTGTAATGTGCTTTATGTTGTAATATGCAAAAAACTGGGAAACTGCTTCATTTTACTAGAGACATATGCTGGAACATTGTCAGTCTTAATTTGTACAGTTATTCCCATGATGGCCATAACTTCTAACAGATGAGTAATTACAGAGTCAGCCTTTTCAGAACTCAAAGCAGTTGCCCATTGAAATCCTGAATATCTATGGTATGATGCACATATTTTAATTTTCCAAACTCTGCAAAATGAAACACATCCATTTGCCAAATTTCATTTCTCTGAACACCCTTTGGGTTAATTCCTGAAGGCAATGGAGTTTGGTTAAACAAAGAACAAGTAGTAACTTTTTATATAATTTCCTTGGCTTATTGCCAAGGGACAGANAATTCCTTTTTCAAACCCTTGCTATTAACATGGTGTTTCTTACAAAATACTGAGGATCCTAGCCCATTTCCTACTAATAACTGATCAATTTAAACATTACCTTGTGCTAGAGGGACTGGTAGGACCGTATAGTATATGTGTTATATATATGGGATGATTCTNATTCCTGACTGTTTCCTGTAATTGTATAGATAATGAAGTTAATTCTGAATCATCAGGAATAAATTCAGTGATTTCAATATGTAAAACAGCTCTTTCTGCATATTGAGAGTCAGTAACTATGTTAAGAGGTTCTGAAAAATCTAATAAAACTACGAGAATAGCATATAATTCTGACTTTTAGACAGAATCATAAGGGCTTTGAGCCACTTTACTTAAATTTCCTGATTTATAACCTGCCTTCCCTGTTTTATTTGCATCAGTATGGAATGTAGAGGCTCCAGATATTGGTGTTCCCCATACAATGTGAGTAAGGACCCAATTTATTTTATTTATGAATTGAAGTCTCTTGCTTTTGGGATATTTGTCATTATTCTCTCCAAAAAAAAATTACTGCAAGNTCTTTGCCAATGTTTATTTTCTGTCCATAACAAGGAAATTTCAGCAGTAGTAAAAGTTACNATTTCTGTTGGGTCCATTCCTGTCAATTGATGAAGCTTCAGTTTTTCCTTTTTGAATCAATTCAGAAACTTTTTCTACATAAGTCTTTAATTTTTTTGCTCTTTTTGTGTGGCAAAAATATCCATTCCACAATGTTGTCTTCTCTCTGCATAAGAATTCCAGTAGGAGAATGGGTAAAAGGTAGAATACCTAGGATACAATCAAGCTCTGGATCCAAGCAATCCACATGTGCATCCTGTAATATTTTTCTCTACCATAGCCAATTCTTTTTCAGCTTCAGCTGATAATTTTCTTGGGCTATATAAGTCCTTGTTACCTTGTAAGGTTTGAAATAAATTACTTAGTTCTTGAGTTGTTAATTCAATTGTGGGCCATAGCCAATTAATGTCTCCCAGTAATTTTTGAAAGTCAGCAAGAGTCCACAATTGATCTCTCCTGATTTGTACCTTTTGCAGTTGAATTTTTTGTAAACCCATTTTATAACCTAGGTAGTTTCTAGAATCTCCTCTTTGTATATTTTCAGGAGCAATTTGTAATCCCTAGTAAGGCAATATTTTCTTTTCTTCCTCAAACATTTCTTCTAAGGTATCTATGTTTAGATCAGCTAGTAAGATATCGTCCATATAATGATAAATTATGGATTGAGGAAATTGTTTATGAATTCTTTCTAATGGATGTTGTACAAAATATTGGCACAAGGTGGGGCTGTTTAACATCCTTTGTGGGATAACTTTCCACTGATACCTTTTAATGGGCTGAGAATTATTATAAGCAGATATTGTGAAGGCAATTTTTTCTCTATCTTATTTTTGTAAAGGTAAAGAAACAATTCTTTAAGTCAATTACTATAATAGACCATCCTTTAGGTAATAGTCAGGGTAGAAGAATTCCAGGTTGTAGAAAGCCCATCAGCTGAATTACTTTATTTTTGGCNCTCAAATCTGTTAACATTCTCCATTTTCCAGATTTCTTTTTAATGACAAATATAGGAGAATTCTAAGGACTGGTCCATTATTCAATATGTTGAGCATTTAGCTGCTCCTTATCAACTTTTCTAATGCCTGTAATTTTTCTGATGTCAAAGGCCATTGTTCTACCCAGACAGGATTATCAGTTAGCCATTTTAAAGGAAGGCCTGTGTGCACCTCTGAGAGGCCACCAGCTGTTGGGTCCTGTTTATGTACAATTTGAACAGTCTGTGAGACTAGAGAATACCTTTTAATATTTCTCCCTGAAGCAGTCTGTATTTTAAGGTTTGTTTCTGAGATTTGAAAATGTTGATCTGTGTTTTCCACTATTGTAATAAATCATGTTCCCATAAGATCACTGCTATGTTGGACACATATGGTTTTAATTTTCCTTTCTGTCCTTCAGACCCTATGCATTTGACCCATCTTGCACTTTGTTTCACGAGATAAAATTCTAATCCCTAGAAGCTGAACGTTTACCTTCTGAAGAGGCTAAATTGAATGCCANGATTTTGGAACAATTATAGTTACATCTGCCCCTGTGTCTAGAAGACCCTCAACTTTGATGCCATTTATCTGTATTGTTAACCTTAGTCTTTGATCGTTATCTGTATTGTTAACTTTAGTCTTTGATCGTTTATTGAAGTTTGCCAAAATACTTGTTATATGATTTCTCCTGAAAATTTTGTTTTATCTTCTAAAGTTGTCCTGTCATCCAGAGCAGTATTTTTTTTTACAATAGGCATTAGGTCCTTTAATTGCTCTGTGGAGGTAGTTCCCTGCATTGTGACAGGGAATGATTGAACCAAATTTGACACTGCAAGAGGACCCCCAACATGTTTTCCAATGATAAAGGGTTGCCTTGCTTGTCCCTTGTTGATCTGCATTAATTGGTCCAATGCCGGCCTTTGCTGCATCTTCCGCACACTCCATAAGTTTGGGGCCTTCTGTTCAGATTGTCTTTAGAAAAAACACTGTTTCTAGGAATGTCCTGCCTACAATTCCTTTTTAGGTGACCTCATTTGCCACAATTAAAACATTTGACATCTTGATTTTTCCTCATGCCTTTGGAAATCACCTCTCCTATCCAAGTATCACCATAGTTATGAGATTCATTATTGACTGTGTGTTGGATCTATTCCTTTATGGGTGCTGATCTTATCTTAAAAGGCCCAATTACCCTTTTGCATTTTGAATTAGCAATTTCAAAAGTCAAAGACTCAATTAATATTCATCTGACTTCTGGACCTGATATAATTCTATTTACAGCTGAAGTCAATGTTTGCAAAATTTGGTGAAAGCTTCTTTTGAGCTTTGTATAACTTTAATAAATGGCTCAGTCCTCTTTCCTGATGCTTGAATCTTATCCCAAACATTGAAGGCTGCTCTATGGCATAAGGACAAGGTGCGATCATCAAATATAGCCTGACTTTCCACATTAGCATAACAGTCCTCACCAAGGATTTGATCTTGGGAAATCTAATAACCTCTAACCCTACCTTGCTGTTTAACAGCCTTAGCTTCTCCTCTCAACAACTGTGTCACTGTAACTGAGACCATATTCCAATAGTGCTGTAACTATATCTTTGCACTCTTGTGGAATAGTTTTGTTCCAAGTGGACCATGAATTCAACATCTGCCTCACAAAAGGCGAAAGCATACCATATGAAACTATTGCTTCCTCAAATCTCCTTAAATCTAATATTTCTATAGAATCCCATTTAACTTCTGTATACCATTGGAGATACCTGTCATCTGGTGGTCTTTCTTGAATGGTAATTGGATAAATAAAGGTTGGTTTTTTNAAAATAACTTTGGGCCACTCCTTTCTAATTTCATAACTTAATGGTGAGGCTGGTTCACCTCTGAATTCTTCTTTCTGTGTTTGAATGCTTTTATTATCTGTTTTAATAAATTTTTCTAAGCTTGTAATTTATCAGTAGTGGTATTTTCTAAGGCTTGTATATTTTGAATAGTAAGATTTTCTAAGGTTTGCATATTATCCATCACCTTTTTTCTTCATCAGGAAATATTTCTAAAGCCTTTAATCATATCAGTCAAATTATTTGCCTTAGTAATTATTTGTAAGGCTTGCATATTATCAGTTGTAGCCTTTTCTAAGGCTTGCATCTTATCAGTCAATTTCTCATATTTGGCACAGTTGTCAAACCATTTTTAGAATAAAATATGAATTACCAGACTGAAAATAATTTTGACCAACATTGTATTGCTCCCAGGAAAGTTGTCTATCTCTTCAGTTAGTTTTTCTAGCATCCTACCCATAGTAGCAGTGAGCAGGATCCAAATTCCCTACATTGTGATATTCCCAATCATTGACCTGGGAATATTGCAGAAAGTCCACAGATAACTGATAGAGGAATTATTTATTAAGGAATTATATTGAGGAGAACAACTCACTAACACAGGATAAGGCAACTCAGTAGCAGAGTCCTGGAAGGCTAAGAGCCGGTCCCATGCTGCTTCCCACCACCTGAGTCAATCAAGAACATGAGAGAGAGAAGGACTATGTGCTTCTCAAGCCTTAAGCTAGCTGAGGCCACACCCTAGGGGGTGGTACCCCAAGGTTTTTTTGTCTAAATAAGAAAGTTCTAAACCTAATACAAAACTATATACAATAAGAACAATTATCAAGTATTGTTCAGGAGAAGGAAAAAGTAATAACATAAACAAAAATAGAAATACAACCAACAAGCACAACATCAAGCAAGAAACGCATGCTAAATGTCCAGAAATACCCAGTCTATAGGTAAATGGCAAATTACAGAGATTACTCCAATACCTGTCCTATCCTAAGGAATCTAATTCTCATACCTAACATGTTCTTAGCTAAGATATGAGAAGATTGTAACTGTGACTATATAGTCTTCAACCCCATCAAAGACCTGAGAAGGAAAATAAGATTACCTGAGTAAACCGGAAGTACAAGAGAGCAACTTCTGAAAACTGCAAGAATTGACAGAGACAGCTGGCAGCATGGACAGTCACCCAAAGGTTCTCTGTAACGTTGGGGCACCCATTTTTTGGCTATAGGCCTAGAATATCTGACAGACCATCTTCAGAAGCAGTAATGAAAGACCATCTTACTCTATCTTGGCAAGGTTCAGCAATTGCTTATCCTTAGTCCTGCTCATCTGGATTGGATAGCGTGCTTACTGTCAGCAGTTGAGGAAAGGGCTGTTCTTTGCCCAACAGGCCAGTTTTTGCTAATAAGAAGACAAACTCCAAATGGAGGGTCTTTGATGCTCAACATCCTCTTGGGAGTAGATCAGTGCTACCAGGAGCAATCATGTCTCTCATCAACAGAATTCTAAGTTATTAGAACATTTAAATGCCATATTCTCTAGGTTTATGAATTGTTTGAAGATTACCTATCCATCCAACATATATTTCTATATATCTAGAAAACCTAACTAACATGATTATAGATATGACAAGCATGGGTGACTATTTATCTGTAAATATTATCAACCTAAATAATTTAAAGAGTAAGGCTTCACATTATAAGAGTAAACAATCTGTAAACAGATGTACAGTATAAGGACAATGATCTCGAATTTGTGATAATATACAAAACATCTTTGTGGTGATATTTTATCTGTGTCCCCCAATAAAATTCATCTGAGGATCAGAGGAAAAACGGGGCAGCCAGCCACTAGTAGTAAAAACAAAAGTCTTGCAAGTTAGCACATGCCCTTAATCTGTTGGGTTCTCTGTAGGGAACTAGTGGAAGGTGGTAGTAGCACACACCCTTAATCCCAGCATCAGCCATAGAGTTCTGGAGGTCTGTGCAGACAGACAGGAAGTGATGTAGCTTGGTGGAGATAGGAAATGAGTTAGCAGAATGGACAGGCATAAAGGCCCAGTTAGACAGAAAGTCCCTCTCTTCTCTTTGCTTCACTCTTTGGAAGCAGCGGCAGCGTTGGTGAGGTGAGGCTAGCTGGTGGCTTGCTCCTAATTCCTCTGATCTCTGTCAGATTTTCACTCTTATTTCTTGTTCTGTGTGTTTATTAATAAGACTGTTTAGAAATTTTTCTTACACATCTTAATCAAAGCTAGAAATGTATAGTGCAATATGAAAACAATATGTATCAATATACAAAATATACTAAACAGAGATAGAACATGCATACAATATGACAAATATAATTTTATATTTGTATCAATATAAAAGTATTTCAAACAGGAGTAGGAACATATGTACAATATGACAACTATAGTTTGTATTTATATCAATATACAAATTATCTTAAGTAGAAATAGAAAAATAATTTTACATTGGTCTCAATATACAANAATCCATACCAATGCAAATTATCTAAAGCCGATAGTTACTGATTTAGTTTACAAGTAGATACAATAATCTACCTTATTATCCTATCCTATCTATTCCCCTTTTTTCTTTTCCAAAGGAGAATCCTGAGTCTAAATTTTATTGTTCCACCCCAACCCTATTACAACTTATAACCAACACTTAACAGATAACAATTATCCATAATCCTGAGAAAACAAAACCTTTTGGGAGAGGGAGCATTGTTCTCTTAAAATTGCTTCCTGCTATGTAGGGGGTTACAGTATCTCTGTGGGATCCTATAAGAAAACTAAAACAATGGTAAGGACTATCTGTAATGTTAGTAGCCAGTCTCAGAATAATGGGTAAGGTTTATCTGAAGTTCTGGCTAGCAGTGTAATATGATGGACTATCTCATCTTGGAACTGTCCTGAAGAGTTTGGAGTCCAAAGCCAATCACTGAGTGGTGCTTATCAGCTCAATGGCATCATTATGGACTGGGCAGAGTTGTTGTGGGTCCCCATCTTCCTTCTGGAGATTTCAGAGATTGTTACTGGAAAGATTTTTTTTTTCATTGTGGAAAACTTGAACATTATTAATACCAAAATGGAAATTTAAATNTTAAGATAATATGATATATAAAGAAGGACTCTAAGGACTCAAGAATAAGCATGGAGAATATAAAATTTTGACAACAATAGTCCCTAGATTATTGGCTTTCTTCTGTCCTACACCAGTTGGCACTTCTGATATGAGACAGAATCTCTTAATTTTTTCTTTTAGCAACATGCTTCAGTTTAAAGAAGAGAGCCACATTCCAACTCTAAAGCCAGCTTGATTTATGATTGAATTGGACCATAACTTTTCTGGAAGTAAAGAGATATTGATGTTAGGCAGTGAAACATTACCCTGTAGAGTATATTGGTACCATTAGATCTGATATTCTTTGTTGAATATGGCATTTAAAATGTTTTTAAAAGTTTTTCATAACAGGCAGAATTGCCCCCCTCCTAGCAGGAATCCTTAAGGTCTCCAAAGAAGATAGATGGGCACAATAATACCACCTAAACTGTGGTAACAATAGTCACTGGGTAAAACTGCCCCATGTCTCACTCACTGCACAAACTGTGGACACTTTTGAGTTTATTGCTCGACCCTAGCACTCGGCCCGAGGCCACGCCCGGAGCCCAGCAGCCTATCGTGTGGAGCCCAACAACTTGGAGGTGTTGATGAAATTGCCCTACTGATGAACCTGGTCAGCTGAGATCCATTCGAGAGAGGTCTCAGAAATCTACAGTCTGGGGAAACAAGATCAGCTGAAGAGTTGGCCAGAGAGCAGAGTGCAACCTGAGAACACAAGAGAAGGAGCCGTCCAGCCACCGAACCAGATCACCAGAATCACACGCCCACCCTGCACCAACTGGAAACAGGTAAGACCCCCATCTCTGGACTGCAGACTACCTAACCCCTAGGCTCCGAGGGCTCATTACGTGCCTCTCCCCCACAACTATTGGCGCCCCAAGGACCGGGCAGCTGCTTCTCCCTGAACCTTCACCAAGAAAACCAGCCCCAACGACCCCAGCAACCACCAGAGTCATAAACCCACCCTGCACTGACTGGGAACAGCCATTGGAGCCCCANGGACAGGATAGCAGCCTCTTTCCCTGCCCCCTCACCAAGAAAACCACCCCATGTGACAACGACAACCACTAGAGCTATAAGTCCACCCTACACTGATTGGGAACAGCTACTCCCTGAGACAGAACCCACTATCACTGATTGGACTAAGCTGCTCCCAGAGAAACAGAACCCATTGGCACCGATTCGACCAAGAACTCCCAGTGGACCAAGACTATCTATCGGAACAGGAGAGGCACCCTCAGACACAGACACCGCCTGCACCGAGCAGAGGAGGAGATGAATAGATGACAGTGCAAAAATACATGCAACAACATAAAGACCTATATGACACCATCAGAACCTAATGGTTCTACACCTGCAAGACCTGAACATACCAAAGCAGAAGAAGCAGAAGAAATCAATCCTAAAAATGACTTTAAGATGATAGAGGCCCTTAAAGAGGAAATGAAAAATTCCCTTAAAGAGGAAATAAAAAACTCCCTAAAAGAGGAAATGAAAAATTCCCTTAAAGAAATGGAAGTAAAAACAAACAAAAAAATTGGAAGAAATCAAAGAAAACCAAGAAAAAGCAATTAAACAAATGAAGGAAACAATTCAAGATATGAAAATTGAAATTGAGACAATAAAGAAAACACAAACTGAGGGAGTGTTGGAAATAGAAAATCTGACTAGACAAACAGAAACTACAGATGCAAGCATAACCAACAGAATACAAGAGATGGAACAGAGAATCTTTGACGTTGAAGACGCAAAAGAGAAAATAGAATCATCAGTCAAAGAAAACACTAAAGCCAAAAACGTCATAACACAAAACGTCCAGGAAATTTGGGACACCATGAAAAGACCAAACCTAAGAATAATAGGGATAGAAGAAGGAGAAGACTACCAACTCAAAGGCACAGAAAATATATTCAACAAAATCATAGAAGAAAACTTTCCCAGCCTAAAGAAAGAGTTTATTGCCTGTCTTATTTAGAGTTTCTATTGCTGTGAAGAGACACCATGACCATGGCAACTCTTACAAAAGAGTCGTAATTTACAATTTACAAAGGATTAAATTAATTTTATTAATTGTTTGTAATTAAACTCTTACAAAAGAGTTTAATTGGGGCTGCCTTACAATTCAAAGATTTAGTCCATTATTGTCATAGTGAGAAACATGGCCATATCCAGGCAGACATGGTGCTAGAGAGGTAACTGAGAGTTCTACATCTTGATCTGCAGGCAGGAAACAGAAGGAGATTGTCACTAGGCCTAGCTTGACTCAAAGCCCTCCCTCACAGTGACACACTTCCTCCAACAAGGCCACATCTCCTAATAGTGCCATTCCCTATGGGCCAAGCATTCAAACACATGAGTCTATGGGGGCCATACCTATTCAAACCACCACATTGCCCTACCTGGCCTGGCTAAAGCAGGGTCAATTTTCCCAAGTTCTCTACAGAAAAAAAATTCTGTCAAACCTGGGTCTGACAGCCAAAGCCCTATGCTGTCCTGTATGACAGCTGAAGACTGACCACCACCACCAATGAAACAATTGAGGACACAGGAACCCATCTAGGTAATGGATCATTTTAATTGACACATAGACCATTTAGATTATACTTCCAGCTATAATTTATCCTTCTCAGATCTTTAATGATTTTGACTAACTGTAGTTTTCAAAGCAGCAAGCATAGCAGCTCCTTCCCCAATGCTTCAGCTGCCTTCTCANTTCTCTTTATATGTAAAAATCAGGTCTCAGGCCCCACTTTCCTAGAGCTACTACTAGGACTAGAGACGGTTTATCTTGCTACCAGATTCTAAAAGAGATAAACTTACAAAATAGATTTCAATGTAACTATTTACTATTCCTTTATTTAAAGGAACTTGCTTTACAACGACTGCTGTCAGTAATCAGTCATCTGTGTCTCAAGGTAAATGACTGGATAGAAAAAAATATCAAGTTTATGTAAGGTCTGAAGACATGAAAGCTTAGGTAAGTTGTGAGGATTGAAGGTGGTTTTTTGTTTGTTTCTTTGTTTGTTTGTTTGCTTGCTTGCTTGCTTTTGTTTTATTTTATTTTTCAAGACAGGGTTTCTCTGTGTAGCCTTGGCTATCCTGGAACTCACTCTGCAGACCAGGCTGGCCTCAAACTCAAAGATCTTCCTGTAAAGGCATGTGCCACCACCGCCTAGCTCTAAGAAGGTGTTTTAATACCAATTGTAAAGGTCTGAGGATGTAAAATAAGTGATGAGTGTATAAGAATGTGCTTTAAGGTATAAAAATGCAATTTGTAAAAGTATAAGAAAGTGATTTAAAGTACATAAAAAGATATTTCAGATTTCTCTCCCTGGTTATGTTATTGTTATGTTAAGATTTCAAAAGTTCAGAGTTTTAATGTTAAGCAATGGAATTCTGATAAGCTATTAATCTAGCTTTGGTGAAGCACTGACTACTTTTATGATTATCACAAGCTCAAGATTTTAAATTTCCTTTGGTTGTTTCCTAAGTATAAACTTAAGCACTATTCTCATTGTGCTAAGAGCATCTGTCCAATATATATACACCCAGTCTTCTGGATAGAGGAAAGAATAGTAGTAGTTTTAATCAAAACCATTTTTGGATCCCCAAGCTTTTACTATGACTCAAAGGCATGAGTCTACTGCCTTTTCTGCAATGTGGATTTTAGTACAGTGTAGACGAAAGTTTGTCCGATTCCGGAAAGTTTGTCCGATTCCGGTCCTGATCCCGCCCAGCTCCCACAGTGCTTAGACCCAAATAAACACACAGAGGCTTATATCATTTTTAAACTATGGCCCTGGCAGGCTTCTCGNTAGCTAGCTCTTACATCTTAAATTAACCCATTTTATAAATCTATGTCGTCACGTGTTTCACGTGGCTTTACCTGTGTGCTGTTACATCTGCTTTCTAGATGGCAGAATGGCGTCTGTCCCCGCTCTGCTTTCTGCTGCTCTCCCCCAGTTCAAATGTCCTGCCTAACCTTATTCTGCCTTACCATTGGCCAAACAGCTTTATTTATCAACCAATCAGAGCAACACATTTTTAGAAAGACATTCCCATCAGTACAGATTACAAACAGTGATATTGTTAACATATCTAAAACATTTTTATAAACTTAAAAAAAAAAACAAAACCTCAACAACTTTGGATCCATCTTTCACAGGTCAAACAGATTCCAGATAAGTACTGACAATCAATAGCCTGTTTCCCATCTGCCTATTTCTGAGGGTGGACTATCTCTCCCCCATCCCTAGTCTTGGGACTCCCGTCCTCCAACTATCAGGACCATGTACATAAAAGTGTTAAATCTATCCCTAAAAAAAAATTTCCCCTAAACACCTTAACTTTACCTTCTGTCCCTAATATATTTCTGGTCCAGCAGATTTCCAATCAATTAGGGACTGTAACTGCTGCTTGCACGTCCCTAGCCCAGATGGTCCTGCAGAGCCTGGACAACAAGTGAAACAGCTTGATCTTCCCATACTTGGCCAACATTCTAGCTTTTTGACTCCCCAACACCGATGTCCCAATGTCAGAAGTAGTCACAGAAGATTATGTTGTCCCTTATCATTTATTTAATATCAACAAAAAGGCTGGGATATTGATTTTAAAATGTGGGACAAATAACTGAGGTGCCTATTTAACATATCAAAGCAGATCTGGCTGCTGGGTTCTCCCAGCATTATCCACCAGTCCCTACTTGTTATAAGGTATGGCTGGCATACTCTGACCTCTATCCTGAACTCTCCAGTCCAGGGTCTGGGCTGCCCTTCCCCCAGAGGCTCTTCCTTATATAATCCAGATATCTTTGCCTCTGGCTATGCTCCCCCACATATCTATAATAAACTTTCTCTTCTATCACACCCAGCACCAATCATGTTTCATTCCTTTTAATTTCTCTTTTTATTCATAAAGAATGTTAGAACTGAGAGGAACCTTGATGTATTGGTCAGCTATTGCTATATAACAAACCACTGCAAAACTCAGTGGCTTAAAACAAGTATTTATTTTTCCTCAAGTGTGTATATTAGCTGGGGATCGGCAGATCTAGTCTGGACTGTGCTCAAGTGATTCTGATATATGTGTTCCTCATTGTCCTTGAGCAATAAGAAAAATAATAATGGTATTTTTAAGTTGTTAATGACTTACTGTATGTCAGACTATGCTGACTACAAGGCAGATACTATCACTATCTCAGATCTACAAAGGAAGAAACTAAGCTTTCTCAAGTTCATTAACTCACTGCATTGTGAGCCTGCATACACAAACACAGGTCTGCATAACACTGTCACCTGAGAAATCAGGGTTTCCTGTTGTGAATGTCTTGTTTAGGGTTTGGTTTATATGGCTGTAAAGAAACACCATGATCACGGCAACTCTTATAAAGAAAAACATTTCATTGTGGCTGGCTTATACTTCAGAGGTTTAGTACATTATTATTATGGCATGGCATGACAGGGTAGCATGCAGGCAAACATGGTGCTGGTGAAGGAGCTGAGAGTTCTATGTCTTGATCTTGGGTGACAGGAAGTGGTCTGTCTCGCCGGGTATAGCTTGGGCAAAGCCAACCCCCACAATGGCATACTTCCTCCAACAAGGCCACACCTCCTAATAGTGCCACTCCCTTTGTGGGCCATTTTCTTTCAAACCACTACACTCCTCAAAAGATATGAAAGACTTAGATTCACAATTCAGAAACAGAAGTGCTGTAGAATAATTTTGGATAACAATCTCAGACCCCCTTTCTACTGTCTCCCCTT
Source organism: Neotoma lepida (assembly GCA_001675575.1). Lineage (NCBI taxonomy): Eukaryota > Metazoa > Chordata > Mammalia > Rodentia > Cricetidae > Neotoma > Neotoma lepida. The sequence continues at coordinate 101,574 of LZPO01087247.1, read as the reverse complement.
CAAAATAATTGACAGAATCTCAAAAAACAAATCAAAGAGGGACATGGTGGTATAAGTGTATGAGCTTAGCCTTTGGGGGTCAGAGGACTAGGACAGGAAGATCACAAGTTCTAGGCCAGCTTGGGATACATGGCAAGATTCTATCCATTCTCCCAAAATAAATCAGCTCAGGATTCAAGATTCAAATATGGGTGAGAAAGAGAAAGGAGACTTTGGGGTTATGGGGAGTGCTCAGTGTACAAAATATGCTTCTATGAAAATTTCTTTGTATAACACAATGCTGTATACAATGACTATACACACTGAAAGTTAATAATAAAGAATAAAAACATTCAAAATTCCTAAAAGAGAAAGACCAAGCATAGGATTTTTGGGGGGGAGTTAGAGGGTTCAAAGGAGAAATTCCAGAAGCTAGACACATGCAAATATGCTCTACACCAAGCTACCATAGCCCCAGCNCAAGAGATTTTAGCAGACGCCCTTTATTTGTACTCATGATTAGACATCATTCACACTGACTATCAAACATTTGGAAACTGCTGGAGTAAGACTCATTGAAGGGCAAGAGTGGTTGCTCTATTCCACTGTCACACTCGTGAGTGACCTCTATATTTGATACATGGCATGATTAAAAATACTGTTGATTGATTACAATTTCCCTTTTGAAGATGATATACTGAGTCAGGAATTCTGTTATTCCATAAGGGCAAAGAGCTAACAGTGCATGGAAGCACCCTTGTTTCACATCAATGCTTCTACAATTGAAGTAAGGCCAGAGAGAGAGGGAGACAATTGCTGCACAGCGTTTGATTGCAGCAATATTGGGATGGAGTTCAGCTCTCAGCTCTCCGCTGAGCCTCCTTGATATCAGGAGAGGGAGATAATAGTGATACTCTGGGTGCCAACTGACCTGGTTCATACCACCTCATTCTGTCTCATTGATGCTCAGTAGACATAGAGGCCCAACAACCTAGTGAGTCCTGCCAGCTCAGGGATGCAGGTAAGTAGAAGCTGATGAGACTTGAATGGCATGCCTGCAATGGCTAATCTTGGTTGTCAGTTTGACACACCTGGGAAGATGGAACCTAGACTGAAAAATTTTCTCCATCAGATTGGCCAGTCGGCACTTCTAAGGGGCNTGTCTGGATCAATGAATTACGTGAAAGGGCCTGGCCCACTGTAGGGGATGCCACCGGCCAAGGTGGTCCTGAGTTATGTAAGGAAGCAAGTTGAACAAGCCATAGAGAGTGAACCAATAAGCATCCTCCTCCAGGTCTCTGCTTTAGTTCCTGCCTCCGGTGATTGCCTTGATCTCTTGCCCTGAGTTTCCTCAGTGATAGATNACAACCTGGGGATGGAGGATGAACTCTTTCCTCCCTGAGCTGCTTTTAATCATGGTGTTTATCACAGCAACTGAGAAGTGAACTAGACAGTATCCTTGCTGGTCTTGTTGATGGTTGGTGGGAGTGGAGACNAAACTCCTGCTGTGCTCCACTGACCCTGGCTCAGATANGAAGGTAAGAGAATGAATAAGAATGGTCCCTATAGGCTGCTATAGTTGAATACTCCGTTACCAGCGAGTGCTATTACTTGAAAGGATTAAATGAATTAAAAGGTATGGCCTTATTGAGGAAGTATGTCACTGGGGGGTGGGCTTTGAGGTTTCAGAAACCCATGCCAAGACAAGAGTCTCTTTCTCTTGGCCTATGGATCAGGATGTAGCTCTCAGCTACTGCTCCAGTGTCTGCCTGCCTGCCTCTGTGAATTCCACCAAGATGATAATAAACTAACTCTCTGAAACTGTAAGCAAGCCACTAATTAAATGTTTTCTTTTATTAGCATTGTGGTGTCTCTTCACAGCAATAGAACTGTGACTAAGACAGAGAGGAATTAAAACACACTGGGAATGAGTACTGCAATCACCTACTTTTCTGTCTCTTTGTGGGGGCAGCGGTGGGGGGTGATCAGAACAAGAACTAAATCAGCTACTCCCTGGTGAGCCAACACCACTCTGTGGGGAATCGGAATGTCTTCTTTATGTGAGGCAGTAGAATGTTGGCCTCCTGCCCATCCTTGTTGAAACTTGGAGAGTTACATGTTATTGTATTTAGCATTGTTTAAATATCTTTACAGAAAAACTTCTGAAATATTAGTGTAACTTTAATCATCAAAAAAGTATTCACCACTTATTATTATAGTCTCTCATCATTGCTGAAAAACAAGTAACTGCCACAAAAATACCAAAATCCCGAATCAAACAAACAAACAAACAAACAAATATATGATTTGGTAATTCCTATTTTTTTACCTGAATTCTGAAGATATTTTTCAGACATTTAAACACAGTATAAAAATGTAAATGCTGGGACTAATTTGTCTAGTAATGCTTTATCAACAGAGCCTTAAAAACTATTAGTATCAGCTAATATTGTTACCTTGCCATGATCCAGAATTACTTAGGAAACAAGCATCTGGGTGTTGGCTAACTGAGGTGGGAACACTGCCCAGACTAGAGGACAGGGGGTCTTCAACTGAATAAAATTAAGAAAATGAGTTGAACACCCAAATTCATCTGTCTCAGTTTTCTAACTCTGGATAACTTGTGACCAGCGGGCTCTACGCCTCCGCCACCATAGTGGACTATAACCTCAAACTGTGAGCCAGAGTAAACCCTTCCTTAAGTTGTTGTTGTCAGGTGTTTGTCAGAGCAAGACTAATGCAATTAATACAATGATTAAGCCTCAGTCAAGTCCTTTCTAACTCCTATGTCCAAATTTACTTGGTCATTCTAGATGCACTAACACAAAGGAATCATGGGTTATGCTTAAACAGAGTGCTAATGTTCCGTTTATAGGAGAGGGGGCTTTGATGAGAATTTGATAGCTGTCTTGATAAACTTTAAGAACTGCCTTGAGTAAGAGACTGTATTTTATTCTGTGTGACTCAAAAAATCATCCAAGAAGGAATAAAAAATATTCAAACTATTTAAGTAAGAAAGAGCAAGGGTGTGGTGGATGCATACCTTCAGTGCAGTACTCAGGAGGCAAAGGTGGGTGACTCTCTGGGAGTTTGAAGCCAGCCTAGTTTAAAAAAGATGGAGTTTCATGGGTGAAAATTTTGATTATGTAGTACATGTGCACACACACACACACACACACACACATTGAATGCAAGGCTGTAGGTGAGTCATCTATATCAACTGTATCAACTGCCCTCCATCCATGGCTCAGGGAACTTCACAGAAGAGACAGAAAGAATGTAAGAGGTGGCAGATGGGGAGGAGAGCTGTGAACTGTTGATGTGCAGGTATCTGTATGATTGCTTGTGTTACACTCTTTTTGGTATGTACCTAAATTGGCATTGCTGGATTATGTAGTTTATCCTGTGTTTAATACTTTGAGTGACCATTATATTGTTTTACATCATTTCACAATGGTTCCATTTCCTCTAAATCCTCATCAATAGTTATTATTATTCTTTTAAAAACATAAATAGCCCTCCTGGTGTATATGAAGTGTTATCTGTTGTAGTTTAGGTTTACATTTTTTTAAATAACAAGTAAGGTTGATCAACTCTTATGTGCTCATTTGCCTTGGTTATATTTTCTTTGTCAATTTTAAAATATCACCGTATTAGTCAGGGTTTTCTAGAGTCACAGAACTTATGGAATATATCTATTCCATAATACATATGTTATATATTCCATATATATGGAATTTATTGAAATAACTTATAGGTGGGATCCAACCAATCCAACAATGCCTAGCTGTTGGACAGTCCAAGAATCTAGTAGCTGCTCAGTCCACAAGGTTGAGTGACACCGCTGGTCTTCAGTATATGCTGGAATCCTAAGAAGTAAGCTCCAGTGCTAGTGAAGGAATGGATGTGCTAGCATGGCGAGGGCAAACAGGCAAAGAGCAAAAGCTTCCTTTTTCCATTGTATTACATAGGCTTCCAGCAGAAGGTGTGGGCCAGATTAAAGGTGTGTCTTCCCACCTCAAGGTCTGGATTAAAGGTATGTGTCTTCTTACCCCAAAGGTCAGGACTAGAAGTGGATTCACCTACTTCAAACCAATCAGAAAATCTCTCACAGGTGTGCTCTCCAGTTCTGGATTATAGTTCATTCCAGATACAGTCTAGCTGAGAACCAAGAATAGCCACTACAATCACTAACACTGATCTTGTGTGTATAAGCTCAGGAAAATATTTTCTTTAGACTGTTAGCAAACATCTGGACATACAAGATGTCATTAGTTACACAATTCACTCTTAAATACAATTTTTGGCAGATGAATGAAAAAAAATGTGGAAAGAATTTGTGTATTCACACTTCCTGCCCCAGTTCGCCTTTGATCTTGTGTATATTGATTAATAGCATTTTTTGAAGAATTTGACAATGAAAAATCTAAGAAAATAATTTGATGATTTTTTCTGGATTATTCTTTTTGGGAAAGATTCTCATATAATGGAATCTGAGTTCTACTTTAGGCCTGGATGGACATACTCTGATCTGTCCCAAAGATTAGAACACTACATACTATTGTCTCCTTCTTTAAGCATTAATCCAGCCAGGCCTATCGGGCTCCTGGCTGACAAATCACCCCTTGGGAAAACTGACTTGCCTGGAGGCACGCTAAGGAGATAGGAGGAACAATTATTCCCTTAATGATGTTAAATGACTTCCACATCCCAGAAGCCCCTCCCTCCATGAAGTGTTTTACAGATCTTTTCTGTTAAGCTTGCTCACTTTTCTGAGTTTTAATACAAAATGCTTAACATTTCCTTTTCCTTCTTTTTACTTCTTTTCAGATGATTTTGTGCCTTCTGTGACAAACATTTACATTCAATTTATTAGACATGTTTATTCTTGTTGGATGTTAGGACATAGCTATAGAACCTAGTTAGGGTTTCCATTGCTGTGAACAGACACCATGACCACAGCAACTCTTTTTTTTTTTTTT
>LZPO01087246.1:253179-263674 GCA_001675575.1 Neotoma lepida | reverse complement strand
AAGATTTATTTATTATGTATACAGAAGAGGGCACCAGATCTCATTACAGATGGTTGTGAGCCACCATGTGGTTGTTGGGAATTGAACTTAGGACCTCTGGAAGGACAGTCAGTGCTCTTAANCTCTGAGCCATTTCTCCAGCCCTTCTTGAACAGTCTCAGTTTTGGCTCAAATGAAAGGTTGAAAGTTCTGTTGATGTGTGAAGCCCATCTTAGCCGTGAAGATTTTTTCAGATTGTGATACTTTCAAGAAACAAGGGCTGTGATGCTGCAGCTTGTTTGAAGAACCACTTCAGATGTGTGTCAACGCAGGAATGACATGATGGTTCAATGCTGTTTATCACCCTCCAGGGCTTACATACGTAGAAACTCATCAGCACCTGCTTTTAGAACATCACTTAACTTTGTGGAAACAGAAAGAGGTTTCAGAAAAACTAAGTACAGAATGGCAGATGGTGGCGATCAGAATCTACAGGTAAGCTTAGCTGAAGCCTGTGATTACTTTAGGTATGAACAGCCTCACTTTTTACAGTGATGCTTTGCTGGTAGATGCTTTGTGTCCTTTTCTCTGTTACAGCCAAGAAAATGATTGGCTCACATCAGGCAACCTGGCCATCTCATCCAGCTATATAAAGATAATGTTCAAACGTCACATAATTTACCTTGAAACCACAGTTGTGTGTCTTAAAATATTTTTCAGATACTGTTTTTCCACTTAGTTTGTCTGTNTGTTCTCCATTTCTGTCTCGCAGCCAGTCTCTTGGGAATGAGTGACAATAGATTCTAGTAACCGAGTCTCCACTGCTCGCTCTTCAGTGACTTAGGTTTTTTCCTGTTCTTTCCCTTTCTCTTGTATGCACTGTATTTGGTTACTGGTGTTCTGCTGACCCACCACCCAGGGGTTGCTCGGGTTCACTTTGCCCTTGGCAGCCAGCTCTGTATATTTTAACTCAGTGCTGTATTCAGCGAGTATCGTAGTCTGATGTTTTTTCTGACTGCAGGCCTCTAGCCTGACTCTGTCATCAGATATCTTAGATGTTTGTCTGAAATTTTCTCAGACTTGTAGTATACTAAAAACTGAAATCATATTTATATTTTTGCTTNCAGATTTGAAGAAGAGAATGTGGGGGGAGGTGTTGGTTGGANGATAGGCAGAGAAGAGAATTTTTCCATATTCCATATAGTCATTTTATGGATAGTACAGAAAATACTTCATTCAGTTAGTAAGAAGGAAAAGCAAACAGGCATTGTTCGACAATTTATATATCAGGCATCACACTAAGCATCAGAAAGANGATTGTCATTCAAGAGTTTGTCATTTGATTCCCCATTTTTAGTCACCATGATGTTTGCTTGTTTATACATTTAGGCTTCCTAACCAGCTCTGTATTTTAGGTGCTTGAGTGAAGCCTATTATATTCTAGTTTAAATTCTGTTTCTTATATGATTGCTGACACTTTGGCTATATTTCTTTTAAAATCTCACCAGTTTTATTTTCACGGTCAGGTGGCAGATGAGGCTTTGAAGGGAGATGATTGTGACTGTCATCCTGAATTTCTGCCACCTCCAAGTGAGTAGTCTTTGACTCATTGTTGCCACCCAAACCTCTCTGCCTGAAAGGTTGTGCAGGCTTCCCTTGGTTATGCTCTTGATCTTTTACGTGACAATACTTTTAGTAACACTTAATACTGAAAAGTAGTAATAATACTTTGAGTCACCTTTTTGTCACTGTAGTGAAATTCCTGACACAGGTTAGCTATGAGGTAAAAGAGAGGTCTGTTTTGGCTCAGGAGTCTAAAGCGTGGTCGTAAAGCATGCGGCCTGTGTGGGCTCAGTTCTGCTGAGGGCTGTCCATGGCGATCACCAGAAATGTGTATAAAAGTAAACTACTCGTGTCTCAGGCCAAGAAGCAGTGAGAGAAGGCAAGGCTGAAGCCCCATAGCGTCTCTAGGAGGTGACCCACTGTGACGTAAAGGCCTCTCCTTGGGTCCTACTTCCATCCAGCATTCCCATCCTGCCACCCTGGGAACTTGGTGAAACTAAACTGTGGCAGTTTGTTTCAAGAAAGCATTGAGGGGACGAGAGAGAAGACTCAGCAGTTAAGAGCNCTTGTTGCTCTGTAGAGGACTCAGATTTGGTTCCTAACACCCATTAGTAACTTCAGTTTCAGGGCCTGAGACACTTTTTTCTGACCTTAGTCAGGCACTAGGTACTCAGATGGTACACATGCAGGCAAAACACTCAGGCATGAAATAAATCCTTAGAAAAGGAATGACAACATTGAGGTCTAGGAAGATGGCTCAGTTGGTATCCAGGGTTCACTGGAGGAGCAGAATGGAATGGGGTGAATATATGCCAACGGGATTTATTATTACATTGAGTTACATGATGTGGTCTGGATATTCCAGTGTCTGTCTTCACGCTGGAGAAGCTAAGAACACAGTAGCGTTCAGTCCACAAGACTGGAGGCCTCAGCAGTCCCAGTCTGCAGCTGGAGGCCTGAAGATTCCTGGAAGCCACTGGTCTTCGGTGGACCTTGGATGCTGAAGAAGCTGCTCTAATGTTAGTGAACAATACTAGTATTAGCAGCAGCGATGGCAACAACAAGGTAGATGAAGTTGCCGGTGTGACAGTAAGGCAGCTTGAAGGCAAGCAGGTCTCCTTAGACTTCCTTTTTTCTGGCTGCCTCTGGAAGGTTCTGCCGACATTTAGGGTGGGTCTTCCCACTGACAAGAACATCTTTTGCAAGTACACCTAATAACTTGTCTATTAGCTGACTCCAGATCCAGTCAGGTGACAGTCAAGGTTATCTGTCACAGTTGGTAAGGAGATTGTCCCACAAGCATAAGGACCTGAGTGTGATCCCCAGCACCTATCTAAGAGCCAGGAGTGGTGGCACATGCCTGTAATACTACACTGGGAGGCAGAGACAGGNAGATGTCTTCAGATTACTGGCTAGCCAGTTTAGTTGAATCTATAAGGTCCAGGTTCAGTGAGAGACCCTGTCTCAGAAAATGATGGAGCATGGTTGAGGAAGACACCCAGAATTGACTGCTGGCCTCCACACACAGGAACATGAACACACCCACAAATGAAAAGAGATCACTGGATATTTATTTCAAATTAATTCTGGCTTTTCATATTTTTAATAAGTTTAATTTTGTAAATACAATAAAAGTAATATAAAGATAAAACACATTGCTCTTCCTTGTCTCCCCTTAATTTCCTTTAGGCCATTGTTTCTCACTATTGAGAGTTTTCACTATTATCTCCTCTAACAACAGGAATCCTTTGTAAGTATTTTTCCCTTAATTGGCCTCCCTCATAAAATTTAACACCACAGGAATTGTTTTTGATTTTTGAGACAAGGTCTCAATCTATAGCCAAGGTTGGCTTCACCCTTTCACACGCTAGGTTTATGGGAGTGAGGCACCACGCCAAGCTTGCATCTGTCTTTTTTTTTTTTTTTTTTTTTTTTTTTGGTTTTCAAGACAGGGTTTCTTTGTAGCCCCGGCTGCCCTAGAACTCTCCATGTAGACCAGACTGGCCTTGAACTCAGAGAGATAGCCTGCCTCTGTCTCCCGGTGCTGGTATTAAAGGTGTAAGCCACCACCACCCAGCTTGGATCTGACTTTTATATATAAAAGTACTGTTTGTTTCTTGTATCAGAACATCTCATTTTGACTCTGTTTAGGGATGATTTTACCCTGTTGAGAAAAGATGTTTTTCCATTTGAAAGACTCTAACAACATTTCCACAAACTGGCCAGTTTATTTCTGTAGGCTGAGAAATCCACTATCCTGTACCTAGCGGATTCAGTATCTAATGAAGCTCTTGTCATGGTTCATAGATAGCTGTATTCTTGTGTGCTCCCATGGTGGAAGGGTGAGGCATCTCTCCAGGGCCTCCTAAGAAGGTGTGAAGCCATTTGTGATCTGATCACTCCCTTGAAGGTTCTACATTCTAACATTAAGTTTCCAATACTTGACTTGCACAGAGCGGGGCATTCAGGCCATACCTGTGCTTAGTTTAGTTGTGTANGTTAATTGCGTGTGTTGCAATTCTGTGGATGAGATAGATGTGAGTGTGCATGTGTCACATATTTCTGGGTCTCCTGTATTGTATTTTGATGAAAATCTTCTGACAGTGGGTTTGTATCCATCGCTGCTTTTTACAACTGAGTCTAAAGAAATACAGATTTTCTTGATGGTTGAAGTTATTTCACACAAGTTAATTATCTCATGCTTTCATTCAGTATTCCTTCCTTTCAGGGTTGTAGAGATGGGACTGTTGGTCTTGCAGTAGTACCACCGCGTCATTTTCTTCTCTCTTCCCTTGTCTGTTGGTTTTTCATTTCAGTGGTTTGGCTTCTGTCAGCCATTTTTGTCTTTCCTGCCAACAGTTCCATCTTCTCTCGGCTCCATTTCCCCATATCTAGTCACTTACTGCTGGAGAGTTCCATGTGGTTAACATGTTAAACTTAAGAGTGTTGGAAATTCAGGCCATTGTCTCACCTAATGTAACCAGCAGCATGTAAAATATGTTTAAGATAATACTCTAAAAGTTTTTAAAAAGTTATTCTTAGATAGCACATGTAACTAATTTAAGTCTTGTCCATCCATCAACATTTATATTCAGGCAAAGAACTTGAGGTCCCAGAATTAGTTTTGTAGCTTTGTCCATGCCACACAGCAGAAGTCAAGTTCCCAGCACCCACATAGTACTTCAAAACCATTGGTAACTCTAGTTCTACGAGGTGCAATGTCCCTGCTGACTGCCATTGGCACCAGGCACACGTGCACACACATGCAGGCAGAACAATCATACACATAAAATAAAAATAAACAATTCTGAGCATTAAAAAAAAAAATCAAACCAGAATTCTGCTTTTCCAGAAGTTTTTTTGTTTGAGGACATCAAAGCTCTGTTCTCTTTATCTGACNTGTCTGTCACTGTCCCTCTTGCCATGCTCACTCCCTAACACAGCTTTGAGGATGTTACTGCCCTGACTCCCAAAGAGACAATAACTTCTTCCCCTGCCAATGGAATAAAGACTGGGCTTACAGAGCTGGGGCTCTGCAGGGAAGGTCTGTAACTTGCCCCCAATACCTGTCTTTGTAGCCCATTTTTGCCCTTCCACCCTCAGGAGCTCTTTGGATAACATATTTACTTGGTATTTCTGAAATGAATGCCAATCTTGGGTTGAGTAGTTTTTCCATATCTTGCTTGTTCTTCAAAAGCAAACAGCTTTTCCAAAGTATTCCAGCTAAAGTGATTATTCTCCCTTCTGTGAATTAGAGAGAAGTTACTGACTATGGAGTTAATATATCAGTGCCAGCTTAGTGTCTTTTCCCCCCGTTTTGTTAATGGTTTGTTAGTAAAATGACTTGTGTTCCTTGCAGTCTAGCTGTAAACTGCCTGAGAGCAGGAACTGTTGCCTATGTCTCTATCTGCCTAGACCCAGACAATGACTGTCTAATTCTTACGTATTCTTACAGCCATGCACCATCACTAGCTTGTCTTGAGTTATTTGAAGTTACATTCACAGACACTGTTGCTTCTTTGACTTTCTTATTCCAGTTTACATTTTTGTTGTTGTAGTTTTATTTTTTTTGTTGGTTTTCTGCAATCCAGTTAACATGCACTTTATTTTTACGCATAGTCTTGGAGGTTCTGTGTACAGGTTTCAGGAACAAATACTTTTATGTTCACAGGTCAGCCTCCAAAACATAAAGGAAAACAAAAATCACGAAACAATGAATCACAAAAGCCCAGGTTTGTTTCTTCTCTAATTTTATAGGGATTTTAATGGCGACCACATTGGTTATAATTCGGAGCGGAATCAGCATGTTGATAATAGTTCTGTTCAGTAACTTGGGTCATTATCTGTTTACTCAATATTTGAAGTGAGTGTCAGTTAATATACTTTTTCCTTTATGTAAATAGAACAGCTTTATTTTTGACAATATTTTACAGTACATGCTTTTTTTCTCCTTCAGTTCTAATTCCCAAGTGACTTTACCAGATTTGAAAAACATTTTGGAGAAACAGTTTTCAAAATCTTCTAGAGCTGCACACCAGGTAATAGAGAAGGCTTTTTCTGTAGAAAGAGCAAATTATTTCCCAAAGTTTAATAATAATGCTACCTGCAAATATTTAAGTATTTAATAAGATTTAATTGCTTGCTGTTTCATTTTACCTACTGTAAAGTCGTTAGAGCCCACTTTTCTTTAGAATGATTTAACATGTGTCAGATAAATGTCATATATAAACAAAGTAAACTTCATATAGAAATTCTGTTATAGTGATGTTATANTGTTATAGTGATGAAAATGGCATATTAACATGGCTGAGGATATTTTTCTAAATATGTGGGTCAGTTAAAAATTCTGTTATTTTAGATCTACATAAATCTTATAAATGACTGAAACAAATTGCTAATTGTTTAGACCTTTCTAACAGATTTTAGTTGTGTGTTAATTGATTTTTACTAAGTCTAAAAAACATGGCGAAGTTGCAGCAGACAACAGCTTTTGAAGATACAAAAATTACTTAAACATATACTGTACATACTGAGAGCCCAGTTTGCTCTTTCAACATGCTTATGTTAGAGCCTCGGATCAGAAAATTGAGTCTGTGGTAAGAAAGTTCAGTCTGCTCATTGGGTGTGTCCAATCCAGGGAATCCAAGTCGGGGTGTATTGATGGAAGTAATTGCCAACAAAATTGTCTTGCTCTATTGATCTGTTTTCTTAGGTAAGAAAGCAATTAAAATTGGGTCAGTTCCTACAAAGCAGATAATGGGTATTTTTGGGAGAACATCATATTTCATACTGTTAAGTTCAAACCTTAAAAGTAAATACAGTTTTACATGTATCTTAAATACTGTAACAAACACCAGGTTTGTACAAAAGGCTGCTCTTTTCCTTGTGTAATTTGAGAGGAGATTCTCTTAAGTATTGGGCAGAGATCACCAGGAAGCTTCGCTCATGTGTCATCAAGGCTTCCCCGGTGGGATGAGATCTGGATCTTTGTAAGATTGCACACTGAAAATTTGTGTTTTCTCACCCACTGACTGGTTTATATGTGTATGGCTTACTGTGCTCTTATCCTCCACTCTGTGGAACTTTGTAACTTAGACCCATTGCCATGCAATTAAATATAAATTTAAATAATAACTTACATGAATATATCATCAAATTAAAAGGCATAAAAGAACTTTATTGGTACCTTTAATTTTAGTTTGTCTTTCCTGGAGTTGAACTTAACGATACGCATCCTAATAGTTTTGTCTGGTTATTTAAGTACGTGTTAAGCATGACTGGANTTAAAACTTGAAATAACGCCAGATGTGATGGTGCACGTCTTTAATCCCAGCTCTTGGGAGGCAGAGGCAGGTGGATCTCTGAGTTTGAGGCCAGCCTGGTCTACAGAGTGAGTTCCAGGACAGCCAGGAATACACAGAGGAACCCTGTCTCAAAAACAAAAACAACGTTGAAATAGCTACCTTTTGCTTAAAATTAAGGTTTGTTTTAGGGCAGGGTGACAGTTGTTAAAAATCTGAGAGTGATGAGTACATAGATTGCTTGTCCTAATGTGTCCCTAACTGTTTTAGTCTCAGCTACAAAACTCACCTGTGGAAGAGGTGGCTTGGTCGTCTTTAGTATGNTATTAAAACTTCAAAGTGCTGGCTCTGGAAAAATAAATACGACCTACTGAAATGAGCCATCCTTCCTTGTCATGGACAGTGACAACATATCCGGGTGGATGTGGTGACACGGTACCCTTTAAAAGTATATTGTTGAGAAAGGAATTTCGTGATAAGGGGCAGTGTAGGTATTTGCCTATCATTTATAAAATGTTACTGATCACAGCAGTGGGATAGATAGGTCAGTGGATAGAGAGCTGACTCCTGCAAGTTGTCCTCTGACTTCCATGTGGGTGTACTGACAGGTGCACTCACCACACAAAATAAATAATTGTAATTAATTTTTGAAAATTTTTCTTATTACTGATCAACTTACTGTCTTAAACTTTAAACTAACAAGGTACAGATTTGGACTACTGAATTTTTTTTTTTTTTTATCTAGGATTTTGCTAACATCATGAAAATGTTAAGAAGCTTAATTCAGGATGGCTACACAGCCTTGTTAGAGCAGCGTTGCCGCAGCGCGGCACAGGCCTTCACAGAGTTACTAAATGGTTTAGATCCTCAGAAAATAAAGGTAAGTCTGATGGACTGCAGCTTCGTTAGCTGCAGTGATGCACCTCAGATAGGTTTAGAAGAGGACCTGGCTTTAGCTTCTGGNATGTACCCTAGACCTGTGAGGTCAGGTGACTCCTCCCAGCGTGGGAAGCCAGTAGTGGTCCCAGTTAGTGTGTGGTCTGTGTGGATACTGACTTCTTGACCATTGTTCAGGTCTTTTAGAAGCCCTGGCCTTTGTGAAGTTAAGGATTTGGACTCCTTTCATTCTTAAGCAAGGTTTTAAGGGCAGACACCTCAATCTGTTTCTAGGCCCTGTTACACGCAAAAGAATACAACCTTTCTAATCCATTATGAATTGTGCTTCATNATACTCTGAGACACTGAGTCTATGTGGTAAATAGTTACAAGCAATGGAACAGCTTATTTTGCAAAATATATTTCTAATTCATTTGTTCTCTCAGTAAGATGTCATACTCCTGTTGTAGCTGGAAAGTTACTCTAATGCAGAGTGGACAGGATTATGTTCTGTTTACTAACTAATGCATTTTTATTGACAGCAATTGAACCTGGCCATGATTAATTATGTATTAGTAGTCTATGGACTTGCCATTTCGCTCCTTGGAATAGGACGACCTGAGGTAAGCTTTGAACAGAGATAAACAAATATGACCTTGATTGTGGAAGGCACTTAAAAATTGTTTTCCTGTTTGGCTCCTTTCTTTCTTGAAAGACTGAAGTAGCTGAGTTAATTTTGTGTTTTGGGGTGGGGGCATTAGACAGGGCCTTGCTATCTGCCTAATTGGGCTTCAGACTTGTCACCCTCCTCCTTCCCACTTCTGAACACAGTGAAAGTTTGGCAGGGTAGAGATTCGTGCCTGTAATCCTAATATTGGGGGCAAAACCTGGAGAGACATATGTTTTATACCTGACTGGACCAAGACCTTGTCTCCAAAAAAGAAAATTTTGTTTATATTCCTACTCGAAAAAGGATATACTTGGCAGTTACTAGGAGTCTACTTTATGTATATATCATATCATATCATATCATATCAGTATAGGTAGATTTCAGAAACATAATGTCAAGGGAGAGGGCATCATTGTGCTTCTATTATGAATAGTGTTGTAAACATCAATACATTATATTATTTGTGGCTATCTAAGTATGCAATCTGTAAAGTACCCAAGACCATCTTTAGATCACATCAGGTAACCACTGCATATAGTGATAGAAGGTGGAATGGGTCTGGGAAGGTTAGAAAGGTCGTCTTAGTATAGTAGTGTGATGTTTGATCAGAAGAATCAAAAATGAGAATGAAGGGCTGGAGAGGTGGCTCCGAGGTTAAGAGCACTGACTGTTCTTCCTGAGGACCTGGGTTCAATTCCCAGCAACCACATGGCAGCTCACAACTGTGTGTAATTCCAGTTCCAGGGTACCTGACACCCTCATACAGACATACATGCAGGCAAAACCCCAATGTACATTAAATAAATAAATCTTTTTAAAAAATGAGAATGACCTTGCTAATAGTACTTAGATCTGGGTGGAGTTGGGCTCCCATAGCTGCATGTAAGGTTTGGGTGTGACTCCCTGGGATCCCATGGCCTATATGCCTTCTGCACTTTGTGGAGATGCCTGCTTAGAGTATGATTTGGTTTTACAGTCTTCTCTTCTGAGTGCTGAAATGCTTGCAGGTGTGTTCAACTTTTTTGACATTGCAGCAAGAAATTGAGATTTAGAAAAATCTCATAATGATTTTGTATGTGGCTGTGTTAATAGCTGTTCTTGTTTACATGTGGTGCCATGTAGATAGGACATGCCTGCAAGAGTGACCTTGACTATAATATGCCCACGTAATATGCCCTTTCTCCCAACCTAGGCCCTAAGCTTCCCTAGTTACATGCAAGCTTAAATTACCACTTAATTAAAATAAAAATGTTATTCACTGCCAAAGGCTCGTGGTACCTAAGGTCTTCTTTTCCTTGTTCTTAATGTGGCAGCTGGATTGTCTTCTGATTCCATTTTCTAGTAGATAGTTGGAGACAAGACTTAGTATAATGCCATGTTTTAGCTGGGTGGTGTTGGCGCACGCCTNTAATCGCAGCACTCGGAAGGCAGAGGCAGGCGGATCTCTGAATTCGAGGCCAGCCTGGGCTACCGAGTAAGTTCCAGGACAGCCAGGGCTACACAGAGAAACAAACCCTGTCTCAGAAAAACAAAACCCAAAACAAGAAAGAATATTATGTTTTGCTTTATCAACGTTGAAGAAATAGTTTTATTGCATCTTTTTTGA
>LZPO01087246.1:232002-242581 GCA_001675575.1 Neotoma lepida | reverse complement strand
GAAATTAGCTGTGCTTTATGTTACTGTGCATGCTACATTATCTTCTTGCAGGTTTGTATAATTGCAAATTAGTCCTGCTTACCCTGTAACCTTTGTTCTCTTTAGAACCTGTAGACAGTGGTCAGAGTTGTCAGTTTCTTGATGACAGAATCCTGCAGTGCATAAAGCAGAACGCCGACAAGATAAANTCTGGTATATTGAATACCTCCACACTTCTCAAAGAGCTGCTTTCTTGGAAGGTTCTGAGCACAGAAGACTACACAACATGCTTTTCTAGNAAAAATTTTCTCCGTGAAGCAGTGGACTATGTTATTCGTCACTTGATTCAAGAAAAGAACAGAGTAAAGACACGAATATTTCTGCATGTTNTGAGCGAGCTTAAAGAGGTGGATCCCAAGTTGGCCCCCTGGATCCAGAGGCTGAATAGCTTTGGTATGTTCTTTTAAGTTCTAGAGTGCTGTTGTTTACAAGGAAGGGTAAGTGCGGGCCGAAGAACCCTTTTACTTAGGATGTTTTAAATGCACGACTACATTTTTATATGGTTAAAGGTTCTCTCCCAACACAGGTGTTTTCAGGTTATACTGTAGATAGGTTGTAATATGCTTTGAAAAGATGAGACTAGGAAAGACGGGCTTAATTAGGTGAGCTATTTGTGAATGTGTAAACTAAGTCAGGAGTAGATTGAAATGCATGCAGAAGTGTACTGTGCAGTCGACTGTGCTGAGAACATAAATGGAAAATTCGGATTCTGTGGAAAAAAAGTTTAAAAGAACCAGTAGGTGAGGCTCATTGCGAAGAAACCTGGGGGACGGTTGCCTAACGTGGATGGCAGGGTTATACAACTGCTTTCATTCTGCTCTGACTTTGCTGATTTGACTGGGAGAAGGAAAGGTTGAGAAAACCTCCCTCATGTGCAGGCCAGGATTGTAGATGCCATGGTTGCTTGCCACTAGGTGAGGATGCTCTTGGCCTTAGGAAGGCGGGGTTAGGATGATGTCTTTGGTGGTGACTGGCCAGGCATAGTACATGACCAGATAGTAGCTGTTGATAAAGACCAGGAAGGGAACCCTCAGAAAAGAGAACAGTGCCTCTAAAATCAGTCCAGGGGTGAGGTCTGCCTGGCCTCTGACAGAGCCCTAATGACGTAAGGTCTGTGCTGGAAAGCTAAACACCTAGGTCTGCTTAGGTGTCATTGGTTTTGGGTCTCAGAAAATTACTCTTAAATGATAAGGTTGTCACTGGCATCTATCAGATAAGCAAATTAAAAAGTCACTGCTTACATTATTTACTATAGAGGTTAGACTCAAGAGTTGAAGAAGTAGTGTGATCTGGGTTATGCTACAGAGGCTAGAGGACCAACCACTATTCTTGTTGTAAATGCATTATTTGAGGCTTGCNNTTCCTCACTAGCAGGAAAATCCAAGTCCTTTTGATGTAGTCCGTGTTTATTCTGAAGACAGTAAGTATGTACGCATAGTTTTCAGTTCTAAAGTGAGCTTAAGCTCTTCCCACCTTTACACATTTACTTAATAAAGTAATAAACACATTTACTTAATAAAAGAAATAATTTNCAGTTCATAGAATTTTACTTCCTTCTCACAAAAGTCTATATAGTGGAATAGTGGAATCACTCGTGTGTATGTTTAATTTAGAAACCAGTTTATTTGGTCAGTATAAAAGGGATGGAGGAAGAAAATAGATCNCAAGAGAGAGAATTAACATTGCATAGTGGTGTNGTCCGCTTACGTTCACGGTGGGGAGCACACGGTGTGTCCCTGTCAGACTGGATAGGAATGTGAGTACATCTCACTGGCAGTTGTCTTAAACTCTTATTGAAGGTATAGTTTATGCTGCCATGGATTCTTGTGTTTAAAGATGCAGATTTCTCATATCACATGACTTCAATAAGCTAAGAGTTTTGTCTAGAGGAATCAGCCACCAGAATAATTTTAAGGAATGATCTCTTGCTGACTTGACACCTAGGCCTATGATGAGGGTACCCATGAGGTATGAAAGAAAGTTGAACTAATTTTGTTTTGCTCTTCGGAGGCATTAGTACGGAGTAGGCTTCCTTGTTACTTTTGTGGAGTNTATGGGGTTGGAGGAAGAGGGTGAGGAGCCTTGGTATTTTGGAAGATAAGAAGCAACTCTTGGAGGTGTTAGACGAGTCTATCCAAAATAGTTCTTTTCAAGGCATTTGGGAAGATTGGTGTATTACTGACATCTTACTGGCATGGAATACATATAGNAAAAGATTGTAAAATCTTGGCAATTCAATTAGAAATGAAAGTCAAGCATTAGTGAAAAATGATAACGTTTTTAAGGGAATTTAGTGTCAATCATATTTTAATGATAGAACTGTTTGGCTTACCTTCCTCAACTAGAATTGTTATAGTTACCATCTCAGTGTTAAATCTTGTTTGTGAAATGCNCAAGAGTTTTAACTAATTTATCAAGTATTTACGTATTTTCACTGAAAATGTAAGACTGTAAATAGAACTTCTAAAGGCTGTGACGATTGGGGACTTTGCTGAAGAAGCTTTGTTCTGTTGCAGGCTTGGACGCCACAGGACCATTNTTTAATCGATACGGAGCATCTCTCAAGGAACTTGATTTTAGCGTCCTGACTTTCCTCTGGAGTGAGAAATACGGCCATAAACTGGGTTCTATAGAAGGAAAGCAGCTCGATTACTTTTGTGAGCCAGCGTCCATGAAGGAAGCCCGCTGTTTAATATGGCTGCTGGAAGAGCACAGAGACAAGTTCCCAGCCTTGCACAGTGCTCTAGATGAGTTCTTTGATATAATGGGTATGTAAACAAGTTGAGGTCTGTGTTAGCTAATGTTGTGGGTTGGGAAAAAAACTATCAAGGACCCAGCTTATTAACTACTTAATGACAAAGATGGGGATTGATTGTGTGTGTGTGTGTGTGTGTGTGTGTGTGTGTGTGTGTGTGGTTTAGATGTTTGTGCTTTCTTGTGGCGTAGGGTGGGGAGTGCTTGAGGATCTTTTAATGAAAGGAAATGGGAAGAATGCCGAGGACTTCAAATAAGGTCCTGCCTTTGGTTCTTCCTCTGTGAAGTCTGTAGAAGAGGGATAATCTGAGGGGACTGCAGATGGGGAAGTGGAATTGCACAGGTGTGTGTGGAGCTTAGAGACTAGGGTGGGAGGAAATGGAGTAGAGTTAAGGCTTGGCAGAACAGCCAGATAGCAGCTGATTTACTTAGCTTCTCTTGGGCTTTCTTCATTGGTATAATGAGTGATTTGATCTGTGTGGTTCTCTTTTACTTAAAAATTCAATACTAGATTCTAAATTAATTTTAGCTCCCCATCTTTCATCTGTGTGACATCCTGTGGTAATGGTTTTATTCTCCCTTTCTCTTAGCCTCAGAGTCTGTACATTGTTAGACACGAGCTTTCCGGCTTCCTGCTCTTTGGTTTTGAGTGTGCATTAGGAGTTCTGACCTGGTAGCACTGTCATGTGTCAGAAAGTCTAGTGCAGTGCAAGGCACTTACTTCTGTATGTTGTTTATAAAGGATGCCCCCTTCCTGACTGAAAGGGATATGATATTTAATAGCCCAGACTTACTGCCATTAGCTCAATGCTTGTAACAGCAAAACAGTGCTGTGCTCACAAGCCTGCCACACAAGACCAACAGCACAGGTCCCTCTTGTGTGCACCTGACACACATAGTATACCTGGTTGCCTGTGGCTCTGCCTACAGTCACCGAGGAGAAGACCATCAAGTTTCTGGCCATCTTATCAAAGTCTGACAGCTCTACCTCCCTTTCTCACTTAAGAAATATTTTAGTGTTATCTCTTCTTGTTTAAACTTTTCAAAATCCATTGGTCTTGTGTATCAGGATACTTAGTATCTTCACCAGTGATACAATAATTGGGAACCTCAGCACTCCTGAACAGGCATGCATACTTCAATATGGAATTTTACACAGATAACCAAAAGCCCCTTAAATATTGCTGAACTTACTTCCTTGATTGTCTTATATTTATATTGGCTAACACATTGCTATGTACCTAAATTTTAATCAAGAAACTTAGAATTAGTCTTGACTCTTCTTTTTTCTGTTAGTATTGTTATAAGTACTTTTTCACCAGTCCAAATAAACTTTATCTTTGATCTGTCCTTTCCTGTTCATCTCAGTTCTGTAGGCCAAAACCTTCATTATTTTTTCCATGACTAGATTATTACAGTAGTCATGACAACTGGCATCTACATTTCTAAGCAGATTGTATTGCCTCTGGTAACTCTTGTAGAAACAGTAACTGTTCCGTATGGGAACCATTTGCGTGGTGTTGCCTATGTTACAGTCCTGTCGTCCTCCCCTGTGCCATCTAAGCACATCCTTCACTTGAATGACCAGACCTTTCCCAACATCTGACATTGCTACGGTGTTTCTCGAGTCATCATTCCGTGTTGCCTGTTCACTTCAACTCTGACCTGCAGATCTAGTCCTCCTTGGGCTTCTTCCCAACGCCTTTACTAATCTTTCAGCTTCGTTGTTGCTTTATCTCATTGTGGCGTCTGAAACACTGAGTTATAGGGGAGTCTTTTCTTTTCTTTCTTTCGGTAGTAGAACACGACCTCATTGGCACCAGGCGTCTCTGTATTCCCGAGTCTTGGCATAGATGGCACCAAAAAGGCACTCAAAATACGCTGCTTGGATTGGAGCTTGTGCCTCTCTGGTGGATTTCTCATTTAGTCCATTATCTGTCTTGTGTTAAAGCCAGGTGAAGAAAGAGCATAGGCTGTACTGATAATCCCAGGGGTGGTTCTGTAAGGCTTTAGTATGTGATTAAAAAAAAAGTGCAGATGATTGAGTCACCACACAGAGACTTGTGTTCTTCCTGCAGATAGCCGATGCACCGTTTTAAGGAAACAAGACAGTGATGAAATGCCGGTAAGTCCTTGAATCTTGGGGTTTTCTTTATGCTAGACAGAGGAGCAGAGGAGAAGCCAGGCCAGTGTTTATTTACTTCATAGGTAACATTCTAGACCCAAACAGAGGACTTGTCTTTGGAGGGACCGGAAATGTAATTCAGTTAGTAAAGAGGTGCCCAGCATGCACCAAGGCCTGAACTGCGTCCCCAGCAGTGCATAACTGGGCACGGTGACACAGGTCTGCAATTCCAGCACTCAGGAAAGAGAAACAGGAAGACCACACGTTCAAGGGCGTCCTCAGCTACATAGTGAGTTCAAGGACAGGCTAGGCTTCCTGGGACCCTGACTAGATAGTCTTTATAATCTTCAAGTTAATAAATGTTCATTTCAGAAAGAGGAAAGGAAGAGTTCTTGAGTCAAGAAAGATGATAGCGTCTGTTCTAGAAGGAGCACAAGGAGACTTGCTCGAAGGAGCCCTGTTAGTGTGAACTGAGGTGATGTAGAGTGGTCTTTCCTCACCGACTGTGGCTGCCTTTTATGCTCTTTGACAGGTTAGGAACTCTTCAGTTAAAGAACACGATAGGAGAAAAAGTCATGTTTGCCAGTGGTGAGGAACATCTCCTTGAAAAGTGTNCTAACTTCTCTAGTTGATAGGTCTTGCCACATGTGGAAAACCAGTGAGCAAACCTGTGGGGAGNTGAATGCTGCTCACATTTCTGCCACGTTCCTGGCCTCATGCTGGATGTCTGCTTTACTCACTAGTGAAAGGAATGTCTGTAAAATGCTGTCATTGTGTACGTTAGAATTCCCAAAAATCTGATTATGTATTTGAAATAACATAAGCCCTGTTGAGATCAAGGTTAAAATGTTGGAACAATTTAATTTTAGTTATAACGTGAAGTTCATTAAGCCTTTTCTCGAGTACTTGGAGTGGTGCACCCCACTTGTGCACCCCACCGTAGTTTATGTATGACTAGTATAGGGAAATGAATGTGGTTGTTTTCATTGAGATTTATTATTCTACTTTTGATGATTTATTGATGTTCTTTTTTTCCATTTTTAGTTTGGTTGTATCAAGGTAAAAAACAAAGGCAAGAAAAAGAAGCCAAAAGATTCAAAGGTAAGGAATGTCTTCTGTGGTGATTCTTCAGTCTCCAGTAACTGACTGGAATGTGTTAGTGTCTGAGTGAACACATGTGAGACTCCATGACGGTGACAGAGTGGGCAGGGAGGCTCTGGGGTCTGACAGGTACCCAGTGCCCATATAAATACCCAGGTGCAGCCGATAACCTGAAACTTGCCAGCCAGCCAGTCCAGCCTAACTGGGGTACTCTAGGCCCAGCGAGATACTGGAAAATAGCTGGTAAAGATACCTGATGACAACCTGTGGCCTTCACACATACCACAGATTTCATGCACTTATAGAAAAAAAGTTAACAGCTCATTAGCTGGTACATGTTTACTAAAATACCACTTGACTGAGTGTTACAGATAAGAAAGAATGTTTGTTTTGTATAGTATTTAGAGCTTCTATGAAAGTTATTTGTCCTCAGATATCTATCTAAAATAGTCCAAGTGATGGATTTAGCCATCCTAATGACTTTAGCCGTCATCCTTTCCTCCTCCTCTCTTCAGCTGCAAGCCCAGGAGTTAGAAAAGCATTCCTTATTTTACATGTTGAGGGGCGGGGCAGGCGGGGACGGTGAGAAGGAGTGAGCAAGAGCTAGAGAAGGTGCAAGCAGCTTGGAGCTTCCGCACACCTTAGCTTGGCATCTTTGATGAAAATGGATATTTTAGTTACTTTAAGTTACTATCACATTTTATTGAACATTGAAAACTACCCTGAGTTTTAATTTTCAATCTGTTTCTGGCTGTTAAAATTTATTATGCTGTATTCTGTTTATAAGAAACTTTGAATAGGTTTTTCAGTATTCACAGTAGGCATGCATATGTTTATGTAAATTCTCATTAATTTCACAGTAGAGATTTTTTTCTTTCATGGAATTTTAGAGTAGAATAGTGTCATTTTNAAGGGGGAATATTTTTTATCATTTACTGTAGAATCTCATCATTTTAATGAACATTATTCTCACTTTTCTTTCTTTTTTAAACCAGCCAATGTTAGTGGGATCTGGAACGACATCTGTGCCAGCAAGCAGTGAGACTGTCACTCCTGAAGACTCTAAGTAAGTGTGCGTTAGAGTTTACCACAGATAGCAAATCTGAGACTGTCACTCCTGAAGACCATAAGTAAGTGTGCGTTAGAGTTTACCACAGGATAGCAAATGTGAGACTGTCACTCCTGAAGACCATAAGTAAGTGTGCGTTAGAGTTTACCACAGATAGCAAATGTTTGTATTTTAACAGTCACGCCAGCTCGCTATAGATGTGTGTTTCCTTCCGGCCTCCCTCCCTCCCTCCCTTCTCTTCCCTCTTAGAGATATGAATCCATTGTGAAAGTCCATATTGAGTTAATGGCAAGGCTACAAATATTATAGCCTTAAGAATTCACTCAAGCTGTGTTAAAGTCACAGGAATAGGGAAAGGAGAGACTAGGGTAAAATAATTACTGAGACCGATAAAACCAAAATAAGTGATAAGAATGTGTGAAAATGTGCAAAATAATGGAATCTCATTATTAATGGAAACAATTAGTGGACCTGAGTTGTTAACGTGCTTTCTGTGTGAATAAGCATGAAGACATCTTTAAAGTGGGGAAATTATTTTAATTTGAACTAATAAGAACCTGTCTTGGTTTATTGGGNTTGTCAANACAAAATGAAATACTTAAAAACTAGAATTCTGAGCTGAAAGGATGGGTCAGTGGTTAAGAGCACTTGTTGTTCTTGCAGAGTACTCAGATTTGATTCCCAGCACCCACATGNTGCCTCACAACTATCCATGCTCCAGTTCCAAGGGATCTAAAGCCCTCTTCTCACTTCGGAGGACACTAGGCACATACATGGTGNACATACGTATGCCAGCAAAACATTAATATACATAAATAAATCTTTTTAAATTAATCAACTAAAAAACAAGAAACCTCCCAGCACTTGGGAGGCAGAGGCAGGCGGATNTCTGTGAGTTCGAGGCCAGCCTGGTCTACAGAGTGAGTTCCAGGACAGCCAGAGCTGTTAAACAGAAAAACCCTGTCTTGAAAAACCAAAATAAATAAATAAATAAATAAAATAAAACCAGAAATTTACCAAAACAATATACCCCAAACTGAATAGCTTACAAATAATGTATTCCTCACAGTTCTGGAGTCTGAAGTCTAGTGTCAAAGAGGTCGCCTACTTCCTGGTGTGTACATGGATGGCACTATCTTCTNGTGTTCTCACAGGTGGAAGNGTGATGTCCCTCCTACATATTTTCCTAAACTTAATGCAAGCACAGATCAAGTGCACATCCTCATGACCTGATCAGTTCCAAAAGGCCCATCATCCTGACACCGTCATGTTGGTGATTACACANAAACATTTAGATCCTGACATGCCCGTTACTGAAATTGACGTGTACCAGTTTCTGTTCTAGGGCTTTATACATACAACTCATTTAACCCGTTCATCTACCACAGGACAGGTAGTGTTTGTGTTCATGCGAATAGATACGGAGACTGGGGCGTAGTAGAATGGAGTGACTTGCCCAAGTATAAAAAGCTGGCAAACAACGGACCCAATATTTAAACTGCACATTCTGATTTTGAAGCCCGTATTCAGGCTGTTATGTCTTTTTAGAATGTTAAAATTCTAAACCAGACCCTAAAAAGGCCCCTACAAAGAGGGAAGAGAGAGTACTGAAGAAAAAAAGAAAAGGCTGGTGCTGGCAAGGATGGAAATACTATAGAAAACAGAATTGCAGAAACAGGCAAAGCAGAACAGGGTCGGTCTTCACCTGCAGTGGCAGTCCGACTCACTTAGGCTAGTGTTAATGTATGCTTACTTCCTGAAACAAACCGTATACAGCTTCATTAAAGACATTTTCATGAACAGTCACTGTGTTCCAGGAAGGACATTTTATAACTTTCAAACCCCTTCTGGGAGAGCCTACCAAAATCAGAAAGCCATTGTAAAACCCATGAAGTGAACTGGACATGGTAGTCTTAGCTCTCAGGAGGCTGAATTTGAAGCTAGATTGAGCTACACAATGAAGTAAGTTCAAGGTCATCCTGAGCTACATACTCAGACTCTGTCTTACACACACACGCGCGCGCGCCCACACACACACACAAACACACACACACACACTAGCAGAGTTCTCATTATGTGCTCTAGATAGGAAAGGCTAGCAGGACTTCTCGTGAGTCAAGCTTCAGAATGAAGAAAAAACAGAATAATGAATCTGAAAATCTACTGTCTGGAAAAAGAACCACTGTCGTTTGAGGATGACCATCTTGATGTCACTGCAAGGTCCACATTGCCTGACATACAGACAAAACTAATTTTGTGGGGTCAGGTCCCGAGAGGCCTCTGGCTTTAAAGGAATTTGTGGTTTTCCATGCCAAGGAAGCTGAACCAAGGTGGCTGGCTACATTTGTCAGTATGGGGAATCATGGTCTCTGAGAACTGTCAAGGAAAAGTAAAGTGTTTTCCTCCGTAGCTGTCCAGCTTTGGGGACATTCTGTTAGTGANATACACTCTTTCCCTGAAAGTATCGGAGTTCTTGTAGTAACAGCATGGCTTTAAGACTTGTTAAAGCCAAATCCCAGTCCTCAGAGGCAAGCAGAGTTTGAGGCTAGCATGGTCTACAGAGTGAGTTCCAGGACAGCCAGGGCTACACAGAGAGATCTGTCTCGAAAAACAAAAAAACAAAAACAAAAACAAAATTAAAAATAAATGTTAAAAAGCCTTGTTAAAGCCTTGTGTGGTAATAGTGCATACCTACCCAAGCAGGGCTTAGTGGACTAAGGCAAGATTGCCAGAAGTGTGAGGTCAGTCTGGGCTGTAACATAAGATCCTGTCTCAAGAGCAGAAGTTTTTGATAAACAATACTTTAAACTGTACAGTTACTGAAATATACTGTAGCAAAAATGTCCACACTTCTTGGCCTCTCCAGTCTGTTTCTGCAGTTCTGTTTTCTAGTTACCAGCTTTTCTTTTTCCATCAGTACCTCTCTTCTTCGCAGGGACCTTTTTAGGCTCAGGCTCTGGCTATGGGGGAGCAAATGAGGAGAACCTGAGACATTTCTCTGTGGCTGTTGCTTACCTTGGCCCTGTCTCCTTTAGCATCCCCTTCAGCCTGATGCACCTTGAGCACAGAGGTGGTCACAGCAGGTGTCGGCCCTGAATTGCCAGCAGTTGTGTATGGTCTGGGCTGGTTGTGGGCTTGCTTCCTCNTGTTCTTCATGGTGCTGCTACACACTTTTGTTTTGTTTTGTTTTTTTCTTTTTTGAGACAGGATTTCTTTGTGATGCCCTGGCTGTCCTGGAACTCACAAAGATCCTCCTGCCTCTGCCTCCTGTGTGCTGAGGTTAAAGGCGTACCCCACCACCACCTGGTTTGTTACACACATTTTAAAGAAATGTTTTTTTTTGTTTGTTTGTTTGTTTCTTTGAGACAGGATTTCTCTGTGTAGCTTTGGCGCCTTTCCTGGAACTCACTCTGTAGCTCAGGCTGGCCTCACAGCAATCCGCCTGCCTCTGCCTCCCGAGTGCTGGGATTAAAGACGTGCGCCACCACCGC
>LZPO01087246.1:209640-223075 GCA_001675575.1 Neotoma lepida | reverse complement strand
ACAACCAGGTGGAGAGAAATGAGTGGTTTGTGTAAGTGCTTTCCTAACAAGCATGCAAATCAGGGCTCTCTGGAGTTATCTTTTTGGTGTGAACTCACTAAAGTCCCTGTTGAATTGTGCCCCCATTAAATTTTCTGCTTTCTAGCAAGCTTTGAAAAAAAATGTTAATACTACTGAGCTAATAGTAATTTTGGTTATATTCTATGTAATGTTTTCCTAATAAATTTTTTATGTGAAGAAATAGAATCTAAATTGAAAAAAATCCTTAGAAAAATTGTGGGTGTGTTTTAAACTGTTATAATGTGGGCTTATTTTACTAGTATAGCTGAGGTCAATTAAGTTTTAAGCAATTCTTTTGCCCCATAGATGTCTAGGAGTGTAGTACATCGAGAAGTCAATACCGAGCCATATGAACCTTTTGAGACACAGCAGGTGAGTCAAAGTATATTAAATTATTCAAATATTTCATTTTTTATTAACATATATATATGAATTGGAGCCAGCTAATCCCAAAGTTACTGTGGAATAAGCTTTAGACTACAACAAAAACTTTTTTTGTTGAAATTTGAGAGGAAGAGGCAAAGAAAAAGGTTAGGTTTTGTTTCCCTTCGAGTACTAATTCAAAGGATAGTGGCTTTGTTTTAACTGGTGTTATGAGCATGTATTAATGTATAAATAAGGTTATTTATATGAACGACATCAGAAGATACATGGATGGTTCAGTTATCTTGCTTCAAAGCAAAACCTCACCGCTAGTGATTATTATTGTTCTGGAAATATTAACTAATAAAATTAGGTATGAGAAAGAAAAAAAAAGGAGGTATAAGTATCATTGTTTATGGAAATNAAGACCAGAATAATTGAAAGGTAATTACATGCTAAGACCAACTTACTAACTTACTAAGAGAAAATACCTCATTTTTAATGGCAAAAAATCCATTTCAAGATGGCTAAGCTGCTATTGAAAGACTTAGTGAGGAGATGAGATGCCTATGTACTTGGCTGGATAGGATGTAATGAAAACACTGATTTTTTCCCCCTAGTTTTGTTTCTTAATTCAGGACAATCTTGTTGTACCTGTGACCCTAAACAGGGTTTGATAGTTACCTACTCAGGCAGGCAGTAGTGGTGTACTCCTTTAATACGAGTGCTCTGGAGGCAGAGGCAGGCAGATCTCTATGATTCAAGGCCAGCTTCAAAACCTAGTGGCTTAAAGTAACAACCAACTTGCTCTGTCCCAGTTTCTCTTGGTCAGGAATTCAGGAGCTGCCTAGGAATTCGGGATCTGGAAAAGGAAATGTTGTTAAAAGGGCGTTCAGATCAGTAAGAAAAGCACAGCCTGTTAGTTACAGAACTGGGAATTGGCTTGAATGTACAAGCTACAGTAAAGAGATGTCCATGGTTTTTAGGTGTTCACAAACAAACCAGTTCCATATGCATGGTATTGAAAGAAGTAGAATACAGCCATCTGGGGAAAGCAGTACAGAATTACCTGCACTCAGATAGGTGTGTGACACCAATGGACAGATAATAAAATATGTGTTTTGTTCATAATTTTAACAGCAAAATAATTAGTTACTATTTAAGTTCCACCACTGGTGACTGAAATGTGTGTGTCCATGTGTTGAAGTGCTGTGCTGCTCTTTAACGCTGAAGCAGCTNTAGTTGAGTAGACAGAAATGTGTTGCTCAAGCTGCCATTTAATGTCCCAGCTGTCTCTGTTGGTGACCTGGATGTAGAAGTAATCAATAATACCATATTCACTGTGATTCTTCTGCCAAATTGAGAATAAAATAGAGACAATTGAAGTCTTTACCATCGAGTCTTGCTTGTGTGTCACAGTAGGTGTGACAGTTTGTTATCCATGGTGCTCAGTCTCAGTCTGGGCAGACATAGACTGAGGCCCTCCAGACTGACACTGTTTAGTCTGCCTATGCTGGCTGTAATTCAGTGTTGTAATAAGTTGTATAATTTTGATTACTTGATTCCTTGCCTTTTTAGTTGCAGAGTGCTCAGGTGCTGGGGAGGAGGGCAAATAAGTTGTTCAAGATGGCTCAGGNGTNTGCCACTGAGACTGGTTTCTGCTTGGCTGCCACAGGAGGGCAGTCCTCTGCACCTCNGAACTTTCCCGCAGCCCACAGTACTTTCTTCAGACACAGCAGCACTCCTAGCTGAGTGAGAACTTTTTAAGAAGCATACATAATACTGTTTTTGTTGTTTATTTACATTACATAGGATAGTATCCTATCTTGTTTTTCTGTTTGTTTTGATTTTAAGCTAATCCATGGTAGATAACAGAAAGTAGTTCACTGTTAACAATTTAATTTGTCTTTTTAAAAGACCATTTGAAAGCAACTTACCATTTGAAACACTTAAGAGTAATAGCAACACTAATCTAGTCTACTTACTTGCCTTTAAAATATATGTATGTGCAGCCTTTAAAACCCTAACAATAGTTCCTGATGTTAATTATAGAAATAACATTCAAATCAAATTCTGATCTAATATTATGCCCTTAGGAAATGAATTTTCAGAACTAATTATAGTTTATAGATTGAAGTTTTATTACAAATTTCAATAACAAAATAATAATGTTAAAAAGAACTGGCTCTGCCAGGAGGCAGTGGCAACGTTCACCTCTAATCCCAGAGGCAGGTGGATTCTCTGAGTTCGAGGCCAGCCTGGTCTACAAAGCAAGTTCCAGGACAGCCAGGGCTACACAGAGAAACCCTGTCTCAAAAAAAAAAAAAAAAAGTTGGCTCTTCTGAACAGTATTTAGAGGTTTTGATTTCTGGATTATTACATTTCCCATATAAATGGAAATAAATACATNACNATCCTTTGGGACAGTTCAAAAGATCACAAATTTTAAACTGCTGTTAACTGATGCCTCTGTGGTTTACTCTCAGGGGGACCTTTCCCGGACTGAAAAGGAGTACCACCTGTTAAGAGGCCAGCTTAAGGCAGCAGTGGAGAACTATGAGCAGACAAAACTCCAGAGCTCAGAAGAGATCAGGGACCTGGAAGAAAAGCTGAAGAGGAACGCAGAAGAGAACAAGGTGATCTGTCTGACTCTTTGATTCCATGTGGCAGCAGGAGGAGTGTACGAGTGTGAGTGCAGTGTTTCTTGTCGTGGTGGAGAACCTTACACACTGCTTGTGAGAAGAGGACTGTGAATCTGGGGTCTTGTTTATTTGTAATTTAAGTTCCAAGAGAAATTCCTAAGGCAGTTCACATGAGAGGGTCGCACGTGTGAGTCCTAGAGTCAGACGTGGTTCTATCCTAATAGTTCTGCTTAGAACTATTCTGAGAGAGCAGTTGGGTTACTTAATTTCACTAAAGTTTAGTTTGCTTATCTGGAAAACTTGAGGAGTACTTGCATATTTCCTGAGTTTACTTGAACACGTTTAAGACTCTGGTACCTAGTCAGGGCTTAGGAAGTAGTGGTTCCACGACCGTCCACCTTCTTCTTCCTAGGTAAATGTCAGAGTAACTAATGGAGCCCGTGCTCTATTACAGTGCTCTGGAGTATCTGGTTTAGATTCTGTTAGTCGAGATTGACCATCAGTTATATATAGTGGAGTGGTACCAGTTAGAGAAAGCCCAGTTGCTTTAGTGGGGCAGTGAGATTATAGATGTGAGTGTAGGAGAAAGTTTTGTCTGGTCCTGCCCGGCTCCTGTGGCTGCTCAGACCCAAGTAAACACACAGAGGCTTATATTGTTTTCAAGCTGTGGCTGTGGCAGGCTTTTTACTAGCTAGCTCTTACATCTTAAATTAACTCATTTCTATAAATCTATATGTCGCCANGTGTTCTGTGTCTTTACCTGTGTGCCATTACATGCTGCTTTCTGGATGGTGGGATGGTGTCTGCTCAGCTCTGCTTTCTTCTCCTCTCTCCCTAGTTAGAATGTCCCACCTAACTTTATTCTGTCTCACCATTGGCCAAACAGCTTTATTTACCAACCAATCAGAGCAACACATATTCATAGCATACAGAACGGCATCCCCATCATGTGAGAAAATGATGTTCCTTTTTAAAGAAACTACTGCTTCCTATCCATAAAGGGAACAGAGATACCAACCCATTTAAGAAGCGAAAAAAATTGTTTGAGAAGTCTGAATTAACAGCTGAAATAATACATTAAATAGTAGAAAATACTCTTTATTGAAATTGGAGTATCCCTGGAAGAAAAGGGTGGTTGGTCAAAGGCGACTGTGGTAACACTCCCCAGGACCTGTTCGCACACAGATAGAACTGGGAGACTGGAAGGATGAGAAGAGTCCGTCCTTCTCCTCACTGTCTGTCTGGGAAAAATAAAGTAGTAAAAGAAACAAACCCTCCTCAGCACATGACACATGAGATACAAGCGAGAGATTTAGTAAAATAGTGATAGAGATGTGATGCTGCCTCAGGAAGATTTGCACTGTAATCCTCGTGGCCTCCTGTGTGAGTGACAGGCAGATTCAGGCACATAGTCACTTCAGGTAGTCATTTGGTGAGTGACATTTGTGACAGAGACCTCTCCAGCTTCACACACTGGTGGTCAAACTGGTTACTCTATTTGTATAGTGCCTCAAGCCTGCTGTGTATAGATAATCTCTACTCTTGGGGATGTGACGTGCTCAAGAGGGGGACTGTGACAGAACAGAGCTTGGCTGCTGCTCTCTGGCTCTCATGCTTGAGGTCTCAGCCTTTTGAGAGAGGATCTTACTGTGTCATCTAAGCTGGGCTCAGGCTCTAGGTCCTTCTCCTCATGCATGTTGGGAGCAGAGGCAAGCAGCCCTATACCAGGCTCCTCTGGTGCCGTTTCCTTTTGTGTGGCTTTGGACCTGCTGTCACATGATTGTTCTCAAGAACATGTTAAGTCCAGTTACTCCATCTTTCAGGACAGGCTTGTTCAGTTTCTAGACTTTCTTGGTGAATTGTGTACTCTCTTAAATTGTGAATCTGAGTTGAAGGTTGTGTTCACACAAGAGTAGGTGGGAGTTAATATGATCATTTCCTTATTAATTATGAAGCAGCTTTTGTCCTTAAAGGGCGGTGAGTACAAACAGCACATGAACTCGGGTAATATTTTCATTGGCAGAGCTGTGTGTGTGTGTGCGCGTGTGTGCACACAAACATGATTATAATTCTTTATCCTTTTGTTAACTGATCTCCTGGAGGTGCCTTTGCCAAGTTGGTTCTCATGCCCTAGCATAACCTTGTGGTTGCATATAATCTCCCTTTCAAAAATGAACGCTAGGTCTGAGGTGAACATAGGCTCAGTGTAAACACAGTTGGCTTGGCTTCCAGTTGCACAGCAAGCAAACTTAACATTGATCTTGGAAATAGAAGTGACCGTGTACAATACAGGAGCTTTTAAACACGGTAGGCATGGGGTCATCCAAGTCACAGTAATGATGTGGTGTGTTTGGAATCTACAAGATTTTATTAGCAAGGAAAATGTGGACAAACATGCCCCTCCCCCCAGCCTGAGGGGGAACCATAGAACTTCTGTGCTTCTGCTGCTTTGGAAGAGAGAGCCTGTGCCTCACATCCATCTAGACCACTCTCTGAAGTAGGACTCAGCTGTTACAGGAACTTGACTACTTAGCAGGTCCATCTCTAGAAGCATCGAAACCCTTGGTGTCTAAGGCTGAAGAAGGGAGAAATGGCCTCTTGGTCCATATCATTTTTGACTTGAAGTCCATTACTTCCTGTTATATCTGTGTAGGTTTATTATAGAGTGTGTCGTTCTTTCTGAGGGAGAAAGCCCCATGTTTCTGTAGCTAATCCTTGATCTCAGCAGGTTCTGAACCTCAGCAGGAAGTTCAGAATCAGAAGCTCAGTTAAGAACTAAGAAATTAAAGTCTTTCTCTAGCAAATAGGAGTAATAGAATTTCATTAAGCAGCTGTTGGTAGTCAGGAATTTGAGACTGGGCACTATTTAACATATTTTTAGTTGTTTAAATAATGCTTGGATTCTCTGGTGGACTTTAATTATTAGAAACAGTCAAACATACAATGTTTTACTTGTGGCTGGTATTTTATTTACAGAGGTACCCTACCCAGATACCTTGCACCCCCTGAGTGGATGATGCTTTACAAGTGACTGAAAGCTTTCTCCATGTTTATCAGTTCAGATCTTTCAAAAAGCAGCAACTACCTAAGGGAGCCGAGAAAGAAGTCTGGGAGTGGCGTTGACTCTTACCNTCCAGGGGAAGCGAGCTAGCATTGCCTCAACAGAGTTTCTCTGCCGTATTGCCTGGACTTCAGATAGATATTCAGTCCAGATGCCTTTAATGATCAGTCAGAGGTGTCACGTTTGTATTTCTAAAAGCAAACAAAAACTGTTGGCTTGCCAGGTAAAACATGTGCAGGTTACTTCTAGGTTAGGGAGCTGTGTAGGCTGAAGACTGAAGTATGAGTCCCATGGGTACACAGGGTTCTTCAGAGATTTCCTGTAGCCAGCGCACTCAGTGGTTTAAGTACGGCTGTACTGAATCATGGGGCGGGAAGTGGTAGTGTGCCCACTCCAGGGGGCCAGCACCCCTGAACTTGAGTTGTCACCGTTCTAGGCTTCCGGGGTCTTTTTTCCCCCCCAAAAAAGTATTGCCATGATTATTCAAGTATTTTCTAAAATGCTTTTAGATCTCAAAGACAGAATTAGACTGGTTCCTCCAAGATTTGGACAGAGAAATTAAAAAATGGCAACAAGAGAAAAAAGAAATCCAAGAAAGATTAAAGGCCCTGAAGAAGAAAATTAAGAAGGTTGTCAGTACCAGTGAAATGTAAGTAACAGTTGAAGGATGGCGTTATTGTTTTAATATCCTGGGGTTTCTGGTTCTTGTCACATTTGTATTTAATGTCAAATTATATATCAATTAAAAAAAACTTTTACTGTTTTCACAATTGTTTACATCGTTTAAAAAGCATCCATTGAAAAATTCTTTCACCTAAAACTTGGTCCCAACTGGCATGTTTCCAATCAATTATATAAAAGTGAGAGTAGCCTGGAACTGAGTCAACAAAGGCCCAGTTTAAGATTGAACATCACTGTGGCCATTTTTACTGCATATGCCATGGTGGCTGGCTTATTTATTGATTTATTTTCTTACTTTGAGATGGTGTTGTCTCACACCTCCTCTCCTGTGTCCCTGAAGAGGTGGGGTTCCAAGCATGTGCATTCATGGAAACAGCAAGTAAAGCTTGCTCTGAGCAACACAGCGTGACATCAGGAAAGCTGGGCAGCCTGAGTTCATGGGGAGCATTTATGGTTGTGGGTGCAGTTCACTGCGTGGAGTTGTTGAGAAAACCTGAAAGGTAATTAAGGTTCTGTGACTGTTTTTTTAGGTCTGCCCAGAAAATTGATGGCTTGGATAAGGAATGCGGATCGCGTCTGGACCAGTCCCCAGGAATCAGGCAAACCAACCTTTAATTATTAACATCTTTCACGACAATCTCACTAGACTCTAAGTATATCATGGCTTATCTGTCTCTCTCAAATAATTCTCAAGGCTTGAATATGTATATATCCACGGTTCTACTTTTATTTCCCGTTGTCAGTGTAAAAATGCCTGGATGTATTGTTATCATTTACTTCTTCTCTTTCCTTTTTTTGAAGTAGGAGCTCACTGTGTAGCCCTGGCTAGCCTAGAACTCACTCTGTAGACCAGGCTGGCCTAGAACTCACTCTGTAGACCAGGCTGGCCTCGAACTCACAGAGACCTGCCGACGTGTCACCATGCCTGGCTCTTTGTTTTTTGTTTTCTTTTTCTTTAATTAACTTAAACTAAAAATGTATTTGAAGCACTCTTCTGAGGTGTGAGTGTGGCTCAGTAGTGGAAGTGCTTCCCTGTCATGCAGAAGCATGGCTGGGTTCCATTCCCACCAGCAGAAAACACCTTTTGTGCCACTTGAGATGCTAGTCTCCAACAGGGAGTTGTAGTGTGTATTGCTCTGTTATTACAGGTTTGTCTAATAGTTTTCATTGTGAGCCTGTAGAGTTTTCTCTTAGTTAATGGACACTGTGTTCTTAAGTACACAACCAGGTCTCACTGATCAGCAGTTGTATTTTGCTTTGCTTGTTTAATGCCATTTTGCATAATCTTTTCTGTTCCCATCATCTTCGATGACTTCCTTGTTACAATGTATGACCATGATGGAAACCACAGTAAGCAAAACAGTCCAGACTTAGAAAAGACAGGTACAGTGTTTTCTCCTGTGCAGACCATAGACTTTAGTTTTCATGTGTGTGTGTAGGTCATGAAACCAGAGAGGGAACCATGAGAAAAAAAAGGGATCTTCCAATTTGAAGAGTAAAATATATTTGATAGGAAAACAAAAGGAGAGTGATGGCAGGGAAGGGTGGGTCAGCAGGAGGAGGTCAGAGGTCTGAAAATGCCCCAGTGAAACACAGTACTTTGTATGTTAGTTTAAAAAGCGTGGCCATGAACAGCTTTGTACTGATGACCTTTTTCCTGTTTTTATAACTATTTCGTAATGGAATTTCTTGCTTGAAATATAGAGGGTATTTGAGAGCAATTACCGGTTTATCTTGATGGTACTCCTCATATCCTCAAAAGCCAGTGAGCTAGAGCTGGGGGAGTGGCTGTCAGCAAGTGTTTGCCATGTAAGGACCTGAGTTGTATCCCAGCATCTAGGCATAACCATAGGTGTGGTGATGATATCTGTAACACCAGGGCTGTGGAGGTGGACACAGGAGGATCCCTGGAGCTCACTGGCCAACCATTGTAGCCCAGTTGGTCAGATCCAGATCTCAGTGAGAGTCCTTGTCTCAAAGCAAAGTGGATGGCTCCTGAGGAATCACACTCGAAGTTAGTTAACCTCAGGTCTCCACAGACACCCACCTTCACCCCCTGTGCCTGGATGTGTTCTCGAATACAAAACACACACACACACACACACACACACGCGCGCGCGCGCGCGCGTGCACAAACTGGCACAATGCCTTCATGTGTTCCTCTGCACTTCTTCCAGATAACTCCCTTTTGATTTCTTATCTTCCTTTGATCAGTTGTAAAATGCAGAGAGCATACTGAGTCTGAATTGTATGGTAGCACATAAGGCAGAAGTTATTCGAGAAAATGTGATGTGATGTCAAAGCTAGCGGCATTTGATATCGTTGTGATCTCACTGGATGGATGTTTTCAAGGTTTTTTCTTTTGATATTCACATAGTGCGCTTACAAATGAGAAGGCGACAGTAGAAGAGCGTATCAGGAAGGGGAAAGAGCATTATGAAGAGAGTCGTCAAAGAGCGGTGGCTGCGGAGGTGAGTCCAGGACACTGGTGATGAGCAAGGGCAGAGGGGCCTTTGTTTGCGTTTGTTTTTCTTTACACATTAGAATAGTGCTGTTACAGAAACTGGGAAATTATGGAATAGGCTATCATCCATAATCTAATTTCTAAATAAAATTATTGTTATTTTTCTTTGCCTAAGGAGTTTTCATTTCTATTCCTTCTTTTCAGTACCAGGACCTCATGCTTACCAGGCAAGCATACTACTGTAGTATATCCCTAGACCTAAAGTTTTATACTTGTTTCATAAATATATCTCAAAGTTTATAACTATCTTCATCATACTTAATCAAGTGACATGCTGCTGGGCGATGGTGGTGCACACCTTTAATCCCAGCACTTGGGAGGCAGAGGCAGGCGGATCTCTGTGAGTTCGAGGCCAGCCTGGTCTACAGAGCGAGTTCCAGGAAAGGCGCCAAAGTTACACAGAAAAACCCTGTCTCAAAAAAACCAAAACAAAAAAAAGTGACATGCCATGAGGTATGTCAATATTTGCCAGTCCTTCAAAAGCAAATTAAGAGCCCTCAGGCTAGGGAAATCGCTCTATTGTTAAGTGCTTGTGTTTGTTGAACAACAAGAACCTCAGGCCCATCCCTAAAATCCTTTTTTTTTTAAAGCTGGCATTGGAAAGATAGAGACAGATGGATCCCTGGGGCTCACTGGCAAGCCAGCTTCTCCTACTTAGCAAGTAACAGGCTAGTGAAAGACCTTGTCTTGAGTTAACGAAGAAAGAAGAGTCGAATGAAGCTGAGAAATTACATCAGAGATTGTCCTCTGACCTCCATATGTGTGTACATGTGTACACATACACCTGAGCCTACTTAATAAAATAAATTGCAAGTCAACCACCACTACTGTGTTGGGGATTTGTAATTCTAATCTCAGATAAACCAAGAAGCAGAGAGGGGGAATCACAAGTTCAAGGCCAGCCTATCCCTTAATACAAAAGAAAAAGAAATAGAGGTGTATATTTGGGTGTTTGCATGTTTGTGTTTTCTTCAGTCCCCTGGAGAAATAGACATTAATGTTGGTATACTATGTGAAAAGCTGAAACAAAGGAAAATGGCTATGTGTAATACCTGACGTTTGTTTGTTTGTTTCTAAAATGTGGTTACCAATACTTATTTGAGAAATGAGTTCTCTTTATTGTCACATGTATCTGTGATTTTTCTGGGGAAATGAGAAATCGATTAACTTGGACCGTCTGGAAATAGCAGACATCCCAATTACTTGTCAACCGTGCAGCCGCTTCTAAGAGAAGCTGAGTAAAGAGCCAGCATGCCGTGCTTCACCAGCCTCTGATTTCCTGGCCTCTTCAGTTCCTGGTCTTGCTACTTGGCAGCAGGTTTGCCTGGAGGGCCTTGTCCAGGTTATTGACACCTGGATTAAAGTGAGGCTATTCCACATGTCCTGCACTGATTCTTACGCAACAGCCAGTTACCTTGTAGGGAAAGCTGAACACATCCCCCAGATGTGAGAGAGAGGCTTTGGCCTGAGGAAGTGCAGGCCTCTGATCATTATGTGGCTGGAAGGTGGGTAGTGTAAACCCTCCCTCCACTCGCAGGGAACCCTGGCTCTCTGCCTGTGTAGTGATACAGAAAGCCGTGAAGTTTCATGCACTAAGTAGATGTTTCTGGTGTCCTTTCAAATGCTCAGTTTTTGATTCCTGTTCACCTGATGAAATTACAACATAGTCATGTTCTTATGTGTCTGCAGTCGTACTTTATTTAAGGAGAAACTGGAAAGTTTTTAATGTTTACATGGGTAAACTTTTCAAGTAGTTTCAGATCTTCATTTGTAAAGTATTTATGTATCCTCTAATGTATTGACAGGTATCTGTCCTTGAAAACTGGAAGGAGCGAGAAGTCTGTAAATTACAGAGTATGGCATCACAAGCAGAAACCTATCTTAAGAATCTCAAGCTGATGAGCAGGTACCAAGTGTTCTTCCCAGCATGCATTTGGGAAATAAAGTTAGAAACACTTGAAGAAAAATGATGTATTTAAACTATTTTTCCTACAATATATTTTGATCATGTTTTTCTCCTCCCCCACGTCCTCCTACCTCCCTGCACTCATCCTTACGTCCTTTCTCTCTCTCTCTTGAAAAAAGGATGAAAATCAAGACAAACAAGAGACCAGCATCACACATACACACATACACACACACACACACACACACACACGGTAAACAAAGTAAAATGAAACAAAAAGTCCAAGAACAAAAGTTCATTTTGTGTTGGCCAACTACTCCTGGGCATTGGGTGTGGAGGCCCACAAAGGTTCCTAGTGAGAGCTGAGCT
The DNA here is from genome assembly GCA_001675575.1 of Neotoma lepida. Classification (NCBI taxonomy): domain Eukaryota; kingdom Metazoa; phylum Chordata; class Mammalia; order Rodentia; family Cricetidae; genus Neotoma; species Neotoma lepida. Next base: position 211,469 of record LZPO01087246.1, on the reverse strand, counting down.
TGCTTTTACCCAGCAGGGCTGCATTAGAGGATTGCTTAACCACGTGTGTGGTTATCAGGTGATTGGAAGGGTCTGCACTTGGCTGTACTGGAAGAGGTCTTTTGTTCCACCCCTTGGCATTCCTATAAATAGCCCTTTGGAAGAGACAGGAGGGGCCAGTGGATATTGATCCAGACCCTCCCAAGGCTATCCTGTGTTTCTGTTTCTTTCCCCTCTATATTTCTATCTAAATCTCTATCCCTCACTTCTCAAGAGTACCCTAGGGTAAAATGTGGGAGCCCGTCTCCCAGCTAGTCTCCCACAATTGGGCCTGCCCTGAGGTGTGGATAAAATACCCAATGGTTTTCCCTTTGACATTGGGTATAGGCTGCAAATAGCTTGGTTAAGGGTCTCTGCTTCAACAGTGCAGAGACTAAAATATGCACCACCACACCTCTCCAAGATTTAGTTTCCAAACATGCTTTTCGTTGTGTGTGTTTTTATGTTTGCCTTTAAATGCTTTTAGTTTTTCCAGTCTATAAAGTGGATATTGAGCAGTTTTCTACTTCCAAATTTTTCCAGTGATTCTGCATCATATCCTGACATGGAGTGTGATACGCTCTCATGGGAATCGTTTCTTTCTAACGTAAGAGAAGAAATTGAGAGCACAAAGGTAAGTTAGAAAGCTTCTCGTAATTCTACCAAAATCATTCCTTTTTGTAACCATTGTCATCAGTTTTTTTTGTTGTTGTTGTTGTTGAAATTAATGGAAATTTTTCATGAAGTTAGTGACATTTTCTTAATTATCTTAGAGCATTTGCTTAGCATACATAACGCCCTGGGTTCACTTCTGAGCACCAAAAAAAGGAACAGAAGGAATTACAGGAGGTGTCGCAGTGCTCAGGTGACGAGGTCTTTTCCCAGCCCCCTGTCCTGAGAAGCAGTTGTCTTGCTTTAGTGATCTCCAGGCCGGGGAGGCCTGCCCACCAAGGGTCAGGTCCCACTGAGCTCTTCAGCCTGGCCACCTCAAGCCTCTCCGTAAAACGGTGTGACTTTCTTAGGAAGATTATCTTAAAGCATTAATCACACTTGTATTTCTTGGGAAACTCTTGGTCAGATGAATTATCTGAGAAGAAAAAATAATAATTGAAACAGTGGTTTTCTTTTGGAATTGGTTAGAAAAACTTCACATTCTCCCTTCTACCCACAGTCTCAGTTTGAAGATCAAATTAAGGCCATCCAAAATGGTTCTCGACTCAGTGAACTTTCCAACGTGCAGATCTCTGAGCTCTCATTTCCTGGCTGTACCACGGTGAGTGAGGAAAGATGCATGACCACAGTTTCTTTCTTAACTGTCCAGAGGACTTGGTTTTTACTGTTCTCTGAACGTGGGGATAGGCTAGTCTTATAGTCTTAATGTTTTCAGATTGGTACTGCTCGTAGCTTTTGTTTGTTTGTTTGTTTTTTTGTTTTTGAGACAGAGTCTCTCTGTGTAGCTTTTAGAGCCTGTCCTGGAACTCAATTTGTAGACCAGGCTGGCCTGGAACTCACAGAGATCCGCCTGCCTCTGCCTCCCAAGTGCTGGGATTAAAGGCGTGCGCCACCACCGCCTGTCTTGTATTTTTAAAGCTTTAAACATTCTACTATAAAATGTATCAGTGTTTCTACAGCCAGGCATGAAAACAGGACTAAGATACACTGTGATCCCTGTTTTCTACTGATTTCATGTACCTTAGTGTCTGTCTTCTTTCTTTTCTTGATGCTGGGTGTGTGTGTGTGGTGTGTGTGTGTGGTTTGGTGTGGTGTGTGGATCCTTGGAGGCGTGAAGGTCTTGAGTGTGTGTGTGTGGT
>LZPO01087246.1:185735-196142 GCA_001675575.1 Neotoma lepida | reverse complement strand
AAACCATAAGGATGATAAGCTGGCAAATTGGCTCTTCATTATTGAGCTTCTGAGTACGTTCCCACTAAAAAAGTGAAAAGACCAGCCATTAAGTGGGAGAGGCGGGAACAGCTGTTCTACAAACCTGAACCCAGGTGGTTCAGACACTTCCTGATATGAACTAAAGCCTTATGAGGATGGTGGTGTACGTTGTCTAAGCTTGCTGGATACCAGCACGAGGACCGTCTACCTTTGTGAGGGCGAGGGTCTAGAGCCCTGGAGTCCATTCCATCTAACCCAACCAACAAGTCAGTTGGTATGTTTTCAGAGGTTCTGTGAACCAGTGTCCGAATACTACATTAAAAACAAAAGCAATTGTTTAGTATAATTTATTACCCACATTTTTGAGTTGTTAGTTAGGATACTACATAATGAGTTCTGTGTTCAGTGGTGTCCCGGTGGGAGTACAAAATCATCGGTGGATGAGAAATAGCCAGATAACCTCAGGGCCTGGCCAGCTTGAAGGAGACACAGCTGGTCTGATGGGACTGTGGGTGCTCCTCCTCCTTTCACGTTTAATATGGTGACTCAAGTCCCCCAGTACTGCATAGTGACTCTGCTGAATGAACTCCTTTCCGGCACCCTCTGGCTAAGGACCTCACCCTTGCTGTCCTGGAAGGACGTGGCCCATTAGTCACTGAGCCAGGCTTGTCTTCAGGGTTCCTTGGGACTAAGAAGCTTCCATGTGAGTGCATGGTGCTGACCCTGTACTGAAGGTCACTCAACTTGTCCCCTGAGAAGGTAATGGGCAAAGCCATGGGCCTTGTCAAGAACCTTCCAAGCAGAGTGGGAACTGCCATCTTCTGTGGCACAGGGCACTTCAAAAAGAGAACCTTGCACTTTGTAATGTGCTTTTGTGTCAAACAGAGGTGCCATTGTTTTCAGCAAATACCTTGAGGCTCTGGTGAGTGTCGTCTGCTCCTGAAGGTCTTCCTCCTCCAAATTTCAAAAATTACGTATGAAGGCATTCTGCCGAATTCCTTTAGTGTCTATTTCAGCTTCTATTTATTTGGTGTGATAGAAAGGTCTTAATTTAGATCTTCCTGCCACCGGTTCCAAGAAATCCACCACCAGCTCCAAGTTTCGTGTCCTGAAGTGCCACCCCATTCCAGTGGGGTGAGCCAGCAGCCTCCAAAAAGAGAAAGTGGTAGGACAGATGGCCATTGTGCTTCCAGACGCTGGCTGCTGCCCAGCGCCAGCAGGACTCCGGCTTTCTTCTGTCCTCTGGGGAGGCCACATTGCTTTTGCTTCCAGAGGCACAACTACCACCGTCTCTGACCTGCCAGACCGAAAGCTGAAGCCAAGCCATCCGTGCTTCCTGGGCTTTCGGGCACTGAGGGAGGATGTCCTTCCTTTCCCTATCCCACTGTACCTCAGACATGTCCTGGTTTCTCCTCTTGTATGTGCCTTGCAGTACCCTAGCTGGTCTCCCTGGGAGCAAACCAAGTGGCCCTGGTCGCCATGATGGCTCATTGACCTGTCATTGCTCATTCATTAATCCATCAAATCTGCCACAGGCAGGCACAGTTCTAGTGCCCCAGTTACAATAGAATAGATGAGAAGGAAGGACTTGAGCATTCCAGTAGGGGAGGCTGACGTCAAGTAGGACAGTACAACACATGATATGCTTGATAATCCAGAGAAGAATGGAACCAGGAAGGGGATGAAGGAGCGTGGGGGACAGTAGGGTGAGGTAGGGTTCCAGCTTAGAATAGAGGCCAGGGTAGGCAGCATTTGATAGCAGCCTGGAGGAAGAGAAGAGAGCGTAGAGGTGATGGAATGGGCAGACCTGGGGGCATGAGGGAAGCTGCCGGCACAGCAAAGCCTGCTGGTGTATTTAGTAGATTCTGTAGAAGTGGGAGCTGCTGTTAGGGACCGGTGCTGGAGCGTGGCCTAACACCAGCAGGATGGAGGCATTTCCACAGTTGGTGGTCAGCTTGCTGGTGAGTTCTCCCTAAGTATCAGTACTGCATGTGACCTTACACTCAAGGGACTGTGCCCAGCAGGCAAGCAGAGAGCATTTCTGATACACTCTTCTAGTCCTTCCTCTCAGTTGCTTGGATTCTGGACCGGCAGGGTGCCACAGTTGTCTTGGAGAACACACAGCCACCTACCCATGGCAGCAGTCTTGTCCTCGCTGCCTCCTCACACGGTCTTACTGTCCACAGCCAGTGCCACAGCAGCAGCCAGTCCCGGTCCTAACACACTGTCCTTTCTGTGTGGGGCCTTGACAGCCCACCTCCCCAAGCACTTGTGAAGAGCAGAGCAAACACTGCACCTTGCTCATAGCTGCTCAGGAAAGATTTCAAATCACCCACATAACATCTGACTTTTCTCACTGTGCCGGACTCAGGCTCTGCCCCTCACTCTCCAACAGCATCATTTTAACTAAGACCATTTGGGGTTGCTGGGCCCACTGATTCCAAGCATGGTGGCATTTAATTCCCCTTTTTGTACCCATTTTACAAATGCAGAAACAAACCTCAAAGTTCAGGTAACTTATCCGAAACCATGTCTGAGTCCAGGTTTGCACCTGCAGAACAAACTCGATGCTCTGGCCATTCATCTGCTCACCACTGCTCCTCACCAAGCCCAAATTTACTTCTGTCCTAGGTACAGCAGTAAAAACCATGGGTCCCCAGCCCACTGCTGCATGGTGCACATACAGCTTCAGTGGTGTCTGCCCCCTACACGGCTTTCTGCATGCCTAGGGAGGGACAGCTTCCTGACCTGTGTTCTCATGTCTTCTCAGGCTGGTTTGCATTTTTCCTGAATCCCTGGCTGCCGCCTCTTCTCTGCGCTTGCTTTCTTGCTTTGTACTTTTGTTTTTCCATGTGTGTCTTCAGCTTGTTCCCATAAGCTGCTTCCAGCCTCCAAACCAGACTTGCCTTTATTGCTCATCCTGGATTGGAGCTAAACCATCCTCACATGCATGCTCTCTCCTTACTTGGTTTATAACTCTGTATTGCTAGAGTGCATACTCCAGGGACACCAGGACATACTAACACTTAACCAAGAAGCCTTGTGACATGTAGTAGGTGCTGTCAGAGCACTCTGTGTGGACATACTGCTGAGTTCCAGTGGGTATGCAGTGATGTGTCATCAGGACTTTTCTTTCCATTTCCCGAGACTGAGAATACTGGGTGTCCCTGTTCTTGGGCCCATTCGCAGTCAATGTGTCTTTGTTTAAATCTTTGATTCATCTTAAAAATCAGGTTCTTAAAATGGAGTTCTAATGGTTCTTTATGCATTCTAGATACAAGTTGTTTGCTGGGTGTATGTTATGTACTTTTTCTCCAACTCTGTGGCATGCATTTTCATGTTTTCACAGTACTTTGATATTTTTTTAAAAAAACATTATATGTGGGGTGTGTTGCACATGTATACATAGAAGTATACTCACATGCACATACCATGTGTACATGTGTAGGTCAAAGGCAACCTGTGGTAGTTGGCTCTCTCCTTCACCATGTGGGTCCTGGGAATCTAGCTAGTCACCAGACTTGGCAGCAAGTGCTTTTACCCACTGAGGGATCTGGCTGACCCAACATTTTTGCCCTTTTTGTTGTTAAGTTACTGGTAATTTCATACAATGTATTAATCATATTCACCCCTCCCCTGCTTCTCCCAGATCCACACTTCCTTCCAAAACCCTGAAAGTTTGTGTACTCTTAATAATAAAAGCCATACAGTCCAATTTGCCCTGTCCATGTACTCTTGAGTATGTGGTCATCCATTGGCATGCAGTCTAACTACCTGGGGACACATCCTTTTAGAAAAGGACACTCGCTCTCCCAGCGATCAGTTGCCAATAGCTTCTCAGCTAGGGGTGGGACTTCGTGCTCACCTCCCCTCTCTCTCTTGAGCTTGTGACAATGTTGTGCGTACTGTCACAACCACTGCATGGTCATGTGCAGCGTCCATGCTGTGTCTGGAAAACACGTTTCTTATAGTCATCACTGCCTCTGGCTTTTACAATCTTTTTCCCTCTCTTCCAAACTGATCCGTAAGCCTCAGGAGGAGGGGCTGTGATAATAAATGTCACATTTAGGACTGAGCATTTGTAGTCTCCATGTCTCTACACCTTGATCAGTTGTGGGTCTCTGTAAATAAAAGCTGCTGTGTTGAAGGTTGAGCAGTGCACTGGTCCATGCTGATACGGTGAGTCATTAGGAATTGGTTTAATGCTATATACATTTCACAGATTAATAGTGGTAGGTTCTCTCCTAGCCTGTAACCTGTCTACTCACAGATTCTTGATACCAGTAATAGTGCTAGGTATGGTTTCATCTTGTGGGGCGGGCTTTAACCCCAACTAGAAAGTGGTTGGCTACTCCCATGACACTTGTGCCATTATGGCACCAGTGGGCATGTCTTGTCAATCTCAGGTTTACAGCTAGGTAAGATTAATAATTCTTTTTTACAGGTAGAGGTTGTATATGTGTGTATGTGTGTGTGTGGTGTGTGTATGTGTGTGTGTGGTTTTGTGTGTGTGTATGATGTATGTGTGTGTGGTGTGTGTGTATGGTGTGTATGTGTATGTGTGGTGTATGTGTGTGTGATGTGTGTGTGGTGTGTGTATGTGTGTGGTGTGTGTGTATGTGTGTATATGTGTTATGTGTGTGTGTGTGTGTGGTGTGTGTATGTGAGATGTGTGATGTTGGGTTGGGGTTCCAGAGTGGAAGTGAAATGGCAACTTGGAGGCGTGGGTTCTCTCCTTTTCCTGTGGGTTTGTGGGGCAGGTGCCTTAAACACGCTTCACCTGCTGAGCCAGCTATGCAGCTCAAAAGTATTTTGAAGTCTTAAGAAAAACAAAATTTTGAACTCTTGAAAGTGCTTTTTTTGTTTGGAGGATTTTTNAAAATTATTTATTAGAGAGTATAAGTGTACGGGCTCATGCTATGACATGCATAGGGAGGTCAAAGGACAACTTCGTGGCATCACTTCTGGCCATCACCTTCAGGTGAGTTTTAGGTATCAAACTCAGGTCATCAGGATTTACAAGACAAGCATTTTTGCCTGCAGAACCATCTTGCTAGCCCTTGGGGAGGTTTTTATTGTTTTTGTGGTGCTGAGGAAGGAGCCCAGAGCCATGTGTATCCTAAGCAAACACTCTGACCTGAGCTATACTACCAGCCCAAGTTACTAATTGTGGTGAATTTTGTTCTTTTATGTTTTGTATGCCTTTATTTTCCTTTGGAACAAATTTGCCAAGCAAAGGCTGGGGAAATGGTTAAGGGTAAAGTACTTGTTGTGCCGGCACGAGGGCCCAAGTTTGGATCCCAGCACCCAGGGAAAAAGCCACTGAGTATGCCAGAAGAAAAGCTAGCTGCAACACTGTGCATCTGTAACCTCAGCCCTGGGAACAAAGACAAGTGGATCCTGGCAGCTCACTGGCCAGCCAATCTAGATAAATTAGTAAGGTTCAGATGTCATTTCCAAAAAGGTAGAAGCTGGAGAGAGTTCAGCAGAGAGCTACTGCTCCTTGCAAGAGGACCCATGTTCAGTTTCCAGCACCCACATGGTGGTTACTGTTGTAACTCCAGTTCCAAGGGATTTGACACCGTCTTCTGAGCTGTGCATATCCATGCACACAAAACACTCATACACATAAAAAAAAAAAAAAGCAATAGAGGAAGATACCCAGTGTCAACTTCTGACCTGCACATGTGCACACGTGGGCATGGGCACACACTGTCACACACGCAGACATACACAACACACATAAATACATACAAAAAAATTTTAATCTGACAAACCACATGAAGCCAGTGAGATTTATATAATATTTTTAATAATGAATAAAATTGGACTGTGCACATAGACATTCTCTTAAACTATTCNCAAGTACTTAGGCCTGATTACTTACTTTCTCCTTGGTGCAATCCTATGCCTGACAGCTGAGGAAGGTTTGATTTGGCACACAGTTCAGAAGGAACTGGCGTGCAGCCTGCCTGTCTGGGGACACACCTTCCATCATGGTGGAGAAGGCCTGGTAGCAGGAGTGCAAGGCGATTCTTCCCAGTACATCTGCAGCAGCAAACAGTGCATGCTCAGCTCACTGTCACTTCTTACTTAGTCCAGGACCCTTGAGTGGTGCTGCCCACAGCCAGAGTGGGTCTCCCTCTTCAGTGAGACCTTTCTGGAAACAACCTCAGACACACCCAGAGGTGTGCTTCCATGACTCTAAACTCAGTCAGCTTGACAGTGAAGATAACCCACCACTTAGGCTGATCCATAGCCTGGCTGTTCTGTATGCCACCGTGAGCATGGGTGTGCAGATGTATCTGTTGTGTGCTGACTTGCGTTCTTTTTGGCACACACTCGAGTGGTATAGCATGATCATATGGAAGTTCTAGTCTTGGTCTTTGTGGGGGACCCACTCCCACTTTTTTCCCCGGGAAAAACTTGAGGAGTGAGGGATAGAGATTTAGATAGAAATATAGAGGGAAGAAAGAAACACAGGATAGCTTTGGGAGGGTGTGGATCAATAGCCACCGGCACCTCCTGTCTCTTCTAAAGGGCTATTTATAGGAATGCCACGGGGTGGAGCAAAAGACCTCTTCCAGCACAGCCAAGTGCAGACCCTTCCAAACACCTGGTAACCACACACATGGTCAATCCATCCCCTTATGCAGCCCTGCTGGGTATAGAAGCTCAGATCTCACTGGGAGATCTCTGTGGGCTCCCACAGGTCTTTGGTACCTCCATATTGATTTACATAGTAGGTTAACTAATTTCCATCACTACCAACAGGGTACATACATTAGGACATGCATATGTACACACATGCATGCACACACATGCTAAATAAGTGTAAAAAGAAAACTAAAGCAACAAATATTGGGGAGGATGTGTGGAAAACTGAAAACTCAGGAACAAGACTGGGTGCTCATCTTTGTTCAGTATAGTGCTTGAATGCTGAGCCAGAGTAATAAGGCAAGAAAAAGACACAGGGTATACAAATAGGAAAGGAAGAAGTCAAAGACTCTCAAGGGGGCTGGGGAGTTGGCTTCCTGCCTAAGAGCGTGTGGTGCTCTTGCAGAGCGCCCAGGTTGAATTCCCAGCACTCAGATAGCAGCTTACAACTGTATAGAGCTCCAGTCCTAGGGGATCAGACACCCTCTTTTAGCCTGTCAGGCACAATAGCCTCAATAAAATAAAATACTTTGGAATAAACCTAGTAAAGGAAGAAAATTTTAAACATTGAATCAAGAAATTAAGATACTTGAAGATGGAAAGATATCCAACCCATGTTCATGGTCTGGCAAANTATATATTATGAAATGGTTGTATTACCAAAAGTAATCTATAGATTGAAAATAATACCCATCAAATGTCCAATGACATTTTTCAAAGAAATAGAAAAACAGCCTAAAATATATATGTAAAAACAACAAAAACTCTGACTAGCCAAAGCAGTCCTGAATAAAAAAGAATTTTGGGGGCTGGAGAGGTGGCTCAGAGGTTAAGAGCACTGACTGTTCTTCCAGAGGTCCTGAGTTCAATTCCCAGCAACCACATGGTGGCTCACAACCATCTGTAATGAGGTCTGGCGCCCTCTTCTGTATACATAATAAATCTTTAAAAAAAAAGAATTTTGGAGATCTTCCTATTCCTGAGTTCAAATTATACCATGAAACTATTGTAACGAAATCAGAATGGCATTGACACAAAAGCAGACTATCTTAGTTATTTTACGTTGCTTTGAAGAGACACCATGACTAAGGCAACTCATCATAGAAAGCAGTTCCACCAATTAGGGACCAAGCATTCAAATATGTGAGCCTATGGGGGCCATTCTCATTGACCCACGGCATAGACCAATGGAATAGAATAAAGGGTCTGAAAAGAACCCACAGAGTCATGTGATATTCAACCAAGTGATCGAAAACCAAAAGACCAATGTGTCTTTTCAATAAATGGGCCTGGGAAAACTGGACAGACTAGACATCCACATGCACAAGAGTGAAACTAGATCCTTGTCACATGCGCAGAAGTGGTTCAACACAATGCAGGCACAAGCAATGTGTCTGAACAGTTCTGATAGTTCAGGAAACAGCAGAATTGATTCATGGGATAGGAAATTGAAAAGCTGCACAGCAGAGGAAACAATGAGAGTGAAGAGGCAGACTAAAGGATGACAGAAACCTTTATATGTATTCACCTGACAGTAGATTAATATCTAGAATACTAATATCTAGAATACAGAACTCAGAAGAGTAGATTGGACAGTTCTCAAAGCTATATAAGTGGCCAGTCAGTACATGGAACATGCTTAACACCTTTAACCATAAATGCAGTATGCAGGTCAATTTTCAAAATCTTTTCTCTCTTGACATATGTCTCTATTTTATTGAAATAGTATACTGTCTTCATGCTGTTTCTTTTAAGTCACATAGTGATAAACCTCCTACTTTGTTCTTTTTCAAATTCTCTTTTGGTACAATTCTATTTCATGATCAAATTGTAAATTTTTTATTATGCTTTATAAACATTCAGAGTGTGTGTGCTCGGGTGCGTGTGTGCACATGTTCATATGCGCTTATGTGTGTGTCCGTGCTCCATGATGTGTGTTTCTGGGTCAGAGATAAGTTGTGAGCGTCAGTTCTCTCCTGTCATGTGGGTCCTGAGGGTTGAACTCAGATCGTCAGGTTTGGTATCTACTCCTTTACCTACTGACTCATCTCACCAGCCCTTTCTTTTTCTTTCTTTCCTTCTTTCTTCTTTCTTTCTTTCTTGTTTTTGTTTTTGTTTTTGTTTTTGTTTTTGTTTTTGTTTTGTTTTTTGAGACAGGGTTTCTCTGTGTAGCTTTTGGAGCCTGTCCTGGAACTCACGTTGTAAACCAGGGTGGCCTCAAACTCACAGAGATTTACCTGCCTCTGCCTCCCGAGTGCTGGAATTAAAGGTGTGTGCCACCACTGCCTGGCCAGCCCTACTTTCTAATTTTGATTTTGGTTTTCACTTTGACTTATGAGTTATGTGAAGGTCTGTTATGTAGCCGAAAGGTTTCTCCAGTACCACCTGGCCATGCAGTCCCTCAGCTGCTTATAAAATAATCATTCAGAGGCTTAATATTAATTACTAACTGTATGGCCTATGGCAGGCTTCTTGCTAGCTAGTTCTTTCATCTTAAATTAACCCATTTCTATTAATCTATGTTTTGCCACATGTTCCATGGCTTACCAGCGGCGGCTGGTGTCTCTCCCTGCTTTCTTCCTGTCTCTCTGCTTGGATTTCCCGCTTGCCTCTAAACTGCCATAGGCCAAAAGTACTTCATTTGTTAGCTAATGGGAGCAGCACATATTCTCAGTGTACAGAAAGACATCCCACAGCACTTCCCCTTTTCTGTCTAACCAAAAAAGAAGGTTTTAACTTTAACCCAGTAAAAGTCCATATAATAGAATAGTTAGCAAGCAAGAATTACAGTTACAATATCTGGTCTATTTGTACTGTTACTTAGTTTTCATGCACTTCAGATATTCAGCTATCTTTCAGTTTGCATAATTCAAGTCTTTTTAAAATCACTAAGGACACAGTTTCTTCCACATATCACTGTAAGTTCTGTGCTGGCAAGTGTGTGATGTGCAGAGAAAAGACAATGTGTTCTCCTTTATGCTGCTGCTTGTATGAAGGTCACCAACCTCTTCATTGGTTAGTGGCTCTGGCCAAGTCTTCATACCTCCTGATTTCCTGTCATTTATGATGACATCTCATATGTACAGGGTTTTCTCCTCTTGGAGTTCTGATTTTTCTTCCTATATTTTAAGTCCTCGTGATTATGTGTCTAAATATGTAGAGTGACCTGGTTCTCTTTCATTGTGAAATAATTTTTTTTCATTTGCCAATACTCTTTTCCTTCTAATCTAACATGGTCACTGATACAGCCACCCAAATTTCCTTTAGATCACGGTTAGGTCAGCCTATCTTTTCACACCTCTACCTTTAACCTATTGGTGTGTTTATATGTCAGCTAGATTTCTTAAAAACAGCACATAATTCCTGACGCATTTTTTAAGTTAACGTGAGAGTTTAAGCCTCTTCAGTGGGAGTTTATAGACATTCCGGTTTCCCACAACTGTTGCCATAATTGGTTATAAATCCCTCACCTTTACAGTCTATTGTCTTAATTTCTGTTCATTATTATAGTATATTTTCATCTCTGTGATTTTTTTCTAGCTCCATATATTTTTAGCTGTACCTTAATTTATATTTGAATTATTATAATAGTCCATAACTTTACATTAAAAAAAGTCATAGCTGTTTACATTATAGAATCCACACATGGTGTGCTTCCTTCCCTACAGTCTAGAACCCCCAAAGGGTGTGCTTCCTTCCCCACAGTCTAGAACCCTCACGGGGTGTGCT
>LZPO01087246.1:161730-173827 GCA_001675575.1 Neotoma lepida | reverse complement strand
GCCACCACTGCCCGGTGATCCCAGTCCTTGAGGACTCAGGTTTGTGGTGGTGGTGGGGTCTAGTCTTTGACCCAGGTGAGAGATAATGACCCCTGAGAATGGAAGGCAGCACTTCCCATCAGATGGGCGTTTGCTGTAATCTTTCCCTGTCAGTAATCATTCCTCTGTAGCTACTTTCTCCAGAGGCCTTCTTTAGCATGCAACGCAGCAAGATGCTGATTAAGGGAACCAAACACTGACATCTCTGAGAAATGACAGCTGATGCAGATCACAGGCAACCCAATGGTTTAGAGTTACCCTTGTCTCTGGTCAAGTAGGTGCTTGCCAAAATCAGGTAACATCCTGCAGACACAGGCACAATTGTCTTTGTACTTTATTAGGTACTTAAGTCTCCACAGTGGAATTGTTTTCTGGTATGTTATATACAAGATATAAGGACTACCTGGGTTTGGGGTGAAAACACCCACTGTTAGAACCCTGCTGATGGAGATGGGTGCCGAGGCATTCCTGACGCTCACTAAGGTGACTGACTGCATCAGGAGTCCTCCGTAGCTATGAGTCCTGGCTTTCCTTCTCTCTGCAGAACGATGCTCTCATCTGGCTACAGCTTGTGTGACTGCCATCAACAGTTTTGCTTCCACATGGTGGCCACCCTTGTGTTTCTTTTTCTTTCTTTTTTTTCTGAGACAAGGTTTCTCTATCTAGCAGTCCTGGCTGTCCTGGAACTCGCTCTGTAGCCCAGGCTGGCCTTGAACTCACAGAGATCCGCCTGCCTCTGCCTCCTGATCCTGCACACCACTGCCTGGCCACCCTTGTGTTTCTCAGTGAGTATTCTAGCCACTCTGGTAGCCAGGGTGAAGACACTGCCGTAGAAGACTTTCTCACATCTACCTCTCAGACTCACAAACACCTTTTCCTCCTATTACTGTGCCTGGCTTTGACAGGCATCTTGGGACCACAGAACACTTAGATCGGAAAGACCTTGCTTTTAAACCTGTTTTCATAGATGGCTGTTCTACCTGTTTCTGTCTTTACCTAGAATCCCCAAATAAGTGAACTTCCATAAGTTTTACCATGAAACAGATTGTTTTGCATAAAAATTTACCAACTGGGAATTATGAAGAGTGGCTTCAAAGGTTGCCATTCATGATGTATTCAACATTCGCATGAACAGAGCTACATTCTCACTGTAGCAATGACTACATACTACAATTCTTGGCGGGGCAGTACTAGGTTAGTTACCAACACTAGCTGTAGCTTGAGCAACTCATTGCTTCTTGGATAGCTGTGAAGTAGGAATAACAAAACTGCCCTCAGAAAGCTGCTGTGACTTCAAGCATGCTGGTGTTCTGAAAGGGTCTAATACACCCTGGTATTTTCATCACACCTGAAGGAAGTCAGAACCAATGTGTGATTCAGCTTGGCCTTCTCTTCACGTCATTGGTATCTTCATCCCTAAAANGGATCAGCTGCAAATGAGGACCTTGGTTTGTCTTCATTTTGATGTAGTTGCTCAAAACAGGCAATTAGACTGCTTGGCTCTTAACACCTGGTGATGCAGCAAATACCATGATGGACAAAATGAACAAGCAAGTGGCAAAACTGTCACTGCATCAGCGACACCCAAACGAAGGAGGAAAACAGTGATGCTTGTAGTTCTCCTCTCTGCTCACATCCACAGCTGGGATAGAACAAGTGACTAGCCTGTATGCCTCTGGGCAGAGCAGAGTCTATCAGCTGCCTGGTGTGAAAGGCTTTAGGTCTGAGGAGCACTTTCTGTAAATTCAAGGCCTCTAGGGGGCCATCACCACAGTGCCACAGCCAAGAGCACACAGCCAGGGACACACAGGGATGCTGTCATTANGAAATATTCTGGGTACCAAGTGACTCCAGCTCTTTGGAAACCCAACTCCTTGATACCAACTGTGGCAATGTGGAGGTACCCCCACATTGGTCAGTGTGTCATCGGAAATGCTGAGGTGCAGTGGCAAAGAGTGGGTCTAAACCCCTGCCAATCCTTGTTCCGAGGGCGGTTGAGATGCTACACAAGTCAATGACTGTTTCAACTCAACTTGCTCTGCTCTGGCAAGGCCCGGAAACACGTGGCAGTGTGCTAGCCTGGAGGCCCACCTAACAGCCATTTGTAAACTAACTTAGTGTCCTAGGTTCCTCTGTCTTCATCTCCCACCCCCTTTCTCACTCTTGGTCTAACTGGAGAAATCTAGCAACCTTGACTGGACACCTTCACCTCTAGTCAGCAAGCTGCTGTCCAAGCCAGCCAAACATGTCAGGTTTGCTTAATAACATGATGGAGACTCAGAGTAAGACGTGGAAGGAAGTGGCCAGCTTGAGCCTATAGCTGAACCGCTCACGGTTGAATGCAATCATAAAAGGTAGCAGGGCAGCCGGCAGCACTTCAGGTAATGATTACTGAGGAGCTTGCTCACCATATTTCTAAGTTTACTAAAGAAATGATGTAACAGTACGCGCTCCACACCATTCTAAAACACTGGTTAGCATTCTTTATTTGTTAAAAAAAACTTTCATTAAAGATGACTTTTCCTTGCAAACTGACCAGAAAGTATGGCCTCCATATTTGGCAACTTGATTGTTTAAATACATCAAGGATAGGTAAGTATTAGGACATAAACATTAAAAAAATTGACAAATCAAAAATATATTGTCTGGGAACCCACTGTCCGGTGACTCGGCTAAGGGAAGCCACAGGTAAAGCAGTGCCCCAGTTCCCCATCAGCTGTCACAGGTCAGCGGCAGTGCAGGAGACTGTCACTCAAGGCCTGCCTGGCCTAGGCCTGCCCTCCAGAAGCTGTGAAGGAAGGCCAACCAGTGTGCAGAGAGTGTTCACTAACTGTGGACCAACAGAACAACACCAAGATTGGAAGGAAGAAAAGTATCACAACACTCTCTCTGTACAGTATGAGTTACAGTGTGAGGCTGAGGGAAAGCAGACTTCAGGCCAAAACCCCTGCTCAAAGCGCAGGTCCCTCAGGGGTCAGGGACAGGCCAAGTCCATCATCCTTCCTCAGCATGGTCTCCTGTCACTCAGAAATTACCTAGTAACGAGCAGCCAATATGCATTCTTCCCCTTATGTCACCTTGCCTTTCAGTATTTCCTGGGAATATGGCAGCATTAAATGTGCATGCCAGTTCGACTGACCACAAAAACTCCAGCACCAGCCACCATTCACAGATTCCCTCACTCCTGTGAGAACAAGAAGTATTTGTTGTTGTTTTTTCTATTTCCCTAAAAAAATTTGAATTTCCCTAAAAAAACATTGAAAAATATGTTTCTAGTGAAACATATCAAGAACTCAAGAGGTTTTGGAAAAAGCTCCGTATTTCCAGGTGAAGTCACTGTCGCTCCTTGGAGGGTATCACAGATTCAATCTATGAACCTGCTGGTTGCCAACCCTTTGCTGTCAGGAGTCTGGGCAAGCTGGAGAGGGATTCCNTTCTGTGTCCATGGTCTCACTGGCCAGCAGATCTCAAACTGCAGACACAACTGCTTTACTGAACATAAAAAGAAACAGGCACATCTGGAGCTGTCGGAAATGTTTTCTGTGATCTTGTAACACACATGAGGAAATCCTGTTGCATTCCAGAGGAAAGGGCTGAGGCAAGGCACCTGAAGGAAGCAAGCTTTGAGGCAATGAGGAGAAATCATGAAAATATATGCTGCCAGGGATGATGCCTGAGCAGATGACCCGTGTGACGTCCACATGTGAGCAGATGACCAGAGAGATGTCCATGTGTGAGCAGATGACTGGACTATGTCCGGCAGAGCTTCAGCGGGAAGTTCTCTGTGATGAGGTGGTCAGCATGAAGAAGGACCACCACATTAACCTCAAACTCTGCAGGGAAGAGAGAGACGCTCACTCACACTGAGTCTCACATTGAGGCAATGCCCAGGTGCTGCCTGGGATTCTGTGCTTACGTCCCATTCAGTGTCTCCCTGTACTTTCTGCAGACCCAGTGAGACCCCATACTGATATGTGACTGCCACTATAAGCTTCTCTACTTAACTCTGTCTTGTCAGCACATGGTTTAAACCAGACAGAGTGGCCCACACCTACAATTACAGCATTGAGAAGCTGAGGCAGGAGGAAGGCAGTGAGCTTGAGGCTAGCCTGAGCTAGAGTCAGGTCCAGTATGGCCTATGTTACACACGAGACCCTGGTGGTTCTGTTGTTACTGCACAACAGACAGTTGGTTCAACGGCTCTGCCTTTGGAATCAGCTAAGGAGACATGTGTTCACAAACACTTGGTTCTTACGTTCCTGCAGACAAGATTTCCTTCACTGGTTTTTCAGTCTTTATGGGTGAAGCTCACAACACAAGGGATGAAGGTGAAGAGGAAGCACTCCAAACAAAACTGAGCCCCTGTCCTTACTTTTGCTGGAATGGGCAAAGAGATCCTGGCACCACACTGCAGAAACTCAGTTCTGGGCAGGTACATACTCATCCACAGACCCATACACATACACATCATTAAAAATAATAAAACATGGAGGAGTGTTTTCCCAGGGCCAGTCACCAAGGAGCACAGAGGCCACCACATCTGTGGTAGAAGGTGGCCAGAGCTGAGAACAATGTGGCAGCATATCCACGCTGGCTTTATGGGTGTNTAAAATGCTAAGGTATAGTGTTCTGGACATTTGTACAACAGTTTCAGGAAGCCGTGAGGCCAGGCAGGGCATGGCAGGGCCAGTTCCCTGCAAGAAACACTGAAAGAGGCCACTGTGAAGCTGTGAAGTTGTACCCCAAGTTGCAGTGGGAAGCCCCAGAATGTTGGAGAAGCAAGGACTGAGAAGCTTCTGCCAANGAAAGCTGTGGGCAGGAAAAGTTGGCCAAAGACAGCAATTACATTTGCTGCACTAGAACTGGATGGGTGGGGCTGGATGGATCTGGGAGCCCCAGATGCTAGACGTGGGGATAAGACTTGGTATTTGACCGGCTGGGTTTTAGTGTTGCTTTGGTTCAATTTTCTTTTTCTTTCTTTCTGCCTTGGCCCTGTTGTTGCTGCTTTCTGAATGGGAAGGTTTGGTCTATGCCTATGCTGAGAGTGTGCTAGTTGTCTTTTGATCTCCCAAGGACTCACTGTTGAGTCTCAGAAGAAACTCTGGCCTTTACACCAGTGTTAAACTTAAGATCATGGGACTTTTGAAGCTGAAATGAATGCTGTGTTGTAAGATGATGTGTTTGGTGCCAAGCTGTCAGAGTGGACTGTGGTTAACCTTTATTGTCACCTTGACTAGATCTGGAGTCACGTAAGAGACATATCTCTTGGCATATACACCTTCAAGGGAACTTCCAGAGATGCTTAGCTGATGAGGGGAGACCTGCCTGGAATGTGGGTGGCACCATCCATGGGATGTGGACAATGAGGAAAGCAAACCTGATACCAGCATTCATCTGTCATCTGGTTCACCTAGATGTCAGCAAGCCGCCTCCAGTAGTGGCTTTTCCACCACCAAGGACTACACTCTCCAGTCATGACCCACAATAAACCCACTTTCCTTTACTGTTTCTTGTTGGGTGTTTAGTCACATACTACCTATGTGACAACTGCAAAGGCTTTTTCTATAGACTCATGGTATCTTGGCTTGGCTCAAGGCTGACTTTGAAGGGGGCTTTCAGTCGGCTTTAGTGTCCTGAACATGCAGCTTGTCACTGAGGCATTGTTGAGTAATCAAAGAGCTGAAGNCAGTGGGCTGTGCTACTGCACACCTGTGTGCAGGGTGCCTCTTCCCTGCAGACCACACTCCTTCCCCAGACCCCACAAACCAGGCACAGACTGCTTACCCACTTTGAAGTTAGTGGTCTCCAAGGTTGGGCAGGTGAACAGTCTGGGGAAGACCATGTATAGAGGGACAGAAAGGCTTCTACAAATGTCACCGTCAGCGATTTGAATATTCTGAATCTCTGTGGCATCACGTGCATAGCCTTCTGCACACCCTGGGGAAAGAGGAAACACCATGGGGTCAGGACACCTTGACACCAAAGCAAACTGGGCAACAAACCCTTCCAGTACTGTGCAAGGAGCACCAACACATTACCCTCTTCTCCTGTTTGTTCTTCAGGACTGGGAGTTCCCTCCCTTCCACTTCTCACTTCCTCAACCACCACCACGCTGGTTTTACAGTGCTCCCAAGACTTCAGGTGCTGGGAACCTAGTGCCCCAATTAGCATTTCAATGATTATCTGCAAGTGGAGTCTTTGGGGGTGAGGAGGCCATGAAGGTCATCAGAATAGCTCTGTTACAAAAATGAGGTCTCTGGCANGTCTGCTCTGTCATGATGTGATGTTCTCCACGTTAACTCTACAAGAAGGGATGGCTTAGTGGTTGATGCTTCCTGCTCTAGTAGAGGACCCAAGTTCTTTTCTCAGCACTGACATCAGGCAGATCACAATTGCCTCTTAACTCCAGTTTCAAGAGATCTAACACTCCTTTACAGCCTCACAGGTACCCACACATACGTCATAGACACACAAGAGTGGGGGACAGATATCTGTTCCGCATCTAATGGCTTTGTGCTATATTACAACATGGCATGTGAGGTACGGCTGGCCAGCCTGAGAGAGCTCCATCCTNTAACAGCCCTCTTCTTAGACAACCCATGAAACCCATCATGAGGACAGTCACCCCACTCCCCAAGCTCTCACTCTCAACACTGCTGTGCTAGGGACTAAGTTTCTGATACACTGCTTTTGGGAAGCACATTCTGATACACTGCTTTTGGGAAGCACATTCAAAGCAAAAGAGAAGTCTCTGTGGCCCAAAGCTATTCAGATTCCCGCAGCCTAAGCATAGGAGCATGGTCATCACCTCAGCAGAATGAGGTTGCCATACTCACGATGTGTTGCTACGGCCCTTACTTCACTGTTTGTGGTGGTATTTTATCTATGTTCCCCAATAAAATTTATCTNAGGATCAGAGGAACAAGGTCAGCTGCTAGTCTTACAATTAGCACACGCCCTTAATCCTATCACTTAGCAAATGTCTGTCTGGATCCCTGTGAGTTCCAGGTCGCACTAGGAAAAAGTCAAGCGTGGAGACACACGCCTTTAATCCCAACATCAACCATAGAATTCTGGAGGTCTCTACAGACAGACAGGAAGTGACAGATATGGGTGATAGGAAGTGATGTAGCTAGGCTGAAAGAGCCAATGGGAGGACAGAACAAAAAGGGATTTAGGTGGGGAAAATGGAGGAAGATACTCTCTTTTTTGGAAGCAGCAGGCGGCGGTGTAAGGTTAGGCTGGTAGCTGTTCCTAATTCCTCTGACCATTTAGAAAATCCATCTTACAACTGTTTTCCATGTAGGGTCTAGGAACCTCCTGTACCACTCCCAGGAGTCAAGAGAAGCATTTTTAAAGTGCGGACTCCCCGATTCCCGGGTACCACTGACGTCTGAATTAGCATCTTTGAGAATGGAGCGTAGGCACGTACACATCAGCAAGCTCCAGGAGAATGACCACACATGAGCTTGAGAGCATCCACTCACAAGAGCAGAGACTTCTGAGGGGAGCCTCGTGTGTTAGAACCACCCAGCACCTCCATCCTCTCCAGGACCTCCTGAGGGTGACAGATAGAAGTCTTACCACAGGTCTCCACCCGGACCAACTGAAGCTCTATGCTCCGGATAGCAGCATCCGAATGCTCCACCACCAGCTCTCCTGTCAGGGGCTGCGTGATTGCACAGTTGGTGGAGTTCAGATGTCCTCTAATGAGGAATTTGGGGAGTGAGGCCCTCTACATAAAGAGATTAAAAAAAAAAGACATCAGAGACAGAAGAAAAGAGCCGTTAGTTATTCCAGTTGTGTTGGTACAAATAAGAAACAAGTGTTACCACCTGTCAGTGGACATCAGCCTGAGTTCTCAACCACCCTGTATACATAAAGAACAAACAGACATGATTCTCCAGCTCTGGAGAATCAACGCACTGCCTACACTGACTGAAAAAGCTCCTTCACCAGGCAACAAGACATAAAATGTAAAAAGCCTGAGAATTTGAAAAGNGTGTTTAAGGACAACCACCCCCTCAACCTCAAGCTGAGAAATAAATAAATAAATAAAATAAAAAAGGAAGAAAAGAAAAAAGAGTTAAGGAAAAAGAGGAAGGTGGTCAGTTTTACAATGGTCCCAGTAGGCAAGTTTGAAGGCAGTTATTTTATTTAAGGATAGCGAATGAGCAGCTTTTCTCAACGCCTGATGGAAGGCTTTGGGACCTTTCCTCTGTGGACAGGAAGCTGGCCAAGGGGACTGGCAGTGGCACTGAAGGAAAACAGTTGGACAGTTATTGTAGGAGTCTTCATCTCTGTCTTGTCCCACTATCCAGCAGAAGCAACATAAGCCAAAACAAAATCACTTAGAATTTGTGATTGCCTATGAATATAATNTAAAATTTTCTGGTAACCACATTAAAAATTTTTAACAGTATATCCAAAATGTTATCACTTCTGTATACAGTCAATGAGAAATATGAACGATACAGCTCAGCTTCAAGANGGCTTGCCTGGCATGCACGAGCTCTGGCTTCAAACCAGGCAGGGTAGCACATGCCTGTCATCCCAACACTCAAGTGGAGGCAGGAGGGTCACAAGTTCAAAGTTATCCTCAACTAAATAATTCAAGGCCAATCTGGGATACATGAGACTGTCTCAAAAAAAAAAGGAAAGTGACGCTTTGTGGTCCTTTGTTCAAACCGAGTCTCTGAGACCCAGCCAGCACTCTCGGCTTACCCTCTTAAGTCAGACCAGCCACACCTTGAGTGGCAGTGGTCACACAGGGCTGGTGGCCACCAGATTGGTGCAGCTCTCAAGCACCAGTGATTTCTTACCTGAAAAACCCTCTAGAAATNTGTGGGTGAAGACAAAGTTTGAAAAATAAATACAAGGAAAAGACGCTGTTTGTTTAGAAAAGTAGATGGCAGCGGAGGCTCACCCAGCTTTTAGGCAGCTTGTGAAAAGCGACTTCCAGTGTCTCCCTCAAGAGTCTTCCAGACACTTGTGTTCCCTCTCCCCAGCAGTGACGTGCAACACGCACACAACTGCACTATGTTGAATCTCATCTCCTGCCTTCCCATATTTTCTGTAGACTTCTTATTCTTCCCTCAAATTCCTTTTTTTTACTTAGAAAAGAAAAACCACCAGTGATATTTTATATATAACTAGGTGTTATACAAGGTACTTTAAAATAAAGCGTGCCTTTAATCCCAGGATTCAGGAGGCAGAGGCAGGAGGATCTCTGAGTTCAAGGTCAGCCTGGTCTACAAATTGAGTTCCAGGACAGCCAGGACTGTTACACAGAAAAACCAAACCCTGTCTCAAAAAAACTAAATAAACAAATAAATAGAATAAAATAAAGCACACTTTTCTCATTTTCCAATAATAAGCATGAATGTTTCTGTTGTGACAAACAGCGTTCTCCTAGAACAGCTATACGGCCAGTAGGAAGGCCATTTACACACACCTGCCACTCCCTGGAGGATACTTTTGACAAAATTCAGTGTCCACTTACACTTGGGAGAACAGTCTCCCAGGGCTGGTGGCAGACAGTCTTATTAATAAATCTACACCCCAGGTCCTCAAGTCTGCACCAGAACCAGTACTTGAAGAACACAGAGCAAGGGGCAGAGGGCTCTGCTCCACGAGCATGTGAGGCAGGGGCAAGGGTGCTGTGTCTACAGCAGAGGGGACAGGGAGGGGACAGGTCCCGAGAAAATACTTCACAAGGGGTAGAAGAGGTAGGCATGGGAATCTGCCTGGCCCCAGGACATGATGGCTACTTCCTTCCAGAACCTTCTGAAAGGGCTCCCTATGACATACCCTTGCAAATAATGACATCAGTCATGACTCCAGTGTCCCAAATCTCCCAGACATGCCTTCAACCCCGTTACGAGCATGAGCAAAATGCAGACTTGAGTAAAGAAGCCAAGTTCTAGGCAGAAAAGAGCTGTAGACAGCACTGCTTGCTCTGAGATAGAATCATTTACTAAAAACCAAAAAACTGGGGAAATGTGCTGGCAGTGGGGCAGAGTGCTAATGCAAGAAGGCTGGCCACAGTAACTAACTGCCTGGTGCAGGTGGCCCAGCAGAGGCCTGCTGGGAGCTGCCTCTAAGATCCAAGCACCCTTGGTTCTCATGCTAGGGTCTCTGCTGGTGCTACCCCATCTCCTGTGCCCTTGCTGTCCACCCCCAAAAACAGGTCTCTGTTTGACTGGAATGCCAGTGAGAGATTGCAAACTAAGCCTCAGTAAGGGATGCGAGGCCAAGGCCCAGTGCAGACCAAGCACACCATGAGAAATAAAGGAGCAGGCACAGGGGCAGGAGTAGTGGCGCTCAGGGTACCCAGGCAGGAAAACAGACCACCCAAGTGCAGTGGTGCATGCCTGCAGCCCAGGATGATGGCTGGAGGAGGCCAGCCTGGGCAATTCAGTGAGACATCATCATTGCACGAGAATGAGGTCATAAGTATGTGAGGAGTCCTGAAAAGTACTGTCTCTTTTTCCCCTAAGTAATGACTGAGCTCAATATGAAATCAATTGGAAAACGCCCCTTGTGTACAAACACCATCAGAAACCTCTGCCGCTGACCCCTCAATTCTCAACTAAAGAACAACTGGGCAGTTAACTGGTCACTGGGTCAAGTTACTAGGAAAGCCAAAACACACAAGTGTGAGTGAGGAATGAGTACCTCTTTGACGTTCTGCAAGGTTTCCGGAGTGATCGTGAAGTCCACGGGACTTGGGGTCAGCTTCCCCTTCTGAGGCTGAAAAGGAGGTAAAACCACAGTCAACAGGGAGGACCCGTGGATGGAGCAGCTTTTCCCTTCTGACTAAAATGATGGTAGCACAGGAAACTAACTGGAAGGACGTGGTGGTGAGAAGCAGGGGATTTGATTCCAAACAAACCCAGGTCTACCCTCCCCCAGTACTGTTTCATTTGAACGCCAGGGGCCAGATGTCTGGATCTGAGACCTGGGCTCAGCACTGAAGTCAGACCTAAGGAGGAGAATGGCAGGGCTGGGAGGTAAGAACTGCTGCCACCTCACACGTGACAGAGGAAGGTGCATGGAGCCCAAGGATGTGCTCACTCTGTGCAGAGCTGAACCAGACTGTCAGTGCTGTTTGCCATTAGCTAAGAGCTGTCTACCTAGAAGGAACACTCCAGAATCCATTCACATGGCCAGGCTACACAGAAGACTGCCTGGCACCACACCCAAGGGCCAGGATCCAAAAGGCCAGCAAAACCCAAGAACCAGATGGAGAGAGGGCGCCAGTCAGCATGCCAAGTCCCCTCACTTCCCAGAGGTTTATTCCAGAGTTCTCTTCTGAACGCACTCTAGATCAACAGGTTCACAGCATGTTTTCTCATCAGAATGTTCTTCCTGCTGCCTGAAAGTAACACTGAACTTGCAAACCATATGCCAGAGTAAACTTTAGCCTTTCTGTGAGGTCTCCCACTAATAGTTCTTCTCTCTTCTCTCTCTCTCTCTCCCTACCTCCCTATTTTTGAAGCAGAGTCTCTCTACATAGCCCTAGCTGTCTTGGAACTCACCATGCAGACCAGGCTGGCCTTGAACTCACAGAGATCTCCCTGNCTCTGCCTCCTGAGTGCTGGGATTAAAGGCGTGTACCATCACACCCAGCCCTCATTTGTTTTTTTTGAGACAGGATCTCATCACTCTGTTTACAGCACAGGGCGGCTTTGAGCACACCATGTAGCCCAGGCGAAAGCTGAATTTCTGGTGACCATCCTGCCTTCTGAGCACTAGAATTACAAATGTGAGCTACCATGCTTGACGAACATCTAATTCTTGAAGGCCCTGTGGTGACAGAATACCATGAACAGAGACAGGCCCTGGAGAATGCAGTCACTGCTCTGGGCCTGATCATCTTAGGAGGGCTCTGCAGTCACAGTGTAGGGGCTTCAGAGAAGCCCTGGGCTCAGGGCTGAGTTAAAACTCACTGTTCTTCACAAAACATAAAGCTTTCCTTGTTATAGCCATAAAAGGCTGTAAGTCTGTTTTAGGACATAAAGCCCAAAACACTTTAACGTAGATGATTTAAAGACCG